>BLBF01000011.1:31042659-31053418 GCA_015471245.1 Laticauda colubrina | reverse complement strand
TTGATATATTGATATATTGATATATTGATATATTGATAAAGATATAGATATAGATATCTATATCAAAACACAAGTTTGTCCAAACCTGAAGTATTGTAATCACATCCATTTAGAACTTCCCTCAACCCTTCTTACAAATACTGCTGTTGCTACTGCTTCTGCTAATTGCAAAAACAAACAGGAGAGATAAAGAAACTCTGTTAAATGATCTACAGTATTGAAGTATCTCTAACAGGCCTGTGCAAAACTTTATTTCACCATATTCAAGCAATCCCCACCTCTTGTTTGCAGCTGCTAGTAAAGGACAGCAGTGTTGACTTGCTGAAGTCAATAACGTTGGCTGCATTGTGTGAAATGCCCCATCAATCAATCAATCAATCCAATCATCTAAGGCAGTGGTTCCCAAAGTGGGGGACAGTGGGATGCCTTAGGGGGACACTAAGAGGCAAGGGGGCAGAAAGGGGGCTGCTAAGAGGTGGCAGGGGAGCACTGGAGGTGGGGCGCAATTCAGGGGTGGGATTCTACCAGTTCTCTCTCTCTCTTTCCCTCTCTCAGGCTTACTCCATTGACTGTTGCACCGGAGTGGTGCAGGGGGTTCAATGGGGTGAGCAGCCCTTCCAAGCCGGCCAGTTTTCACAGGCAGCCAGCCACCTCGTCATGCAGGACTTGTACCACGTGATGCCCAAAGAGCTGCCAGTCGTGGGCCAAGCACTTGGTTTTCAGCCAGTCCTCATCCAGGAAACAGTAGAGGTCGTGCAGCTCGCGGTTCTCCTCCTGCAGCCACCTGTTGATGACTTTCAGCTTGCGGTTCTCACTCAGGTGCTCCTACAGCTGCTGGTTCATGCCCTGGATTAGCCAGTCACATTGCACCAGCGCCGCCAGCTTCTCGGCCTCCTCTCAGCACAAGCAGCACACCAGCTCCTCCTTGCTGCAGCTGGCCAGGTCCGCCTCGCTGGTCATGGCATTGGATGGCAGAGGCAGAGCAGGTGGCAGAGGAGTCGGTGGGCTGGAGGAAGAGCTGACCTGGGGCAGCGGCAAAGGCACCAGGAACATTGCTCACTCAGTTCCGGCTGGTGCAAAAAGACAGCAGGGGAAGTTAGCCCGCCCATACAGTGGCATCTTTGCAATGCTGGATGCCGGGAGGAGCAAACTACAGTTTTGCAGCCGGACCTCCCTCTTCCTCTGCCACTGCCGCTGCCGCTGCGATTAATGGGACGGGTGCATGGAGGGGCTGGGTGCACTGCGCATCTGCCAGATGGGAATAGGTGCAGCGAAGGGAGATGGGTGCCTGCATGGCGGAGGGCAGGAGTGAAAGGGGGAGGCGGGGGGAAGGATGCCCTGTCAGTGCAAAATGGGTGGGTGAGTGGGAGCGTGTGGGTGTGTGCACAGGAACGGACTGATGCCGGGAGGGTGGGGAAGCAGTCCTGCTTTTTTCCCCCCAAGCTGGGAAAATTGGGGAGAGGGTGGGTGGGTGGGTGGAAAACGGAACAAGCTTGTATCCTTTCCCCGGTTGCAATATGGATTAAGGAGTCTCCTGCACTGACCTACCCCCCCACCAGCAGCATTCTGTAGCTTGGCAAGGGGCACATGTGCATAGAGGAAGAATTGGGGTTAGGGGGCATGGGTGGTGGGGAAATGGCTTGCACCTTTTCCCCAATGCTCTGCTCAGACTTGCTGGGCAGGTCCCTTCGGTGCAGCGGGATCAATGGGGTGGACCTGTGGGGCCGGCACCTAGAACACGGCAGTGGTGGAGTGTTTGAAAAGTAGAGCAAAGCCAGAGGTCAGTAATTTTTGCGGTAAAGAATCACAAAAGCTTCTGGGCTGTGCACAAGAAGGGACACACATCTCAATGCAATTCAGCAACATAAAATAAAGAAATACAAATAAAATAAATCAACAAGAATCGGCAAAGCATCTCTGATTAGATTCTGTTCACTACTAGAATGTAATCAGAGATGCTTTGCCGGTTCTAATCCAATGACCTGCTCCAGCAGGGTTAGAAGGAAGTGTGTGTGTGTGTGTGTGTGTGTGCATGGCTGTCAAAACTCCAAAAACAGGTCAAGTATCTCTGGGGAGGCCAGTCATAAATTAGAACATTGCTAAGCAACCGGCCATTAAGTGAGGACCACTTGTATTTGGTTTGCCAGTCACCTGGCCTTGCCCACCCAGTCACCTGACTACCAAACCACACCTACCCAGTCATGTGACCAGCAAGCCACACCTTCAAATTAGGCCATGCCCACAGAAATTTGAATCCCACCCTTGGGTGGGAGACAACGAGGATGAATTTGTAGCACCAAGGGGGCGGTGGACTGAAAAAGTTTGGGAACCACTGATCTAAGGGCTACAAGGCCTTGGTAACTGATTTATTATTGTCTGAAAAGACATCAGTGGAGGCCTGATGTCCACAAAAATGAGACTTGGGTGTTGTGTATCATCCAGGAATAATACCTGAATGGAGAAGCAACTATTTTTAATTCCAATGATCTTAGCAAGAGTGGAGAAAACCTTTTTGAAAGCAACATTTCTGGTATCTATGGTGATTGTTTATTTATTTCTCATATTAGCAATCTACCAAATCAGCCACAGAGTTATCAATTGATAGAAAATGTAGTACATACCCCATTTCCCTGAAAATAAGACCTAGCTTGCTTTATGTGTACAACTAATATAAGCCCTAAGCCCAAAATAAGCCATACTGAAGAGCCTACACAGCTGGCCCTGCGATGCACACAGGGCAGTTCCATCTCCCACCTTCGGTGCAGCACTGATGCATCTGATGTGGCCTCCTGTCCTGTCGCGAGCAAGCAAAAGAAGTGGGCCTCCCATGTACTTTTAAAGTACATTTAAAAACAAACAAACAAGACATTCCCAGAAAATAAGCCCGAGTGCTTATATTGCGCCCCAAAAGAAGGTTTCATATGAAAGAATAGGAAAGCCATGTTTCTTGCAACATTAATACATATTATACATTTGGTGTACTGATAGCCTTACTTAAGTTTTATGGAGTCAGCATAGCACTCTGATTTTGAAAGAAAAAACCCCTGTGCAGATTTAAAACATTTTCTTCCACATAGTCCATTTCTGGCCAAAAAATCCGTATAAAAAATTTGATGAGCCAAAAAGAGAGAAAATCTCCTTTTCTTTGTTAACTGTTATTGTTCATTTCAAAGGCAATTTGCTTGATTGTAAGAGGTGTCTGTCTCTCCCTCTCTGTCTATAATGCTAGATATGGGTTGCCTCACAATGTATATGTGTATAGTGAAGATAAACTATTTCCCATAGTCAGAGTGACTTTCCACAAGATGGAACAAACATGCCATATGTGTGTGGGTGGCCGTATGGCTGTGAGCATGGGTGGGCAGGCGAGTTGGAGGATTTGCAATGGTGCCAAGAAGCATGTGGGAGCAGAGGTTTGCAATAAGAATGTATCATGAATGCTTGTGCCCTTGCACAACAGCTTTGTTGTGTTCTGGGCCATTAATTGTTGCTTAGCAGAGAAAGGAGGCCAACACCAGAAGAAGGAAAAATAGAAGCTGGTAAAGTGTTGTGGCACATAAATAAGTTATCCAATCTAGCCAACATTCCTCCTACTGCCCTACCCCACTACTCCAGATTGTTGCCAAGAAATTACCACTTCCAAACTCTCAAGCAGCTTTTTTTACATTGCTGAAGGCAACTGCCATACTACGGCATCTCCTTCCATCCTATCCCACCCACTCCCCTATTTTGGAAGAAGACTTCTATGGGTAGGACCATATTCAGGTTGCCCCAATGTTTTATCAAAGATCTTACATTACTTTGAAGTAGCTCTGTAGAGCTTCATTTAGGAACTTTTCCCAACACTGCCTGGAGAAGTTGGAATTTGAATTCAGGATATACTTCCAGCACTTCTCTGAAGCGTTATTCCATACTAATTCAATGGGGGGGAGGGGACGCTTCCATTGTAGTCATAATTAACCATGTACTTTATACATCTACTGGAACTTTCAGCTAATGATAACAACATCTGCTGCTCCTCGGCCTCCTTGAATCTAAAGAGGAGCATCAATGTTGGTGATATATAGTAGCTTGGTATATAGTAGCTCTCCACCAATAGGCTGCTGATGTATTTGGATCAATCAAAGCATGCATTAGTTTTCAAAAGCAGGCTCATGTGTTGAAGGAACTGAACCAGGAAGTTGCTAGAATATGGTATCCCCTTACCAGAGCTTTCTTCTCAAGAAAAGATGACACTAGTAGTCCTCAACTTACAACGACATCTGGGGCCAGAATTTCTGTTGGTAAGCAAGGTGAGTCACACCGGATTTTGTGAGCTTTTCTTTTGTTGTTAAATGAATCTCTGTAGTTGTTAAATGAATCTATGGTTGTTAAGCTTCCCCCAATGACTTCATTTATAGAATATAGAACAACCAAGTTGGATGGGACCTTGGAGGTCTTCTAGCCCAACCCCCTTCTCAGGCAGGAAACCCTATATTATTTCAGACAGATGATTGTTCAGTCTCATCTTAAAAACTTCCAGTGTTGGAGTGTTTACAACTTCTGGTGGCAAGTTGTTCCACTGATTAATTGTTGGGAAACTTTGCCTTAGTTCTAGATTCCTTCTCTCCTTGATTAGTTTCTATCCACTGCTTCAATCCATTGCTTGTCAGAAGCTAGCAGGTCACAAATGGTGATCACATGATGCAGGGAGACTGCAACCACTGTAAATACATGCCCATTACCAAGTAATAGCAATAGCACTTAGGCTTATATACCGCTTCACAGTGCTTTTACAGCCCTCTCTAAGAGTCGTCATATTGCCCCTAACAGTTTGGGTCCTCATTTTACCCACCTTGGAAGGATGGAAGGTTGAATCAACCTTGAGCCTGGTGAGATTTGAACTGCCAAATTACAGGCAGTCAGCAATTAGCAGAAGTAGCCTGCAGTACTGCACTTTAACAATTGCAGCATTGCAGCTCAAGCACCTTACCATGGGGATGCTATGAAGGTGTAAGTGCGAGGACTTTTATGTAAGTTATATTTTTCAGTGTGTTCTAACTTCAAATACTCAATTAAGCAAATTATTGTAAGTAGAAGACTACTTATAATCAGCCAAAGTTAGTAATCAGCCTCTTGGCCTCATGCACCCACTCCTTCAGGGGAAGCACTATCTTCCTCCAGAACAGAAGAAATGGAAGAAAGCCGAACAGTTTCCGGACAAATAACAACTCTATATTGCTAGGATTATATTATATTTGATTCAGAATTCTCTGCCCATAGAGAAGCCAGAGGTAAGGAATGAATAGTTAAAGGGACTGGAAACACAAAAAACACAACATGAATTCATGTTGCTTTGTTAATTCCTTTGTTAATGCCTTGCAAATTAATTAAATAAATAAATAACTACTGAATTATGGATTTATTATGGATACATTGACAGAAAAATAATTTGGAACCTTGTTTTTTGTATATGGTAACTGCTGCAAGGATTGTGTCTGCCAAATACTTGGGGGTGGGAAAGGAATACCAACAGTGGAAGAATAGGTTTTGAAACTGACTGAATTGGCAGAGATGATGAAATAACTGCAATGATTAGAGACAATGGTTTGGTAAAGATTATGAGAGACTGGAAGCCTTTTGTGGAATTTCTGCAAGTTAAATATAATAATGGACTGTTAGTAGAGGGCTTTGAAGTTTAATACATTTGTTGTGGTTAACAGTTAACAGGTTTTTTTTACAGTGAACAGGTATTGGGCCAATTTGATTGACAGACAATAGATTTGCATATTTTAGATATTTGTAAGAGAATGTAATAGTAATTTAGTAAGCATAAATGAAAAAATTATAGTTATTTATAGACCCATGATTCAGGGGATTGAACCTGTTAGATTTGTGCGAGATACAGGTATCAGCATTCAAGTGGGCTGATGGTCATATGTTTATTGTTAATATTATATTTTTCTGTATACTTTTATTACTTTTGTATCTTTTTTTGTAATTCTGTTTTTTTAAAATTCTGTGTAAAATTTAAAAAATATTAAAGAAAAAGGTGAAGAGAACTTTATCCTTAATATAGTTCAAGATCTGGAGCAATACATAGTGTTCTTTCTTTTCTTCTTTGTGTCTGTGAGAATTTAAGTGAATTTTTCTCATGGCATTAAAATGAAGAATGTTCTTCCAAAAACAAGCCCTCATTTGTTTAACCAAGCCAATTTGTATCCTGTGTGCTTAGAATCTCCTGTAGATTTCTTCCAGTGTTCTTTATATTATCAGTGAATAAAAAAGCACAAAGGCAAAATAAATCTAATTATTTTCCACAACTAGCCTAATCTGGCTTGATATGTCAAAGCAGACATCCCACTCAAATGAACAGAACTATATCTGTCTTTTGAAAGAAAACTGATTTGAACAGTCATTAATAAAAAAAAATTATATGTTTGTTAATTATATATTGGTGCATCCTGGTGTGTCCAGACTTGGAAGAAGTAGTAGATCAAGGGATAATATTATGAAACACTAGGGAAAAGCTAGGCATATCCTGGCTTAAATTATTATCTGATTTACACTTTCCCTTCACTACTCCTTTCAGCCCCAAGAAATATTTGGAGTACAGATATGCAAATGCATGTCTCATATTGGGTAAACAATATAGCTGCTCTTTTTATCAATTTAAAAAATCCTACCGATAAATGTCATTGTAAGAAATTTAATAAAGCAATTGGGGTTCATGTTTCCTTTAAATCCTTATATCTACTCACCTATGTTGGAAAAGATTCCAACCAAAAAGTGTGTGTGGGGGGGACTCTTTCATATTGAAAGAATGATCTGTCTCTTGACCTTTGTAGAAACCTCTAATTTCTGAAGGTGGTTCTTCATATTTGACTCAAAGAAATTGTGCTAAAAAAGTATGAACCCTACCTTGGAATTTGGTTAATGCTCCTCAATAAAAGAAGGTAACTATAATAAACTGCATCTACAAATAAGAAAATATTTGGATTCCTGGGAGAAATTGCAAATATTGCTAATAGGAAAAATTGCCACAATCCAGATGAACATACTACCAAAATGTTATATCTATTCCAAATAATACCAATAAAATTAGACAATTCTTTGAGGAGCTACACAAAATAAAAATCAAATTTGTTTGGCTGGAGAAGAAACCCCAAATAAAACTTAAATTATTGCAAGATAAAAGAACTAGAGGGGGTTTGAGACTTCTGGACTGGGAACTATATTATCAGGCAGTGGCAATGACATGGATAAGAGATTGGATAAATCTGAATAATCAAAGGTTACTGCTATTAGAAGGCCACGACCTGCAACTCGGGTGGCATAGATTCATCTGGGAAGGGAAAAGCAAAACGCACTCTTACTTTCAAAGATATCAGACGAGAGATGTGCTCATACAAATCTGGGGAAAATTTTTTAAAAAAACTTTATATTAAAATACCGGAGTGGCTGTCAATGATGGAGGCAATGATATACCCCACCACATTAGATTTAAATAAAATGGTAAAACATAAGGATCAGAGGTTCTGATTCAGCAGGTTCTGACCAGTTCTGGGGAACCAGTAGCAGAAATTTTGAGTAGTTCAGAGAACTGGCAAATACCACCTCTGACTAGAGATTTTACAGTATCTTTCCCTGGCCACACCCACCAAGCCATGCCCACAGACCTGGTAGTAAAAAAAATTGAATCCCACCATTGATAAGGATCTACTAGACATCCAAGGGAAATTAAAAACAATTCAAGAATTAAAACAGCAAGGTATAGACATAGATTGGTGGCCATATTTACAGATCCAGGCAAAATTTAAAAAAGACCTAGAAGAATATGGTTTATATAAGGAACAACAGCAACTTGATAAAATAATACACAAATAAAACCTGGAAACATGACAGCATACCTTCCAAAGAGATGGTGATAAAAAAAGGTCTTAGACTACGCAGAGATGGACAGGCTCACACTGGAGCTAAAAGATAGAGGTGAATCGGAATACTATCTGGTCTGGGATGCTTGGTACAGATGGTTAGACAAAAAAAAGAAGTAAAGATTAGTAATAAAATTGTGATGTATATCTGCAATGCTGTAACATTGTAAAGAGTCTATATATGTTTTTAAACTGTTGAAATATGTTCAATAATTTTTTTTAAGTATGAATCCATTTCAAATAGAAGAGAAAGGATATAATCATGTGGCTGCATGAGCAAAACTAATATAAATATGCCCATGACATGAGAAATGCATAAAGAAACGAAGAGGATGAGAACGCAATTGGCATAATATTGCCTTAAGAGAATTTGCTGCGAAATGTTTTAAGGCTAAAATATTATTTGTACAATGTTTATTAATTAAATCACAATTGCCTGGTGTTGGAAGAATTATCCATCTGGTTCAGTTCCAAGCCAGGAGAAAGACATTGGAAATATGGAGGCTGCTAGGAAAAAATGGTTTAATGGTGAAGCAGAACCACATCCCCGAGGTAGTTCTGGGCAGCTGACCACATGGAATTGAGAGTGAGGGCTTTGCCTTCTCTTGGGCTTTGCACTTGAGTTTTCTGTTCCTGTTCAAGAACATGTATTCTATTGGCTGTTGTCAGATTCCTACGGGGTCAGTTTGTCTGAGCTCCTAGGCTTGGTTGAAGTTTGCTGGGTGATGCAGTGTCTTTAGGAGATTGTGCCATGAGCTCTGCTGCTAGATGGGTTAATCCTATTATGCCCTGGAGGATCATTGTCTTAAGGATCATCTTGGAGCTGGAGGCCTTTTGTCTTGTAGATAGGCTGGCAGCAAATATCTGCTGCAGGCAGGGAACTGCTTTCTATCTTTAAACATGTTTCTTCTTTTATCATCGAGGGAAATATAATATTCTGCCTTTTTTAATATTTCCCAAAATATTTCATTCTTCTAGGAGAGGGGTGGGTGCTAACTTTGTACACTGGGCTGTGTGAATTCAGATCAAATACATTCATTACAGAGGACCTTTGCCTGCATACCAGTTTTAAGAATGGAGTGTTTCAAAACTTCATTGATCACATATTCTTCTTCTAATGTTCTCAGTTTTCTTTCTAATTTGTTCACTTTATTGTAATGTTCTAGAAAATGAAAGATTTTTTTTAAAGCAAAAAAATCACATAAAACTGAGAAAACATCAGAAACATATTATGTCACATAATGAGAAAATATTTCATCCCAAGTTTTAAATACATTACTGAACATTGATTGTGGGGGAACTGCCATAGAGTCTGGTTTTAATCATGGTTTTACCTTCATATACAAAAAATGAACATATATCATAAATTCCATTTGTAAGCACTGCCCATCTTCCAATATTAAATAAAAATCTTTTTTGTTTCATACTCCCTGTTCAGTAAATCCATAATCCTTTGTACAATGATATATTCTTGGTTTATCATTCAAAAATATATCTGCATCTTTCATTCATCATGAGTTTGGTAACTTTTTATTAATATATCTATGAATATGAAATGTAAATGGGGCAATAGTGTCAGGGATGGGATTCAAATTTCTTAACAGCTGGTTCTGTGGGCATGGTCTAATTTGTGGATGTGGTTCGGTGGTCACATGACTGGGTGGGTGTGGTTTATATGTAAATATTTGTGTAAATATTGATTTTTTTTATTAAAAAAGAGCAACTTTTACCTACAATCAGGGAAAGCAGGCAGGCATATTGAGTTGCTCCCAGAATCACAGCTTCACTCCCAGATCTACCTTTCTGCAATCTGCTACCTGAGTCTGCACTGAAAAATAGAAGCTTCAGTCCTAAGGAAGGTTTTTTTGCTTTTAGATTAGCTAGAAAGCAAAAAAAATCCAACGATTTCCTGTTTTCTAGCTAATCTAAATCTCCCAGCACAGCTGATAGTAGGAACAGTTGGTGGTTGGTAGCAACTTTCCAAAAATTAGGCTAATGCAGGCTAATTAGATGGTGCGGACCCCAGATAAGGAACAAGTGGGCAGGGAGTGGCCAGCCAGTGGTACAAAATGCCAGTTCTCCAAACTGGCCAGAATCATAACAACTGGTTCTATAGAACTGGATCAACCAGGTAGAATCCCACCCCTGAATAGTGTATAAGATCACAAATAATTGTTTCTTTAGTTAGTTTATACTTCAGCATAATAAAGTTGACAGTAAACATTTTTAAAATGTTCTCTCAGGTGAGTAGTAAACACAAAAGAATTTTTTGAATTTTAATACTTTATGTCCTTTAAAATCTATTTTACATCACTACAGAGAATTTATCTTCACCCAGAACATTTTAGGCTAATTCATGGACACATACACACAGATCTTATAGGATCCTGAGAATCATAGATCAGTCCAGCTAAATTAGGATTTTTGGCACACATACAATATGAAGAATTCTACATGCAGAAGCAGTAGCCTAACAGGAGGTTATAATCCTTTTTCATGTATTCATTTAATTGTTTCTAGAAGTAGTCACTCAGGCTGCCAGGTTAGCAAATGATCTAGAACTAGCCTTCCCTAATATTATCTGAAATATCCAAACGTTTTCCACCCCCATAAACATTCCTAGTTTAAACTCCGTGAATGAAAATCTAAGCATTTTATGCTTAGATTTTATGCTATGTTTTATGTTTTATGCTATGTCTACATATTCCTCAAAACAAAATGACACAATGCACAGTACTATATAATGATTAGAATTCTGTATTATGCCAAAACAATGATTCACACTTTTTTTTTTATTATTTATTTATTTATTTATTTATTTATTTATTTATTTATTTATTTATTTA
>BLBF01000011.1:30947281-31037231 GCA_015471245.1 Laticauda colubrina | reverse complement strand
CTGCCAGCCAGTCTGCCTGCCAGCCTTGGTGCCTGCCTGCCTGCCAGCCTCCCTGCCAGCCTCCCTGCCAGCCAGCAACCCCACAACCATGGGGAAGAAGCGAAAGTCTCAGCAACCTGCCGCCATCCCTGGCAAGAGGGACAGGGCCACCCTCCCACCCCCTGTCCCTGACTCTACTTCTGCTGGGGCTTCTGCTGCTCGGGCTCGCTCTTCTGGTGCTGGAGCTTCTGCTGAAGCTGCTCCTGGCGGTGGTGCTTCTGCTGCTGCGTACTCTGCTGAAGCTGCTCCTGGTCCTGCTGGTCCTGCTGGTCCTGCTCGTGCTCCTGGACTTGCTCGTACTGCTCGTACTGCTCGTGCTCCTGGTCTTGCTCGTCCTGCTCGTCCTGCTCGTGCTCCTGGTCCTGCTCGTGCTCCTGGTCCTGCTGGTGCTGCTGGTTCTGCTGCTGCTGGTGCTACTGGGGCTCCTGGTGCTTACTCTGCTGCTGCTAATCCTGGTCCTCTCATCCTGCTGCTGCTGCTGCTGCTGCTGATGATGATGATGATCCTGCTGCTGCTGATGATGATTATTATTATGATCCTGCTGGTGATGATGATGATGATGATCCTGCTGCTGCTGCTGCTGGTGGTGGTGTGGAGGAGCAGCCCCTACCACCTGGGAGCCCCTCTGATGAGGGCCCATCTGGTCCTGCGAAAGGGAGGAAGAGGCGTATGCAGGGACTGGAGAGGAGGCAATACTTCATCGAGGAGGAACACGAGGATGAGGTGCTGGAGTGGCTGAGAGAGAATGACTATCTATGGCGGAAGGGACACCGGCTGTACAGGGACACCAAAAGGAAGCAGGCTGCATGGAGAGAGAGGGCGGAGAGTATGGGTTACACTTCGGAGGTGCTCCTCGGCTGGTGGAAGCACATGCACACCTGGTACGGGAAGCTGCACCTGAAGAAATCTGGCCAGGCCACGGTTAAGCTGATGGACAGAGAGACCTACGTCATGGCCAGGTGCAGCTTCCTGGAGGGTGAGATCCGCCACCAAGGAGCACCAGCAGCCCCTCTCACAACCCTCTCTCTCCAGCAGCCAACTGAGAGCCAGTCCTCTTCCGGCTGAGAGTCAGTCCCTGTCTCCAGACAGGTTTCTGTGGAGCGTGCCACGGCAGAGAACCCGCGGACAGCTGTTGTAACCGTGGTGGAGCACGTGGAGGACTCCCTGGTGCGGTGGGAGAAAGGAGACATTGAGTCCACCACAGTCGTAGCCGCATCCACCCCCCCCAGCTCCGCCTCCACAGAAAGGCAGAGAGCCAGACAGCAGGGGGGGCAGAGCCACACTGTCCTGCTGGAGATCAGGGACACCATCCGCACCAGTATAGATCTCCTCTCTCAGCTGGTCGGCATCGACTCCTCATCCTCCAACCATAAGCCCTTCCTCACCTATGTCAACCAGACCCTCAAGAACATGGAGGAACCCCAGTACCAGGTGGTGAAGGACCGGATCACCGAGCTGCTTCACAACCCTCCAGATCCAGAGGAACCTGCTCCCACCCAGTCCAGGTCTGCTCCTCCATCTCCACCACAGATGATGTCCCTCCCATTCCAAGGCTTCCCACAGCCCCTCACCTACCAGGGCTACGGCTACCAGGAGGTCCAGCAGCACAGGCAGCAGCCCTTCCCAGTCCAGGCACAGAGTCATCGGACAACACCGTTGCCACCGGTTCCACTGATGCCACCGATGCCACCCATGACACTGATGCCACCGACGACAGCGATGCCACCCACGCCAGTCCTCACCCAGCTGCAGACCAGACAGCCCCACTACACTACTCCTTCCTCCACCCCACAGCCAAGCCCGGCCTCAGTACATCTGTCATCAGTATTTGGGGCTGACACCCCATGGCATGGAGGAAGGACCTCTCAGCATCACGGGTCTGAGCCAGCTGTCTGAGAGCTTCCTCAACACACCGTCCCCTGTTGTCCTCTTGGGGCCAGGCACCCCAATGACAATACAGACCAGCACTCCAGCATCACCCACCTCCACAGCACCTGGACCCTTCACCCCTGAGACTGGGCACACCTCCGAGTGACCAATAAGAATGCCAGAGACTGGGTAGCTGGCTACCTGTGGACTTTATTTGGACACTTGACTTGGGTCATTTTTCTTTTACAGCTTGTTGTTCAATAAAGTTTATCTTTGATTCACACACTTGCTTCATTTCTTTTTATTTAAATAAAGTCTTGGTGGAAACTTTTAGAATTGGTTTAAGCCTTTGCATGCTTGTGGGATGGGTTAAGATAGCAGTGGGGTGGGCAGGGATACCTATGGAATGAGCAGGGATACCTTTGGGATGGGTAATAGCTGTGGGGATAGATAAACCTCCAGTGCAAGCATTGTGGGACTGTATGGTACACCCTCCCAGGTGCCACACCTATGGCCCTTTATTATCAATAATAATGTAATAATCATCCACACATGTCAACACAAACACAACTCTTTATTAAACGCCCTGTTCATTGTAGGCCCACCCAACATACATGGCCCAATCTCATCAGTGTGATGAGACAGGCTGAAGGAAGCACCCATTAATCATCTATCATCCTGTCTTGCCACTCCACTGCTCCAGCTGGGGAGTTGCACCAGTGTCTCAGGAGGTTGCGCTGCTTCTTCCCTTCACGTGAGGCTCTGTTGGGGCCTTGCACATCCTGAGTGTCTATCAGGTTTCGTCCTTGCCTCCATTCCCCAGGCTCCATGTCCCCATTGCCTTGCTGGAGGTCCATGAGCCTGTTCTGCATGACCAGGTAGCAGATGCGCATGAGATTGTGCAGGATGCAGCAAGCTTCCACAATCCTCCTCACGGTCTTTGGGTGATGCTGCACGGTGGTGAGAAGTACCTGGAACCTGTTGGCCAGGATGCCAAAGGCGTTCTCCACCACCCACCTTGCCCTGGACAGCCTGTAGTTGAAGATCCTCTCTTCGTGGGTGAGGCATCTGGAAGTGTAGGGCTTCATGAGGTAGGTTCTGAGGGAGAAGGAGTCATCCCCCACAATGAAGTAGGGCACATCTTGCTTGTCGTTGGGCAGCAGGTCTGGATCTGGGAAGCCCATGATGAGGTTGCGTTCCAGCCCCTCCTTGAGGTCACTGGTGTTGTATACCTGGGCATCTGAACATGAGCCGCTGCCTGAAGCATTGATGTACATGAACTTGTAGTCAGCATCAACCATGGCAAAGAGGACGATGCTGAAGAAGCCCTTGTAGTTGAAATAAGTGGAGCCCGACTTGGGTGGTGCTTTGCAGGCCACGTGCTTGCCATCTATGGCTCCAATGGTGTGTGGGAAGTTCCACCTCTGATACCACTGCTCTGCAACTTTCTTCCATCCTTCATCAGTGGAGGGGCACTGGAGGAGCTCCTGCAGGTATTCTTCGATGATGGCCTGCACCACTTCTCTGACCACAATGCTGATGGTGTTGTGTGGCACCCTCCAGCTGTACTGCATGCTCCTGTAGGTGGTCCCTGAGGCCAGGTGGCGCAGAGTGAATGCCACCTTGAGCCCAGGTTCCAGGCTTGGCCGGAAGTTGGTGTTTGCCTTGGTCAACCTGGGTGTCAGCCGCTGCACAACTTCATCAAACATGGCTGGAGGCATCCTCATGAAGTTCTGGAATGCCCAAGTGTCTTCGTTCCTGAGCTCCACCATCAGCTTGTTGCATAGTCCGTACTCTGCTCTTCTCCCGATCCATCTTCGGACCCAGACGCTTCTTGGCCACCTCCTTTTCTTCCCATAGTAGAGTTCACAGAGCCTGTAGATGGCTTCGCACTGTTGCAGAAGGATGGTGGCTGCCAAAAGGACTGTGTTACGATCCACGGTTGACATGACTGGATGCTGTGGAAGACGAAGAGTCAGATGAAGGCTACAGAGGTCTGCACAGCTGGGCTGCTGTTCTGAAAGTGAGATGCAGACGAGTTGCTCCCCCTTTTTATAGGCAGTATAGGTGTCCCTTTGCATCCTCTAGGCATCCTCTAGGCATCCTCTAGGCATCCTCTAGACATCCTTAATATCCGAGATAGGTCCCCTCTGCAAACGTTTTTTCTGTTTTAAACGCTTTGTTTCCATGCTGCATCCGTTCTGCATCCGTTCTGCATCTGTTCTACGTCCGTTCCGCTTCCTCTCTGCGTTCGAGCGGATGCGAGTTGCGCGGATGCGGAACAGATGCCTAGCGGATATAGCTGATGTGTAATGGATGCAGAACGGATGTGTAGCGGATGCCTAGCGGATGCAGAACGGACGAATTGGATACATTTTCCACGCAAAATTTTGAGCAGCTCAAAACTTTCTGAGCGGATGAAACGTCAATAAATGGATGCTGGACGGATAGAGAGGAAGCAAAACAGATGCAGTGAGTACATCGCGTTTTCCAATGGATGGCAAGGTTTTTTGTCCGTTTTACGTCCTCTTTGCATCCGTTGGTGCAGTGTGACAGGGGCTTAAAACCAAAACCAAATCAAAACAAAATATGTGGCACCACCATACCTACTTTCACCACACAGCCCACAACAAGTTCATCTCATTAATGTCACCCTATCCCAGTGTTTGAAAGGAGAGCCATGTCTTAAGAACTTTTCAGAAGTCAGGGGTATGTGTGCGTGCCAAAAATCAGGGAGAAGAATGTTCATAAGGCAGAGCTGCCACAGAAAGACATGCTTCCTAGGTCCCATAAGATGTCAGTCTTTAAAGGAGATAACTAAGATTGTGCCACCTTATCCAATCTAGTGTCAGGTTTCCAAGTGATGAAATCCATTTTAAAAGAAAAGAAAAAAGTCCATCTTCAAAAATATTTCTTTTATTTAGGAAAGCATCAAATTGGCAAAGTCCATGGTAATTCCGGATCTTACCCAACCCGGAATTACCCCACAATATTAGAAGTTAGAAACACCCCCCAAAAGTCACATTCTCCAATAGAACTAATTCAACGTTGCTTGATGTCATAAATCTCCACCTCCAGGGACCCAAGCATGGACAGCTCGTTTCCCATGGGAAAGATCACCTAGCCATAACATTCTCTTTATCTCCACTCCCTCTTTAGGAATGTGTCAAGCCCGAAACCTTTCCCTCCATGACTGCCACTGAGAAAATAAAAAAAAAGAATATATACTAAGACAAACTAAAATGGCTACACTTATGTCAACTTCAGGCTTGACATCTACCAGGACAGGCAGATGCCCTTAAGGAAAATCCAATCCCACAAATAATCTGGAACTCTGGTCATATAGGGCTTTAAACAGTACCTTGAATAGTGCCCAGGAGGAAACCGACAGTGCAGCTCACTCAACAAGGGCATAACATTGGCACCCTTGACTGTGCCCGCCCCATATTTAGGACTATAGGTAGTCCTCAGTTTAGATCCATAATAGACCCTGCCAATCATACTTGTTAAGTTTTGATGGTTGTAAAACAAGTCGATCATATGACATGGGACACTGCAATTGGCCATAAATATGGCTGTGAGGCTAAACGCCTGGAGTTCAGTCAGGTGACCATGGGAACCCGACCATTGGAACTTTGAATGTGGGTCTTAAGTAGCCCCAAGGTAGGTCCATTATGAATCAGAACAGTCGCTAAGTGACCAGTCACAAGTCAAGGACTATCTGTGATTGTAACTTCCATGTGGTCTTTAAGGGCAGCCTCATGAAGAGTGTGTTGCAGCAATCCAAGAGCAGTAATAATCAAGCAGTATAAAGCAGTTTCCTTACACAGGAGATATTTGGAATGATAGGAAACAGAGGTTAGGAGATATGCTGTGCTTGTCTCCTCTAAACTGCGATTCTGGCCTCAGGCATAGCCGAGATGCTTTTCTTGAGAATATTTGACTGTCTATCCCTTAGTTGGATGCCAAAATGACTTCAGCTAGCTGTATGGACAATTCTATAAAATGCTAGCATGCATAATTGTAGCACAACCTAGAATCGGGGAACCTGGAACCGCAGAAGTCCATGGGAGGATCGGGAGCAGATAAGCAGTATGTCTCGTACTGCCGTTTGAACACACTTTGTGATGTTGCACATGGGTGAAAGGAGTGGAGTTTGTATTGCCCTGGCCTCTCAACATTTTGATGAAACTATTGGAGCCTCTAGATATCTCTGATCTTACACACGAGATGTTGCTGATGGACAATCCACACCATTCTTCACCATTGGCAATGTATTCCCTGAGGCTGCGGAGTTACAGTTCACCAACTTCTAAAAGGCCAGTTCTTTTCTAGCAGAAGCATGGATTTGTGAACAAATCTCGATGGTTTAAGGGACGTTAGATTCAGCTATTTTCTCTCTCTGTGTGTATGTATATGTGTATATACATGTGTTTTTAAAAGTTTCACAAACACACATGTTACCAATAAAAGCAATTTTTTTTTAGTCTTTCATACACCTGAAAAATTGTGTTTTTAAAAGTATTAAATGAGAAGGTACATGCTGTTAGATATGCATGCTCATTGACCAGATAAAAATGCCTGGAGGTAAGAATTTTTAATGTATAATGAAAGATCAGAATAACTTCATAGGAATAAAGAAAAATTAAATCAAATTGGAATGTGTTCATTTCTACAAACAGGATCCTGGATTTTCTAGAAAGAACATTATCTAATAAAAGCTATACAATCTAATCTGTAATATTAAGACTGGAAAGTGGCTTTTAGGGAACCTTTTGTTAGTAAAATGTACATAGAATGCTAAATGAGCTTGCTGTAAATCAAGCAATGGCAATTTAAAGTATAATTGTGTCCATATTAAAAAGCCAGTAATTTAAATTAAACCAATCAAATACTTTGTCAGGCGGAGCTCCATTCAAAATCCAGGAAAGAAATACTTAGACTCTTTAGTTTAGAGAAAAGATATCTTTTACTGAAAGTGAAGTGGTAGCAACCAAAGAATTCTGAATCTGAGAATTTAGGCGTGCAATTCACATATAGAAAGCGATGGAAATGTTCCCACCCCCAATAGTTCAAATGACACTTCCAATTAGAAGTTGTGGATATGATCATGTGGGCATCTTAAGGTGATGATGAGGCCTCTGTCCGTTGACCTTGGCATAGTTTGATAACGGGTTGCAGTTGCGCAGAGAGAAGAAAGCTAAGCGAGAAATAGAAACCTAACTCTATTTTATGCTCCCCCCCTTCCATTTATACATCAGACGAATGTAACTCCTCCAGCTCACTTCCCCAACTATTCCTACCTCTCTTTTCCACCCCCCGTTACTTATGGCAGTCGAAAAGATGCAAAGCAATAGCAGAAGATCTTGAAGACTGACATTCGGCCCTCCTAGAAAAAGGGAAATCATCAGTCCTAGAAGTTCTAGAAGAGAGAGAGAGGAGAGAATATAAAGACAATTATTAATCATTAAACAATTTCAAAACAATACACTCCTAAGGCTTATCAGGATACTTGGAACGAAATGCTTTGATCAACTTAGGGGCTTTAACATCGGTTTCATTAACCCATTCGGCTTGTGAAGAAGGGAAATGTTTCCAGGCTACAAGATACTGGAGTCGACCCCTCCATTTGCGAGAATCCAGAATTTCTTTAACTTCAAAATGTTGTTCGCCTTCAATCAATATTGGTATGGGAGAGTCAGTCTTGATGGGCCTTAGGTCAGAAGTACGCTCAGGTTTTAGCAAACTAACATGGAAAACCGGATGAATTCGTCGAAGAGTTTTGGGTAAGTTCAGCTGGACCGTTACAGGATTTATAATCCGTTCAATTGTAAATGGACCAACATATTTAGGACCAAGCTTCTTTGACTTTTGAGTGGTCTGCAGGTATCTGGTGGACAGGAAAACCTTGTCGCCCACTTTATATTCTTTCTGTGGGGATCTTTTCTTGTCTGCAAATTTCTTATGAGCTTGATGGGCCTCATCTAATGCTTTGCGTGTTACTGGCCAGTTAAGTTGGAGTTGAGTTATCCATTCATCCAACGAATGGATGTTGGGCTTTTCACGAGGAAGTTCAGGTATGGGAACGAAATCTTGTCCCGAAGCCACTTTAAATGGAGTAAATCCAGTACTGCTGTGTACGGAGTTGTTGTATGCCACTTCGGCAAATGGTAGTAATTCGGACCAGTTATCTTGTTGATAATTTATGTAACATCTGAGATATTGTTCTAACACTGAGTTAGTCCTCTCACAGGCCCCATTGGTTTGGGAGTGGTGGGCAGAGCTTAGCCCCTGGGAGGAGCCTATTAACTTCAGGAACTCTTTCCAAAAATTTGAGGTAAATTGGACCCCTCTGTCAGAGATTATGCGTTCCGGGACGCCATGTAACCTATAGATATGTGATATAAATAGTTTAGCCAGCGTCTTAGCAGAGGGAATCTTGGAACAAGGTATGCAATGTACTTGTTTGAAAAACAAATCAGTCACTACCCAGATGACCGTGTTTCCACCACTTTCGGGTAATTCTACTATAAAGTCCATAGAGATTTCCTTCCAAGGAGTCGTTGGTCTAGCTACATTTTGTAACAATCCTACTGGCTTACCAGGAGGTCTCTTTGCCGAAGCACAAATCGGACAGCTAGCTACATAAGCTTCAATGTCCTTCTTTAAAGTAGGCCACCAGAATTGCCGCTTAACCAGATGTAAGGTCTTCACAAATCCGAAATGGCCAGCTGCTTTAGAATCATGAGCCTGTTGTAGTATTTGGCTTCTCAGTACCTGTGGCACATACAACTTGGCCCCCACCCAAGCCAAACCATCTCTAATTGTATAGTCACTTGAATGAGCCAGGAACCATTCGTCCAGTTTTAAAGCTTCTTTTAATTGTTCGGTAAGGTCATTCGATAAAACCACTTCTTGGTTCTTCCTTTGGGCTCTGGTGACCACTGGGGCAGCTAGGTGTTTGGCTGAGACGATTGGGCTTATCATCTCCTGACGCACACTATTATATTGAGGTAGTTTAGAGAGAGCATCCGCCATGAAGTTCTTCCCGCCTGGAATGTACTTCAATGAAAAATTGAATCGCTTGAAGTACTGGGCCCAGCGAACTTGTTTAGGGGACAGCTTCCAGGGTGTTTTTAAGGCTTCCAGATTCTTATGATCAGTCCATACCTCAAATGGGTGTTTTGCTCCTTCCAGGAAATGTCTCCAGGTCAGCAAGGCCCAACGAACTGCAAAAGCTTCTTTCTCCCAGACGGCCCATCTTCTCTCTGTTTCAGATAGTTTACGGGAGGTATACGCACAAGGCTGTAAGGTCCCTTTCTCGTTGATTTGAAGTAATACCGCTCCAATAGCTACATCACTTGCATCAGCTTGAATTACGAAAGGAGTGTCCATATCCGGGTGTTTCAGCACTGGTTCTGCAGCAAACAGTCGTTTTAGCTTTTCAAAAGCTGCTTGGCACTCCATGGACCACTCCAGCAGCTTTCCTGGCCTCGGCTTCACCTCCCCTTTTGTTTTCAAGAGATTTGTGATGGGCATTGCTATCTTAGCAAACGTCGGGATGAATTGCCGATAAAAATTTGCAAATCCCAAAAAGCTTTGAAGTTGTTTTCTGGTGCGTGGTGGAGCCCACTCCAGAACGGCACGCACCTTCTCTGGATCCATCTCTATGCCTTCGGATGAAATGCGATATCCCACATAGTCAATTTTGTCTTGGTGGAATTCACACTTTGACAATTTAGCATACAACTTAGCGGCACACAGTTTCTGTAAAACCGACCGCACGAACTTCACATGTTCATCCAGGGTCTCTGTGTAGATAAGGATATCATCAAGATAAACCAAAAAACCCCTGTCTAAATGTTCATGTAACACTGATTGATCATTTTCATGAATACAGCTGGGGCCCCTTGCAAACCAAAAGGAAGAACGTTGAATTGGAAACATCCCATCGGGCAGTTAAAAGCGGTCTTCCACTCATCCCCTTCCTTAATTCGAATCCGGTAGTATGCTTCTCTCAAATCCAACTTCGTGAAGATCTTTCCCTTCGCTAAATGGGCCAACATGTCCTTCATCAAAGGGAGGGGGTACACGTTTTCCACAGAAATAGCGTTCAAATTTCTTTAATCCACCACCAAGCGTTTGGAACCATCTTTCTTTTCACGGAACAACACTGGGGCCGCTACCCGGGGTCTAGCAGGTTGAATGAAACCACGTTCCAAATTTTTATCAATAAACAATCTTAGCTCTTCCAATTCCCGTGGGGTCATTGAGTACAACTTTGGTTTCGGGAGCTTCACCCCAGGCAAAATCTCAATAGCACAGTCTGTTGGTCGGTGAGGCGGAAGCTCATCCGAGGCCTTCTCACTGAACACTTCTTTTAAATCCCAATACTCTTTAGGAATTTTCTCCTCATCTTTTATGGGCTCAGTACTTGTGGAAGCTATTTCAATTAGGCCCCCAGGCTTCGGCTGAGATCTGGCCCCTCCTCCCGGTCGCTGCTTTGTGCGTATGCGCAACAACCCCTTTCTCCAGTTAACCTGGGGGTTCCATTTCCGGAGCCAGGGCAATCCCAGTATTAATGGTTGCTCCATCCCAGGGACCACAATAAAACGCAGGGTTTCATCATGCTCTCCCATGACCATTTCTATAGGTTCCGTGACAAAACGTGCAGGGCAACCTCCAGCCACTGATCCATCTAGTTGGCAAAAGGAAATGGGCATCTTCAAAGGTTTTAACTTTAGGCCCATTTTCTTCACTACTTCCGTGTTTATTATACACCTGGTGCACCCAGAATCTAACAGGGCTAGCATTTCCCCTTCGACCCCTGAATTGGGTACCCTCAACTTCACCGGAATGGTCATAGGGCCCACACTTGGACTTACCAGGAAGTCGTCTTCCGAGTCAGAATCCTCCTCCTCAGGGGTCACTGGGGCTTCTGATTCCTCTCCTGCGGGACGGGCAACCTCTGTTGTCTCTTTCGACTTCAGTGCTGTTTCGCGAGGCTTCGCTGGGGATTTTTCAGGTTTCTTTCCTTCCTTTGGCGCCCCCTTTGGCTCCAACTTGACTCTGCAGTTCACAGCCCGGTGACCTTCTTTCCCGCATCGAAAGCAGGCCGAGGGGTTGGGTCTTGCCGCCACTCCTCCCTTTTGAGGTTTAGGAGCCTCTTGAGAGCGTGAGGGGGAAAACTTGCTCCACCCATAACCTCCCCGCCGTTTACTTCGGATTAAATCAATTTCCACTTCTTCTGCCAACAGGTACCACATCTGCAAGTCATTGGGGTCTCTTCTAGCAGTGCATCTCTGGTACACATCTTCATTTAAACCATCTTTAAACAGTTCTATCAGGGCTTCTTGGGGCCAGCCTCGGAAATGGCCTGCTAACTGCCTAAATTCTTGAGTGTAATCAGCCACAGACCTCTGCCCGTTTTATGGTTTTCATCCTAATTCGGGCCTTGCGCTCCGCCAGTGGGTCCTCAAACCTAGCCCGCAGTGCAGCCATAAATAGGTTATAATTCAGCAACTGAGGAGCATTATCATTATGCAAAGTCACCATCCACTCTGCCGCTATTCCCTCCAGAGCCCTGGTAACACACCTCACTTTTGGCTGCTTCTGAGGGAAAATCCTCCCCATACTCCTCCATATGGCTCCATACTTGAGCTAAGAAAAATCCCAAGGCTTTGGGATCCCCTCCGTATTTTATTTCTAACAGAGGCAGCCTAGGAGCTCTACACCTTCTAGGAATCACACCTCCCGCCGAAGGCCCCGGGGCTGCTGCTGGATCGGGTTGATTTATGGGAGAGGGAGTTGCTCTGCTTCTTCTGGCTGGGGCTGCTTCCCCTCCCCCTTCATACCTTTGTGGAGCTTGAGGTTGTTCAAAGGCTTCATTCAGCGCAATTCACATATAGAAAATGCTGGAAATGTTCCCACCCCCAATAGTTCAAATGACACTTCCAATTAGAAGTTGTGGATATGATCATGTGGGCATCTTCAGGTGATGATGAGGCCTCTGTCCGTTGACCTTGGCATAGTTTGATAACGGGTTGCAGTTGCGCAGAGAGAAGAAAGCTAAGCGAGAAATAGAAACCTAACTCTATTTTATGCTCCCCCCCTTCCATTTATACATCAGACGAATGTAACTCCTCCAGCTCACTTCCCCAACTATTCCTACCTCTCTTTTCCACCCCCCGTTACTTATGGCAGTCGAAAAGATGCAAAGCAATAGCAGAAGATCTTGGAGACTGACATTCTTTAAAAGAAGTTTTCATTAATTCAGGCTATGATTAAGAAACATTGTGGACTGGATATTGGAAATGTGAGTGCATATATGTGCATGTTACCAACAGCCAGGGAAATCTAATAACATGTTCTTAATTTTTTTGTTTCTTTCATCAAAGCTGCATTATAATACCAATATTGAAACAAACAGTTCCATTTACCAGAAAATAGAATTTATAAGATTCATCAATCTGGATATTGTAAGCAAATTGTTGTTCCTTTGGGAGGGGGGTCATTTGGCAATATAAATAAGCACCTTCATGAAATAGTGTTGCAAATTGTTATTTGATGAAGGACATCAATTATCTTCAATGATAATCTGCAATTTTTGAAATGTATGCAAATTGGTTCATTTAACCATTAAAAGAAATAGACAAGGAAAAAGTTCACTAAAGCAATTTTTATTTTATAATCAACAAGGCACAAAAAACTTCAGAAAATAAGAATACAAATACAGACAAACATGGATCACACTTCCTTTACCCTCCTCCCATATCTCTTTAATTACTACACCATCACCATGACCATCACTGTCAAAAAGTTTAAAAACAAGACATTTGGCTCTATTGCCATCAACTGATCTCTTCATCTTTAATTTTTACAAAGAACCTTTCAACTTCAAAGGGTGAAAGGCTTTTTTTTAAAATACAATCAAGTGGCTTCTAGAAAGTGGGATTATCATTCTCATCACCTTCAATCAGCTTGCTGAAGTGGAAAAATAACTTTAGTCCAACTCATCTGGAAGGCATTAGGTAGGGGAAGGCTGACTCAACCTTTTCATATGTGCATTCAGAGAAGCGCATGTTGAACTTACAACACACATTTCCTCCTGGAAGATAAATTTGAGGTTGAGGGAAGTGAGATTGCAGACAGGTTTCCATGTGCTTTCTGACTTTATAGACTTGAGTGGAGGGTTCTGAATATTTTAATCAAGGTCTTATTTCTATAATAGTACACATCAAATAGTAAAGAGTTGAGTGTTGGATTCCAACATTGCACTAATCCACAATATTGTTAGCTATGATTGGTTGAATACACTACAAATGTCTGGTTTCACAGAACACACTTAGCCATTTACCTACGGTTTACAAAGCACAATGGCTGTTCTCACAGACCACACAAAGACATAAATAAGCAAATCATGTAATAATGTAAAACAATGTGTGAACATAGTTACCATACTAAGCTGCTTAGGCCTGCTTTCATAGAAATAAACATGGCTCTATTCAATATACTGCAAATTTAAAACAAAACAAGAAAGCAAAGTAAACAGTCGATGTATGGGGCATGAAATGATTTGCTCAACTGTGTTAAAAAAAGCAAGTATCTCATTTTTTAAAATATAACTACATCAGGTCAATACAACTAAAAAGAAAGTTCTCTATTACATCACATTATATTGGCTTTTATTGAACAAATGTCCTATTGGTAGTTATGTGTGCTTATTCTCCTGTTATTACTACTATACCTTGTGATATCACTAATATTGAGCAGTATATTTGGAAACATGGACATATATTAATGTCATTAATTCACACAATAATGAAACTGGCCATCTGAAGTCAAGTGTAGTGTTTGATCCATTAAATGCACATTCTTATTGGAATATATTTTGTCATCAAATGGTACAACTCAATTCAAAAAACATTTGCTTTAAAAAAACAAGTTTTCTTGCTGCAAAATAAGATGTGCTGATATTTCTATCATGAAGCCTTTCCCCACAAATCAAATTAGATAATTACTAAAACATGTTTTACATTGAGCCCAATTGAAGAATGACAAGGTACACCTCACACAACATTAACAACTTCAACATGGCATGTGGAATGATTCTGTAACTGCTAATACGTAGATCACAATCTTCGCATAATGAGGAGCAATATTGCATTATAGAAGATTAACAAGAATATGCGGCACTTCCATTATCAACCACCAACACATACACTCCTACACAACAAATCAACTGTAGGCAAATTCAGTTTTTTCTAAACCCAAGTAATCTTTCCAACTTTGTGCCCCCCAGAAATACTGGATTGTGACTGCTATCATACACTAGAGGTTGGGGAAGGATTGAACAAAATCTTATTTAATTGCATTAATATAACTTCAGAATTTATGTGCCCTAAATAGAGAGATCTTCTTATGCAAATCTAGATGTCATACTGGTAGCATATTTAATGTGCAGGAGCCTGGAATAGAAATGGATGTTACTTCATTATTGTAGACCAAATGGGGCATCATCATTCGTATAAATGAAACCCTCCTTAAATAAATAATTACCCCAATTCTTCATTCATAGAAAACAAAATGTATCATTTTGTGATAGGCAGGATATGATATATGAAAGAAATCAACAAGATTGGTAAAGCTAGTACATATATATATCCACTATTCCTCTTTTACTGATTATTACACAGCATGTAAATTCACTGGATTGCTTTTCTGGCATTATTTATTGGAAATATTCCAACTTTTAAAGGGATTTTTTTTAAAAGGAATGTTCAAAAACTGGTGACAACATTTGAAGTGCTATGCCACTCTTAATCTGAATGTCTACTCAAGCAATTTTCATGGGATGAATTTTTGTTTATTTCTTCCTTCCCTGTTTAATTTATAGTATGAAACAGTATTGTGTTTCTTCATCTACCTAAATAGCAGACAAGCATACAGTGTAAATAAATACATTACAGATAGACATTCCTGAAGTCTCTGAGAATGTTATACACTGAGCATAAAAATGCCTGTTATAATACAGTCAGCTCTTTTAAATGCTATATTCCTATAACATTTTATGGAATTGCTTTTTTTTTTCCACTTTAAAAAATAAACATGTCAAAGCTGCGGTTTAAGTGTCTTACACTATGTTCCCTCCCTTCACCTTTCTCTACTCATGACCCGAAGGTGTTTTTTTTCTAAAATGAACTTGTAACTATTGAAAGTAGATACTGACATTTCAAGTAAAAATAATGGCAGCCACCACCTCTATTCAACATAATACATGTTTTGACATTTGTTTAAAAACATTACGTTACTCAAACGTATATTACATTCTTAAATAACAAGGCCCCACAGTATTACTTTGTGAGCCTTTCCCAAGTAGAAATCCCCTTTCTCAGGTTTGCACCCACTGCTTGTGCTGCAGTTTCACTTGTCTCTCAGCTCCTCACTTAGCGACTGTTCCAGTTCTTAGGCTTTGGCTATGAAATCCCTTTTTTTCAATGAGGCAACGCTGGTTATTAAGGCTTGATTTGTTTTCCATTCAAAGCTTTATTTGGAAAGAACTATTTTCCAACAGCAGAATGTCTATCTTGTATCTTCTGGCTCGGTTTTTATGACCTTCCGATCAAGGTTGTTGAAAGCCGAGTGAGGAAAATCTTTCAAAATACCAAGACCTTCTGCAATAACAACAAAAGAAAATTAGTATTGTTGAAAAACAGTACTAATGGCCAATGTTACCAATGGCTAGCATTTCAAACCATATAAGGTAGCATCTTATTTACTATACTGTAGTAGTGAAAAAATGGAAGCTTATTAAAACTACCATGGCGGAGATACTTTGAAGGAAAAGGAGCAGACACCTCTATGATCAAAGAGGTCACAGCACATTCTTAGAATCAGTGACCCTCAAAACATAGGCTTCAAGTCTTTAGAGGAACAAGCCCTGGTAGTGAAAACTGCAAATATCCAAACTCCTAACTTGGGGTCTTAAAATGGTTGGAAAGATTACAATGATAGTGAGATGTAAATATGACAGTTCCAGATTCCTTCATAACCAGAGGCAGCTTAAGTTGTCTCACTTTGTATTAAAAAAACAACAACTTTATTTATCAATTCCATTGATTTTTACAATTGCCCATCTCACATGTATGACTCTGGGCAGCTCACAACAACCACCAAAATGCCATTAGCAAATGACAAATAAAGAATAAATAAAATATAACTATATTAAAACAACTATAACCTGAAGCTAAGATAAACATAATACTTACTATAAGTCAGGTTTTCTGAGCTCTAAGTCTAGCTCCAAAGGCATCAATTGAAGCAACATTTTAACAACTATTCAGAATAAAGTCAATCTTTCTACTCTCCATTAAGAGTAACTAACCTTGTCTTGCTGGTTCTAACTTTCAAGAGTTATTTTGCTGGTGCATTTTCAATGCATGTAATGCTAGAAAAAGCAATCTTTTGAAAACAGTAGCATTGATATTGGATTTTAAGCTGTGAAGCACCAGCAGATATGGGTATCTGTTGTGGCCCCAATTCCCCAGCCTATGCTGTCAGAGGAAGAGGACCTGGAAGTGAGGAGGAGGAACTGGGAATGCCTTCCTCCCCAGTACCTTCCTCCCTGATAATGCCTCAGGTTCCATCAGACGACCAAGAGGAACAGCCTGAGATTAATCAGGAGGAAGGCATATCGGAGCAGCCCCTGACAGGGAGTAAAGAGGAAGAGTGTTGCCTCGATCCTAAGCAGCGTTGTAGGGAGAAACGTGAACAGCAACGTAGGAAGCGTGGGAGGGTCAGAGAGTGATCTGAGTTATTGAGGCACACCCCACAAGGGATAAAAGTTGGTGTGTCTTCTCCTGAAACTTTGTACAGGAGAAAGTTTAACCTTACTTCAGATTTTCTTCATGAATGATTATTTTTGTGGACTGCCTTGTGATTTTCTGTGAATAAAACTTTATTTGTTATCAGTTCGGACTTAGCAGGCAGGACATGTTGGAATGCCAAGAATATTATCAGTTCCAAAGAATTAACTCAGTGAAGTCCAAGCCAGCTTGCCTGCCTATGTTTGTGTGAGTTTGTACTCTTTCATTTTTTGAGAAAGAGGAAAGACGAAACAGAACAGGTATCTATTTGCTAACATTGGCAAATAATGTCTGTCAATTAACAAAATATATACACTATGTTGTCTAGCACAGCTGCCTACTGGGCATAAAGGAAATCAGGGACAGTTCCTTCTAAATACAGATAACATGGTCATCTGATACTGAACATATAATAGCTCTTATATTTAAGGCTTAGAAATGCTTTTCTATACCTGCTAACATTTACTTAAACAAACCAAGTGAATGGTAAGGATGTCAGTTATAATATGCCTTTCCTTCCAGTACAGCCACTGATGCAAGTATGGGATGGAATCTTATAGTTCTGGAATTCCACATATTTTCCTGTTAAAAAACTGACTCTGAGCATGCTAAGTATCAGTGGATGTGACATTACTTAGGTAGTTATCAATCAGGTACAAAACTTCATTAAGCTACACAAGATTGTGGGAAAGAGACCTCTCTCACCACATGGATGGCAGTTATATGGGAGTTGCAGTCCCAATCCAAACAAATCTAGCTATTTATAGGTTAATTAATTAATCAACATACACTTCCAAGAATATTCAAGATACAGCGTGAAGGAGAAAAAAAATCCTTACCTGGCAATTGTGATTTTGCCTCACCACCAGCATATTGTCGGCTCAGATCACTGCAAAGGGATTTCACTCCAGGAGCTTCTCCATCTAATGAAATGTGTGACATGTGTCTGTTTGATAGACTTGATATACGGAGATTTAAAGGCCTTTCACCTAAAAGATATCAGCACAGATATAAATCACATGCATGTTATAACAGACATGGACCAACTCTACCTTCTAAGAGACAAGCCCACTGTAAAAAATATCACATAGATATTATTTACACAAGTAATTTTTTTTCTGCTTGCTTCTTCACAACATAAGCCTTTAATCCATATGACATGTTTGGCTCCAAATCACATTTTCAATCATTTCATGATTCCATAGTCATCAAAAGCATGGGACTCACAAATCACCTGAAGCATTTGGGAGTAGGATGTGTGTATAAACACACAAAATAGGAACTGTGATTAGTTTGCCTCCACAGCATTCTGAATAAATTAAATCATAAATTTCAGGCAACTTGTTTTTCCTAAGGCAAAAGGTTGGACATAGGAAAATCATTTGCGGTCGCTGAATCACCCTAAAAACTCCTTAAACCTCAGAAAATTCAATTCTCTATGTTAGGGATAACATTGTTTACCCTAACTGGTTTAGGTGAAATAATAACTATGAATCATAGTTAGTGTATGTTAGAGTGTATACAGCTTTAACTGGGAAATAGCAATTAAAGGAGTGGTTAAGAAAACAATATAAAAGTAGCAAGACTACGGCTTGCTCTCTCTCTCTCTGGCTTTGATGATCCCTGATTACTGCTTGGAATCAAGACTGCATTGCTCGAACGGGAGAGACAACAAAGGACTGATTTTGTAAGTGAACTGACATAGGATATTCTACATGGACTTTGCTAACTGAATACCCCTGAATGGACTGACTACATGGTAAATGAATATTGGACTGTTATTTGACTATGCCATAAACTTATACTGGAATAAAATATATTCTTGATAGCACAAGCGTATCTGTTATTTTTACTGTATGTTAATAAACATACAAACTTAGCTCACTCATTTATCTGTATGCCTATCTGACTAACGCTGCACATTCTGTTTAGCTTGTCTACCTAACCCTGGTTGGGGAACCCAGGCTTAACACTCTATATTAAAGTATTTGTATACTGTATGAAATAATACTGTTCTGTTGGAAAATAGAAGGTAGGAATATTAGGCATGTTTGCTATCTTGAATTCTAAATAAAAAGGTGGAATAATGATAGTACCAATAGTAATGGGCACAGAAAGTCTGGATCTTGAATACCATTCATTAGCATTGAAAAAAATCATTGTCAATCAATTGCAAAAGGCAGCTTTACTTGGAGTAGCTTACATCCTGGGACAATATCCTTCACATCATCAAATAACTTCTGCCAATCCCAGGGTCTTGGGAAGGACTTGACAGGTGGTTAAAAATGCCAAGTCCACTTTTAACTCTTCAATCAACCACAATCATCATCATCATAATAGTAACACTATCACATCAACCTCAAAATGCTAATTGTAAAAGAAATGTATTATGGCAACTACATGCCTGGAAAAGCAACACAGTACCTTGTCCATCCAGAGGATCTGGCGTCAGTCCATTGGGACTGCTTTCTTCGGAACTTTGCCTATAAAGACCTGTAGAAAGTCGTCTTTCCAAGCCAGCTTGGTTGCAAAGGAACTCCATTTGTTTGGCCATTATCTTTTCAGGCTGAAATGAACCAGAGATGTAGGCACACAGCAGAATGACTATACTGTACCACCAGCTAAACAAAAACAGTGAGCCTAAAAAACAGCACAGTCATGGCCAAGCTCTTTGAAAGATGGAGACAGAATCTCTGCTGAGAATCTCCAAAACCAAGAGGAATCAAGGAATAAGCTCCAAAAGTTAGAACACGCAACCACTTTCAAACCTCCCTTCTGGTATCTCATAAACCTGTTAAAACAATGCTGTTTTTTTTGCCATGCTTTTAACCAGGATTAAATGTTTCTAGCGGTCATCCGCCATGAATTGGTTGAATGTTAGTTGAATTTCTTTTCTGTTTCTATTCTCCCATTTTTACTGGGGAAGTGGGTTGAGGATTGAGAGAAAGTGACTAGGCCAAAGCCACCCAGCTGGCTTTGTGGTACTAGCACTGACAATTTCCTGGTTTCTAACCTTGTGCTTTAACCACTAACATCAAAATGGCTTTACTTTGTTGCGTGTTACTTAAACTCTTCAGATTGGGGCGGGACACAAAACCTGTGAAGTTAAGAAGCAGCCATATGATAACCCTAAGTATATGCTATTGCACTAAAAAGATGCTTGTGCAATGAGTTTAATAATAAAAATCATAGGAAGTGAAACAAATAATAACTGAGCATCTAGAACAGCACAAAAATAACAAAATTTGCTTGCACTGAAGTTTGTTACAGAAACCCCCCCAGCTCCTACAAGTATTTAAAAAAATGCTCATACAGGTAATCCTTAATTTAACAGCACAATTGTGCCTAAAATTTATGTTGCTAAGTGAGAAATTTATTAAGTGAGTTTTGCCCCATTTTACAACTTTTCTTGCCATATTTGTTAAGTGAACCATTGCAGTTGTTGAATTAGTGACATGGATATTAAGCAAATCTAGTTTCCCCTTTGACTTTGTTTGTCACAAAAGGTGTTTGTGTAACCCGGGACACTACTACCATCATAAATGTGACTCAGTTGTCCAGCATCCAAAATGTAAATCATATGACTACAGGGATACTGCAATGATAATAACTGAAAAATGGTCATAAGTCATTTTTTTCAGTGCCGGTGTAACTTCAAATGGTCACTAACTGAACTGTTCTAAATCGAGAATTACCTGTACTGTAGTAGTAAATAAAAGCATCAGCACATTGGAAGAAACAAGCCAACTAATGGAATAGCATGACCACAGTTGTAACTGAATACTTTGGGTGCAAAATTAAACACGCGGGGTGGGTGGGGAATCAAGCAATGCACCACCAAAAGATCAGATTGGAAAATGTGATCAAGATGCTAAGGTCAGATGCAAGCAAGCAGGAACAGATGAAAGAAAAACTGAAGAATAAGAGGATCAAAGATTATCCAATCAAGAAATATCACCTAGAGATAAAATCAAGGGAACTCCGGAAATAATAAAGCAGCAAATAACAGCCATAGCCAAGAAAATCAGCAGATTACACACTGCAGGCAGTTTCAAATTTCAGTTGAATCGGAAATATTTCTACTAATTCAACAACTGAGAGTGCAATAAATCAACCAACACCTGACAGAGATGGAACAGATCAGCTCCTAATCGACAAGATGATTTTGTTAAACTTTAATAGAAGGAAGAAAGGGTGGGATTCAACCGGTGTTACTATGAATTTGGTGATTATGTTTTGTGTGCGCATGCACACTTCCCATCAACAGAAGTAAAAATCCTTAAGTGGTGCCGCTGAAAAGTGCTGCACGCAAGTGCGCAGCGTTTGAAAAGCCACTTTTTTCCTGCTTTTTCAACCTCAGCTGTGCCGCGCAAAGCAGCTGAGGTCGAAAAAGTAGGAAATAAAGGACAGGTAAGAGCCCGGGCAGGCAGGTGGGCCAAACACAGAACTGATTCAGAACTGGGCCAGAACTGATTCAGTGTTTGCTGCTCTAGCTACTGGTTCTATAGACCCGGGCAAACGGTAGCATCCCACCCGATTCGACTCCCTGCCACATGACTGGATGATCACATGCTAAGAAGTTAACAGGAGCCAGCAAAAACAGCAGAAGTTTTGTGCAAAGTTCAATAACACCATAGATCAATGATGATAGACCGGAAGAGGCTAACATTGATAAAGGAAAATTTTTTAAAAGGCTCACTATCACCATTACTGTTTGTAATTATACTGATTCCTCTGTCAACAATATTGAACAATTCATGACCTGGCTATGAAACATCAAAAACATCTGCTAGGTTACCTCCCCTCCTTTACACAGAAGATCCAAAATTGTATGGAAAAACAGTATCTGAAATGGAATTGCTGCTTAAAATTGTCCAAATATATAGCCAATATACCACAGTGGATTTCGGACTATAGAAAAGTACCACCCTTCCCATCAACAGAAGAAAATGGTGAAAACAGAAGGAATTAGGATGTCTTATGGAAATAACATCAACAGTGTGGATGAAGAAGATCACTACAAATATCTTGGCATTCTTCAAGCTAGCAACTGGGTGACCATGAGAGTTCTAGTGTTGCCTGAGGCATGAAGCCAGCTAGTTGACTTGTAGCTAATCCTTTTCTCTCAGTCCTAGGAAGCAGGCAATGATAAAAAACACCTCTGAAAAACCTTGCTAAGAAAACTGTAGGGACTTGTCTAGGCAATTGCCAGGAGTTGGCAATGATTTGACAGCACAAAATAAATTAATAACACCACCACCACAGACTTAACAATTGTCGAAAAGAAAGACAAATTGTCTGGATGGTGTAAGCTAGAGCATCAAAAGACAGCAAAAGAGAAGAGAAGAGGACTGGATAAAATAACAAAATACAAAGATCTTCAAATAGAATTACTGTGTCAAGAAAAAGCAAAGATAGTATAATAGCAATAGGTCCTTTGGCTATAACTCAACATCTGGAGCACCACTTGAACACCACTGGCATTGACAAAATTCTCATCAGTCAATTACAAAAGGCAATTTTGCTTGGAACAGCTTACATCCTGGGACAATATCTTTAATATTATTGAACAACCTCTATCTATCTCAATTCCTTGAGAAGGGCTTGATAAGTGGACAATAATGCCAAATCCAATCTAAACATCTAGCTGGCTGTGTGACCAAATCATCATTACAGGAACAACAATAATGATGATGTAAAATGAGATGCAACATTAATTCCCACATAAATGACAAAGAAAACTGAAGAGATAAAATTCTTGGAAAATTAAATTAATTTGATGGCACTGAAAAGATAACCATGGAGGAGAGTCAGAAACTTTTCCTTGGAGATGCCCTAGATTTAATTATGAAAATAATAAAGGCAGAATAAAAATAAAAATAAGTAAATAAATAAAATTCCACAATAGAGAAGTCTGATCCTAACTGTTCCATTACTGGTTCGGCAATCGTGCATATAACACACATGCACCTAACGCGCTCACAGCTTTCTCCACACCAGCTGAGACCTGCAGCGCCAATCAGCTGAGAGAAAAAAGAAGAGAAAGGTGCAGATGGATGGGAGGGCCAATCCTGTGCCTTTCTGTTCTTTCTCCTCCTCTCAGCTGATGTGGGAGGCTTTTTTTACTATCGGTTTGGCTAAACTGGTCCGAACCGGTAGCATACCACTACTGGTCTATACCAAAAGGAACTTTTCATTGCTAGCACCTGTTCAACCTCACCTACAAAGGCATTTGAAAAAATGCCATTATGTGATCTGAAGTCATAGCTATGAATGGGAAGAAAAAAATCCTTTAAGCACAAAGCTCTAAAGGGGACTGAGGAGCAGTAAGACAAGTTGTCTGCAGTAGCTTTCTGGAGTATCACACACAGTAGTTCTTGCAAGTAGAAATGACCACGGCATGCATTTTTGAGGCAAACTGCTTATTAATTAGGGAATCGTGGACCTGTCAAAGGTGCTAAAAAGTGATTCAATCTCCAGAAGCCATTTAAAACCAATGAGCAAGCATCCCACCAAATAACAAGACCCTTAGGTCTTCAAACTTGGCAAGTTTAAGACTTGTAGACTTCAACTCCCAGAATTCTCGAGCTAATATGACTAGAGGAGGGATTCTGGGAGTTGAAGTCCACAAGTCTTAAAGCTGTCAAGTTTGAAGACCTCTGCTTTAGGGTATTGCGTACATGTGCAAATCAATTTTGACTCCTGGCAACTGCCTTTCAGTTTTCTTGGCATTATTTTTCAGAAGTGGTTTGCTGTTGCATCCTTTCTAGGGCTGAGACAAAGTGAATGGCCCAAAGTCACCAGGCTGACTCTCTGGGCCTAAAACAGAACCAAAACTCATGGTCTCTGGCCTGCTGCCTTAACAACTACAACAAACTGGCTCTTTTGGGGAAATTATGAAAGCCAAAATCCAAAATACATTGAAGAGATCAGGTAATCCAATGAAAATAGTTAATTATTCTCAATTAATGTTGACTATTCTCTCAGAACTGATCAGATTATCCCTTTGTCCCTTCTAAAAGCATTCCCCTCTCTCTTTAAAGTATCATAAAACCTGAGGAGATACTGCTTAGACATACTATAAGGTAACCTTTATGTTGTCATTTTTTTTTAACTATGAGGCACATTGGCACACATTAAAAATGAAATTCTGGTGCCTGCTCTCAAAAGTATACACATACATACATACACACTTCCTGATGGAATATATCTATCATCACACTTCTGAAAATCCATCAATAAGCATCATTATTTTTCTTAATAGAATATGCCACATTAGCATAATAGTCTATACTGATTCTAAAGCACCTGAGGCTTATCTAAATGTAGTTTTGTTTTGAAAAATATGGCCGGTATAATTCATGACATAATTATTAAATATTATTAAATATTAAATATTATTAAATAATTATTTTAATCAGATGCTGTTACTGCTCTTGAAATATTCTCTCTGTGTGTATATATACACATGATAATTTCAAAAGGATTATTGGATTTTAATAATTTATGTTTAAAATTCACTACCACCACCATAGGAAAAATGTCAACATTTCACTCATGCTTTATTTCTGGACACAGTACTATCCACTTTAAAAGAAAAAAGAAAAAAAGAACCCCAACAATCTGTCATTCTGAAAAGTGTAGGACAACAGTTTACTTGTGAATAATAATAAAGCACAAAATTTGCCCAAATAAAGAAACGGGCCTTATGGATTACAAGGAAAATATAATTAAGAGGGCACAGAACCTGTTAGAATATAGTCCAAATGAACAGAGCTGAGAGAATATTACGTTCTAAATAGTGTTATTTTTAATTACAGGAACAGTTCATCAGTTTGAAAAGAAAACAACCAACGTGTGCTTATTTAAATGAAACATATAATGGAAGGAAAATGGATAGAAAACAAATACACAGTAATGGGATGAAAAAAAAAAAATCCAGTTTCTAACCACCACAATAAACGTAACAAGCTAAATCAACACATCCCTGGCACCATGGAGTTTTTGCAATTCTGCTTGTAGCATTAAATGTGGAACTCCTCACCCAAGATATTTTATTGCGTTCTAAAGATAGAAAGCAGCATTGAATTGCTCCCTGCCAGATGCTGTGAACAATTCTAATAACACTTCTTGAGTGCTATCCTTCATGAGATTTGGAAATTGTGAACCCATATATCAAGAAGGCAACAGCTCTATTCCTGATTTGAAAATGTGAAAAATGTATGTTTAAACTAAAGAGTCAGGAGTACTTTGATTTCATGACAGCATTTGTATAACTCTGGTATGTTAGATGTATATTCCTTATCAAAATGTGTTAGAAATATATCTGTAATACAAATTCTTCTGTAATGGATACTGATACTACTTAATGTAAACATTCCCTAAATAGTTGTATTCTATACCAGTGTGTAAACCATCTTCACTGTCGCTGCTCACTTTACGTAAAAGGACAAAGTATACAAAACAGGATTAAGCAAGGACAGAAACTGATTTTTTTATAAGAATTTGTTAAGATAATCTGTTTCCAATTCATTAGTAATAAATAAATTAGAATAAAAGGAATAAATAAAGTAGGGATAGGAAAAATATTGCTACTTTTAATCTTTGGTGTTGGAAAAGACTCCTAAGAATACCGCAGGGCAGCTAAGAAAGCAAGCCATGGATTATTGAACAAACAACCCAGAATTCGCACTGGTGGCACAAACAACCAGGCTCAAATTATCCTACTTTGAAAACCCAACTCTCTGGAAAAGGCTCTAATGCTGACAAAGAAACAGAAGAAGAGGACAACCAGCAGAAATGTGGATGGACCCAATTATAGTGGCACCACCGTAAGACCAAGTTGGGGACAGATTGTCATGGAGAAAATCTATCTATGTGGTTGCTAGGAGTCAAAAAAAAACCCTGAAGGCAAATAATCAATCAAAATAGGATACAACAGCAAACTTCCTCTAATTCTGTTTGTTCTACTGAATTCAGCCTCTCTCTCTAACATCCTCTACTGTAGTTGCAGGAATGTTCCAATATCAGATGGCAAACCTCAGATAAAGAATGTTTCCAAGCAAATACAACTCAGGGAAACAAAGTCACTCATCTATGGATGAAAGAGGATTAGAGAGAGGAAGCAGACATATGTTAGACTTTAACTAGAGATAATTAATTGTATGGATTACTGTGCTGAACAGTAACGAAAGTTAAGCAGTAACCAAAGTTAACCAATGATGGAGGATAGCTAAAAATGTATATAAATGGAAGACTATACTCCAATAAAGATCATCATGATTCAGTTGTTCATGATCAAACAACTCGACTGCCTCATCATTACAAGTGGTGCCTGAACATGGTGCTCTTACTTCATCCGGCAAGGATTTGGTTTCTGTAAGTATGGGGTCTTCGCTTTCTGAGGAACAAAGGAAGCATGTAGATGAATTAGGCTATTTGTTGAAGAAGAATACCGAGGTACCACAGAGAAATCTCTTAAGGCTGGTGCAGGAAATTGCAGCTCAGTGCCTATGGTACCCAGAAAAGGGGTCTTTAAAATTAACTGATTGGGAATGTATTGGGAAAACATTGCATACTGAACCTCGATCAAAAATAGTTTAGCATGTGTGGCATTTATGTAGGCATGCAATTGAAACGTTTGGTCACAATGAACTTTCTCTTTTTACACCTCCACCTTCACGTTATACTAATGCTGTCATTTGTCCCTTCTTCACCTGAATATATGTCTTCAATTCCCTCAGCTCTTGCAGATATAGGGCAAAAGCCTCCTGACTCTATTGTTCAGTCTTCTTTTCAGAAAATGGTAGAGACTTGTAAAAGGGATGCCTCTGTCTCAGAACAGAACTTGCAGAATAACTGTCTGTTTGTCCAGTACAATATCGTCCTGGTCAGCGGCCACAGCTTGGACTGCAAGTAGCAGAATGGGAGGGTCTGCCTTATCAGATCTTGAGAGAATTTAAAAAGGCAGTTTCAGACTATGGGATTAGTGGTAATTTTACAAGAGGACTTGTAGAAGGAATAAAAATGGTTATATAATGATCCCTGAAAATTGGAAGCAAATATTTTGCATGATTTTAACATCCATGCAATATGTGGTTTGGGAGAGTGAATATATGAGACATGCTCAAGCTGCTGCTTTCGGAGGAGAAGCATATACAGTTGAGCAGCTATTTGGTTCTGGACTGTTTGGTACAATTCCTACTCAAGTTGTTGTTCCTTCAGCTACATTAACTATTGTTTTTGAATGTGCCTTTTGTGCTTTTCTTAAGGTACCCCAAGCTGGAGAATCTAGAGCAAATTTTTCAAACATTCGACAGAATGCCAATGAGCCTTATGCTGACTTTGTTGAGTGTCTGTCCAAAGCAATTAGACAGCAGTTTGATCATCAGGAAGCTGCTGGTGAACTTCTTTGCCAGTTAACTATTGAAAATGCTAATGCAGATTGTAAGAGCTTTACAGCCGTTAAAGGCTACTGCTCATTACACTCTGGCAGATATGCTGCAAGTCTGCCAGGATATTGGATCACAAATTTATAAAATGCATATGTTAGCAGCTGCTACTCAGAAAGGACAGCGACCAATTGGTAACTGCTTTAAGTGTAAAAGCAACTGAATGTGTAACTGGCCACTTTCAGAAGGACTGTCGTTCTACACCTTCTATGCCTCAGAATCATCCTTCTAAGAAGTGCCCTATTTGTAAAAAGGGATTTCATTGGGCCAATCAATGTCAGTTTTGGTCGGGAAACTTGCCAATGGGTGTGGCACTCACCCAGAATCCAAAACGTGCCTTTCTCATCACTCTGACTCCTCCAGCAGTCTCTCTCACTCCTCCCCAGCCACAGCCGGTAGTGCTGGGGTCGATTTAATCAGTCAAGGGGAAATTGAGTTTAAATTTCCCACAGAACTTAAAATAGTTCCATCTCACTTTAAAGGTCCTCTTCCTTCTGGATTAGTTGGCTTAATTTTGCCTCATTCTTCTGCACACAAAAAGGGCTATTTTGTTGTGCCTGGGGTAATAGATTCATATTACACTGGTATCCTCATGATTCAGATTTGGGTGAATCTTCCTCAAGTTCTTCCCTGTAATTCTTCTGTTGCTCAATTGCTTCTTCTTCCATATGAAATTCCATCTCCTGGTATAGGTAATCATGGGGATGCAGGATTTGGATCAACTTTTATCTGTAGGCTTACTTCATCAGCTGAACTCCTCTCGTCCTTTGTTAATGCTCTTCCTTATTAAACAATAATTTCAACGGTTATTGGATACTGGAGCCGATGTTACTGTCATCTCCTATTTACAGTGGCCAAAAACAACAGTTTCTTCATTGTGGGGAATAGGAGGTTCTACAGCTGCTTGGCAGAGTGTTCAAGAAATTAATGTTACAACATCTGCTAGTAAGTCCTTTTTCCTACAACCATACATTCTAGATATTCATATTAATATTTGGGGCTGTGATATCCTTTCTCTTCTTAATGCCCATTTGATTCTTGATGATGGTTCTTCCTCTTAAATGGCTCTCTCTTCTATGCCAGTTTGGGTGGAACAATGGCCATTATAAAGGGAAAAACTCGCTGCTTTACAACAATTGGTTCAAGAACAATTGGCTGCTGGTCATATAGAACCTTCTACTAGTCCTTGAAATACTCCTGTTTTTGTTATAAAAAAAGAAAAATGGGAAATGGCGTTTCCTTCATGATTTAAATGTATCCAACCCATGGGTCCTTTACAATGTGGTCTACCAAATCCTAACTTAATTCCTAATTTTTATAAATTATTGGTAGTTGATCTTAAAGACTGCTTTTTTACTATATCTTTGCAGCCTCAAGACAAAGAAAAATTTGCATTTATTGTCCCAGTTTTTAATAATAGCATGCCCACAAAACAATATCATTGGCGAGTGTTGCCTCAGGGAATGCTTAATTCCCCTATACTTTGTCAATATTTTGTGGATAATGTCCTTCAATCCTTTCCTTCCTATTTAGTCTATCATTATATGGATGATATATTGATAGCAGCCCCAGATTTTGATGAATCTAAGTTGTTAAAAGCGTTAATGGATATTGTGGCACAACAGGGATTGTATATAGCCTCAGACAAAATTCAAAAGGTAGAACCTTATACCTACTTAGGACATAGAATGTTTCACAATTCCTCCATTCCAATTCTTTCTGAATTACAAGTACAGAAATCATATACATTAGTACAATGGCAAAAAAATTACTTGGCATTATTAATTGGGCACGCCCATTCTTCTACATTACAACTGGTGATATGTTGCCCTTATTTCAGTCTTTGAAGGGAGCACAATCACCAGGAGATCTCGTTGTATTAACTGATCTTCAAAGAACATGTCTTCAAGAAATACTGAATAAGTTTAAGCATCGATATGTGGACAGGATAACATCCTTAACAATAGGACTTTGCTTAGCTATTCTTCCCACTACACCCTTACCCACGGGATGTCTTTATTCTAATGCGTCCCCGAAACCGGTCAACATTCATGACTGGATTAATTTGTCAGCTACTCCACCTAGAAACATTTATCCTTATCAATCAGCATTAGAGAATTTGATTATTAAAGGTCGTAAACGAGCCTTACATCTTATCAGACAGGATCTCATTAGCATAGCTTTCACTCCTACAAAAGTTAAACATGAGCATTTGATGATGATTTCGTAATCATATCAGATAGCCTTTTCTCAATATGTGGGAAACTTGTTGTATTCTTTACCCAAGAATCCTAGAATAGTGGTTACTACTACTTTTAAATCCGGCCTTTTCCATTTTTTGTGTGAAATCCTATTTCTAAAGCTCTTACAGTCTTTACTGATGGATCACCTACAAGGGTTGTGGTTATCTGGCAGATTCAACAACAATGTTATTCTAAATTTACTGCCACGCAAACTTCTGCTCAATATGCTGAGCTGGCTGCTGTGATTTTGGCTTTAGGATTGTTCTATGACCAGCCTATTAACTTGATCATTGGTACTCAATATGTGTATTTAGCTGCGCAATCTCTTCCTTTTTCTTATTGTGCTCTATCTTTGGATAAGAATTTGTTATCCTTGTTTTTATCTTTAAAGAATAGTTTGGAAACTCACTTGTATTCTTTGTATGTAGAACACATTCGAAGTCATACTCCCTTTACTAATGCCTTGACTGATGGAAATCGGAAGGCAGACGAATCCTTAAAGGATGTTGCATCTTTGTTTGCTGATCCTGTTGCTAGTCATTCTTATTTTCATCAAAATGCCAAATTGCTTGCAAAGCAATTTAAAATTTCATTTTCTCAAGCCCGGGATATTGTCCGTGCTTGTCCAGCTTGTCAGCAACTGGCAGTTCCCTTTCCAGTAGGTGTCAACCCACGAGGAATCCAAGTTAATCAAATTTGGCAAATTGATGTAACTCAATTTTCAACCTTTAAGCCATACTGTTATCTTCATACGTCTACTGACACTCATTCACACTTCCTTTGGTTTACTGCTTCAAAACATGAATGTACTTCAGATGTTATTTCTCATTGTCTATTCTCTTTTGCTGTAATGGGTCAGCTTTCTCAGTTTAAAACTGACAATGGCCCCGCTTATATTAGTGAGGAATTTCAAACCTTTTGTCAGAAATGGAATATTACTTTAGACCACGTAATTCCTTATAACACTCAGGGTCAAGCTATAGTTGAGCAAGCTCATCGTACTTTTAAGGCATCGGTTCAGAAACAATTATAAACTGAGTCTGGCCCTTACCATCTGTGAAAGATTCAAAATCTCATTGCTATAGCATTATATATTTGGAATTATTTAACCTTTTTAGATTCTCTTGCAGACTCACCTGTTAATTTACATTTTCAAACTACTGAATCTTTAACAAGGCTTTTGGTAAGGTATCGCCAAGCTCTAGATACAACCTGGAAAGACCCTACACCACTGATCAACTGGGGTCGCAGTTACGCCGCCATGAAAGATCCTTCTACTCAACAAGCAGTGTGGGTTCCAGTGCGCTGTGTGGGGTCGCAGTATGCCGCCATGGAAGATCCTTCTACTCAACAAGCAGTGTGGGTTCCAGTGCGCTGTGTTCGTCTATATCATGGCATGGCATCAGGGCCTTCATAACCCGATTCCGGATTTCAATCTTCATCTGAACACGGAAGTCCGTCTTCCAAGATCGACGCGCCCGCAACCCATCACTTGGGGCCAGGTTAAATCTACTACTCAACAACAACTGCAGCAGGCCTCATTACCTCAAACTCCTGAAAATCTTGTTGCTGCTGTTTTTGCTATTATTACTGCTAACTCTGTTACCATTTTACTTTGTATTTTCTTGTTTATGGTTAATGGTGTTTCTGCTCAAAATGACACTTCTGTGGTTCGTCTTAACCCTAATTTGTGGATTCATCATGCCCAATACATGTTTATGACCATGGCACAAATATTACTTTATACTATGAGCCCCCAATGGCATTTGGTCAAATTTCTTTTACCCCTAACTTGATCATGTCTTCTACATTTATTGTCTCACAACTACAATCTATTTTACAATCCTGGCTATTTTCTACACCCCCTCTCTTAACCCTCTACAATTGCGTTACATTTATAAATCTTTGAATCCTCCATTTAAAATAAAAAACGATGATATGTAGAGTTGTAATTGCAGGAATGTTCCAATCTCGGATGGCAAACCTCAGATAAAGAATGTTTCCAAGCAAATACAACTCAGGGAAACAAAGTCACTCATCTATGGATAAAGGAGGAGGATTAGAGAGGGGAAATAAACATTTGTTAGACTTTAACTAGAGATAATTAATTGTATGGATTACTGTGCTGAACAGTTACAAAAGTTAAGCAGTAACCACAGTTAACCAATGATGGAGGATAACTAAAAATGTATATAAATGCAAGACTATACTTCAATAAAGATCATCATGATTCAGTTGTTCATGATCAAACAACTTGACTGCCTCATCATTATAACACTCCTCTGCCTACAATGCAGGAAAGTCAAGCTTTAACAACATGGCCTGTGATTTGTCCACCCACATTCGGTCAAAATCTCTCAAACTGCATGCAGCCTGAAAGACTCTAAGATCATTGCAGCTATCGGCATATTAAACCAGAGAGGTCAGCTGGACCTGTTAACATCTTGTTTTACGTTTCAAAACTCTAGAAAGGAGCTGCAGCAGAATCAGTTCTTTCTCTTTCAAAGTATTTTCATTGGACTGAATACATGTAACAAAATATACATGTAACAAAGAAAGCAAAAGCAAATTTCTCTAATATGTGACACATATCCTGGATTGCACTTATTTAATGTTTTGTATTTCTGAGAAATCAAGGCTGGAATACACTTAAAAAATGAATAGGGTATCAGTGGACAGGGCAGGGGGGAAGGTACAATCTAACAGTTTAATAAATTAATGTATGAATAAAAAAAAATATGCTTCAACAAGGTGCAGAAAAGTAGTATGAAAGGTTTAAGCAATTCAACCACACTCTTATTTGACACCATTCAAATCACAGCTAAATAAATGCATCTAATCCACTTTGTCATCAAATGAGGAAAAGAAAAAGGAAAGCCAGGACTTTATAAATGCAAACAAACTTCAAAGTGTAATTAATGCAGAATTTATGTGAAGTTTTATCCATTTTTCATTTAACTTTTTTCTAATCCTGTTCCAGTCAGCTGGTACTAATAGTTTGGCACAACATTTGGAGATGGTGGCGTTGACAAATTAAGGTGATAAAAAGAGAAAGTAGTTCTGCAGGCAGAGAAACAGCCAAAGAGATGTCCCCAAATTAGAAGGCTGGATGTCTCTGATCTTCCGCTCCCTCCCATCTGGAGTTGTTAGGAAGGTTATTTTCAGCTGCACTAATTTTCAGAGAATCCCCAAAGCTCCAAATTAACTATTTGCCCACTTATGTTTCATTGAAGCTTCACACCTGATTAATCAGAAGAAAACAGAGACTTCTTGTGGTATTTGGTAGTCAAGGAACCTAGCTAGTAGGAAGAATTGTCCTGCTATTGCAGGGTTGTTTACTTGTTTTATGTTTGATCACTTTATATCACCCCTGACTTTACTGAAGCCTTATGCTCCTGCCCCACCCCAAGCCTGGAGGGTTCATGAAGCTGGAAGCGAAGAAGCGGGTGGAAAATTAATGGTACCAGTTTCCATACAGGACAGGAAGCAAAGAATTGGGGGGGGGGGTGTCCATGGTTTCAGCTTTCATAGAATAACAGAGTTGGAAGGGACCTTGGAGATCATCTAGTCCAATCCCCCTGCTCAAGCTGGAGAGTCTATTCCAATTATTAGCATCTACCTAGGATTGAATTCACAGCCTCCTGATTTTGAGGTGAGAGCTCCATCTTGTTGTTAAATCACTGGGACAGGCAGAACATCTGGCACCTGGGAATTTGGTCCATTCCCCAACTCTGAATTCCTTAAGTAATTATGAATTTAAATCTCTGCAAGAATTTGTAGGGATCGTTTCTGGTTTAGAATTATGGAAACACAGGGTGGGACCTTGGAGGTCGTCTAGTCCAACCCCCAGCCCATGGCAGAATTTACAGAAAGAATTTGATTTTAAAGCACATAAATCGCACTTTCAGTTTTTTGCAAAGCATTTGCTATGGGAATTGACAATGCTGGACAGGAATTACAAAGTTTTGACATGACACAGTTTTGAAGTAGAGCTTCTGTGGGTGTTAGAACACCAGAATTCCAGATTTTCACAAGTTTTTTTTCCTCAAGTTACTCACTCTTCTATAAAGATGCCAGCAAGTAAATTATTTTTATTTAATAATTTTATATTTAATGGTATTCTGCAATCGTGATTATGAATAGTCTTCTGTTAACAACAGTAATTGGGACTGCCAATCTTATTGCTAAGTTACATAGTAATAAAACATGACATCCAGTGGCCATGCCAACTTTTGACAGCAGTTCCAGTTGTGGTGGTTAGGTCCAGCATCGCATGATTGCCATTTGCAATCTCCTGTTGGTTTCCTCATTGACTTGCTTGTCGAAGCCAGTAGTGAAGGTCACAAAGCATGACCATGTGACTATGGGACATTGTGACCACTATAATTGTGAGCCAGTTGTTAAATGCTTGAATTGTGATCACATTTCCACAGGAATATTACAATAGCTGCAATTTCAAGGACCAACCACAAATCTCCTTATTCAGTGCCATCATAACTTCAAATGATCATTGAATGAATGGTGATTAACCGAGGACTACCTGTATTTTTTTTCTTCTTGATCTCACTGCAAACTTTTTCATCATGACAAGAAAAAGCTAATGAGCCAGTCCTCATTTGCGCATAACTTAACAATGAAAACTTTGAATAGAATAGAATAACAGAGTTGGAAGGGACCTTGCAGATCTTCTAGTCCAACCCTCTGCTTAGGCAAGAATCCTATACCAGTGATGGCAAACCTTTTTGTTGTGGTGTACCAAAAGTGCACATGTGCCAGCACCCACAATGCAATGTGCCCCCCCGCGCATGCACGTGCAACACCCCCAGCTGATTTTCGGCCCATTTGAGGCAGTTTTCGCCCTCCTGGAAGCTCAAGGGAAGCCTCTGCAGCCTCAGGAGGCTGAAAACGAGCCCGTTTCAGCACTTCAGGTATTTCCGAAAGGGTCGATTTTCGCCCTCCTGAGGCTGCAGAGGTTTCCTTCGAGCCTCCGGGAGGTGAAAATGGCCTCAAAATCAGTGGGAGGCACGCCCATGCATAGGTAAGTTTGGTTGAGCTTGCATGCCTGCACAAATGGCTCTGTGTGCCACCTGTGGCACACATGCTATAGGTTTGCCATCACGGTCCATTTCAGACAAATGGTTGTCCAATCTCTTCTTAAAAACTTCCAGTATTGGAGCATTCACAACTTCTGAAGGTTGTTCCACTGATTAATTGTTCTGTCAGGAAATTTCTCCTTAGTTCTAGGTTGCTTCCCTCCTTGATTAATTTCAATTCATTGCTTCTTATCCTGCCCTCAGGTGCTTTGTAGAATAGCTTGATTCCCTCTTCTTTGTGGTAGCCCCTGAGATATTGGAACACTGCTATTATATCACCCCAAGTCCTTCTTTTCATCAAACTAGACATACCCAGTTCTTTGGGCTCAATTGCAATTGTAAGTCTGCCAGACTACCTGTAATCAGACTACCTGTAATCAGACTCCCCATGGCACATCATTTGTTTACCTGGGAACCAAGTGCTGCTAGCTCTTCACACTTCCCTTTTGACAATGCTTGCTGTAGTTTAACTGGATCTTCTTGATAAAAACTCTGGATGGCATCTTGGAAATCAGGAAATCCAACCTATCAACATGGAAGATGGAGAAAAGAAGCATTTAGTACAGCAGAAATTTTCTACATGTAACATAGAAAAAAACAAGTTACCTATATTAGCTCAAGAATGTAATTCTTTATTGGCCAAGGGTGATTGGACACCCAAGGAATTTGAGTGTTTTAATTTTAAATCATACTAAGACACTAAATAAAACAATATGAATCATAAGATACAAGCAACAAAGTTATAGTCATAAGAAGATAAGAAAATCAATAATAGGAAAGATGAGAATAGTAATAGAATACAGCCTTACTAGATAGTTTTGACAGTGTTGGGGAAGTAGTTGTTTAGCAGACTTGATGGCATGAGAGGAAAAACTGTCCTTGTGTCTAATTTTTCTAGTGTGCACTGCCCTATATAGTGTCATTTTGAGGGTGGAAGTTGAAATAGTTTATATCCAGGATATCTACTTAATAAGAAATAAATACCTCTTCAATCAATACTGAAAATGGTGGGGAATGGCCAATGAACTGGACAAACTGAGCTTTCTCATAGTTAAAGTATTCTGAAAAATCCAAATTATTTTAAACATGATTTTAAAAGATTCAGTTTAGAGATATAGTTCTAATGACTCTAAAAAAGACATTTAGAGACACAGTTCTAGTGACTCTAAAAAGGATAACCTCACAAATTATTAATTATTTTCAGAGAACCTAAGATCATCTTAGTTATAAAGTTTACAAGATGGAGGGAGCAGAGAGGGAGGAGGAGGAGAGAGAAAAAGCCTATGACTGGCAAAACAGGTCCTCTTAAAAACAGCACTGAAAAAAAGTGACTTATAACCAGCTTTTACATTTACAAACATTGTAGCCTCCCCCACGGGTCATATAATCAAAATTCAAATGCTTGGCAATTGACTCATATTTATAATGGTTGCTGTGTCGCAGAGTCACGTGATTCCCTTTCTTGAGCTTCTGACAAGCAAAGTCAATGGGGAAGCCAGATTTACGTAACAACAGTTTGACTAACAACTACAGTGGTTCTCTTAACGACCATGACAAGCACATATACAGTATATTTATTCAGGTATAAGCCCCATTATATTAACTATGTGTTAACTGCTATACTAGGCTCTAATTATATGCACATAGTAACTCATATCCTGGATTGCACTTATTTAATGTTTTGTATTTCTGAGAAATCAAGGCTGGGTGGGATACACTCAAAAAATGAATAGGGTATAAATGGACAGGGCTTAGAGAAAGCCTCACTTAGCAACAGAAACTTTGGGTTCAATTGTGGTCATAAGTCAAGGACTACCTATAACCAACAAGTTATTGCAAAGGTAAAAAAATAAGACAATGTCTTCCATTTCTTCTTAATCCTTTTGAGAAGCACACAATAGTTATTCAGATATACCTTTATACCTGAGCAATGCAGAAAGAGAGGAGCAACATTTCTGAAAACACCAAGGAAGCTACAAAAGATGAAACAAGCATGTCAACTAAACTAAAAACAAAAGTAAATGAACTAAAATCCTTCTTCAGGGTTATAACTAGACTAGTAAAAGAGCCGGGGGGGGGGGGGGGAAACAACCCTGTGGCTTCATTCTACCAGCCAAGCAACCTTTCAAAAATGGATCTGATTGCTGAGATTTCAAGAAGGGCCTTGAAGCAGCTATAATGAGCCTCTTCAAACAGACAGCATCAACAACAAGTGAATACTATGCTGATTATCTCTTGTAGTGCTGCACTTGTGGTGAGAATGTCACTGACACCAACTGGTGTAACATGCAATATGTTCTCAGCTAGGAGAAGTGCAGTCATTCCATCTTTGGAGACAAGTCAGCATAAACAAAAATATAATATCTATGAAGAAAGATTGGTCTATAGGATGAACTGAAGCCTTGAAAGAAACCATAGATGGCCAAGAACCTGGAGACAATGAAACTTCAAAAAAGGGTCCAAACCAAACAATGCATAGAGCAACTGGTAAGAACAGGAGATGGGCTTGTGAAGAAAAACAGCCAAGTGCTTTGGGCAGGAGGTGTAAACTGGCAAAGAGGAGGTGTACTTTGGAGGGACAAGAGGAAAAATAAAAATAAAAAATTGCTAGAACTAAAAATAGACAACATTCCTCCAATACCTTTAAAGTGGTACAGAAGAGAAATTAGGCTGTATTCTATTCTTACTTATATTCTATACTTACTGGATTATTTTTTGTATCCAGTTCAAAAACCTTGTTACAAAAGCAGTTTCAAACACTGACCCCAACCCCTCAAGCCTAAAAGGAGCGATTGTGCATTTTGCACATTGATCTAAACTAATCACATCCAAAAATAGGTTTCCAATTTGGTTCTTTTGTGTCAATTTACTTTTGTTCATTCATAAAGGTCACTGCAATTTTCCTTCTTAATTAAATGAAAGATGATTAAATAAACATAAAAATAAACATAGCTTTAATAATAGATTATTACAAGCATCATTCTAAAATGTGGACTATATGGAAATCCTACTCTCAAGTATTTTTTAAAACTTTTTAGGTCATAATTCATCTATAAACTTTTGTTTTCAACTGTAAATTGTTCTGTTCAAAATATCAAACCATTCAAAGAAGTTTTTCTGAATGTTATGTTTTTGCCTTTCTGTTTCAAATTGCTCCACTCCAACAATGGTGACCATGCACAACAAATGTCTAATTGCACTAAGTTATAAATATGGTTTGTTTGTTTTGGACAGTGTATGCGTGTATCACAATTTAAGACCTGCCCACCTTGTTCAACAAAAATTTGAGGGTGGTTATGTATGAATGTAGGTAATCTATAATTCCTGATGAACTTCAGCCTTCAAGAAATATGTAAAGCTAGAGAAGTGCAGCAATTAATAAACACTGCTGATTGAAGAAAACTATTGCAACTATTAGCTGTAGCATCGTATCTGCTCTCTTGGCTACCTTGGGATCAGACACAAATGCTTCCTCAGAAATAAAATTGAGGCAGGCCTAGCAGCAAGTAGAAGCTATTTATCTATTTATCAGAAGCTTTTTGCTGCACAGCACCTTCTTCTTGTGATGCTAATTAAAATAAACAAAATCATCTTAAAAAATAATGAAGTCAAGAGAGCCTCCATGAACCAACCATTATTCCTTTCTCCTTATTGGTGCTTATGGTCTGGCCTGTGAAAACAGGCACACATGCCATACTTCCTTCCAACTTGGCTGTTCTAACAGCAATTTCTTACAGCAGATGTTCTCAATACCATAGGCGCTTTTCTTCCCCCTCCGCTAACCCTGCTCCTACTATATACACACCAGACTGCAGGGCTTCTGGATTGTTCCCCCCCCCCCCAAAAAAAACCCCAAATCTTCAGGGAGCAGAAGAAATCCCACTCTCTCCCTTTGCAACCTCGCTTGACAGTGGCGTGGGCGGCCTCATACCTTCTTTCTTCTTTTCTCTCCCACCCTATCTAAGGCTGACATTCATGCTGAACTTCTCTCCTGCTCTCCCACCCCACTTTTCCATTTCCCTGTAGGCCTCTTATTCCCACTGAGCTTTTCAGCCACTGAACTTTGCATCAGATTCCCCCCCCCTTCCACCACAGCTAGCTGTTTTCACAATGCCTTTGTACCTAGTTTATCTTTGTATCTAGTCCACAGGAGGGCAAACATGCCAAAGTTCCCACCCCCTCAAAGCATGTTCTCTCTTTCTCTCTCTCTCTGCCACACACACACACATATACCTTTCCACTTCTTCCCAGCTGCCAACGCTAAATTTGGAAAGGAAACCTCTACCCACACAGCACATACACAAAAATATAAAGCGGATCACAAGTAACCTTGCTTTCACTGCTCGGCCAATAACTCCCTCTGCTTTCTCTTCATGTCTCCACCCCAACAGCCTGCACACAAGTGATGACATTGTGGGAGCTATTCCCTATTCAAGTGTGGCAAGAATAGGGGACACCTCCAAAAGACAAGCTGCCCTCCCCACCTCCTTGAGAAAGTAGCTGCTTGGAGGAAAAGGGACAGCTTTTGTGTGGAATGCAAGCCCCCACAGTGACTCCCACTCATTGAGTCCAACTCTCCTTCCTTGCTTTCCTTCACCCACCCACTCTGCTCCCAGGGATTGTTGTTTTACCAGATTCCCACCCCCCTCTTCTCTCCCTGCCTGCCTTCCTCCTACGGCCCACCTCCTTAACCATCCTTCCAACCACCAACAAAAAAGGGAGACATCGCAAGCAGGAAGGAGGAGAGCCTTTCAGAAGTAATTGGACATAATTGGTGATCTCCCACTGCATTTATTGAGCCTTTGCCAGGTTTATGGCTGAAGTGAAGCATTGGGAGGTTTGCCTACACAGTTCTGTAGGCACCTCACTCTTGAATGTGTGTGTGTGTGTGTGTGTGTGTGTGTGTGTGTGTGTGTGTAGGTTATTACAGTGAAAAATAATTTCACATTGTGCCTCAGGCATTCGTTTCCAACAGGTATTAAAAATGCCCCGGCAAGATCAAGACAGCAACGTTTTATACCACCAATATGGAACAGCAGAATCAGAAATGGTGAAAGTCTAGCTTCCAAGTTTCACACTCCTTACCTAATGAAAAGATTTCCTGAAGGCAGAGGAAAAAATAGCTCAGCACATATCAAGCAGCTATTTACACTTCCTAGAACATAAAGACACCTGCCACAGAATGGTACATTTCCCCCTTGAACAGGCTGAAATGTCAAGTTACCAGTCCTCAGTGAGAAATGTGTCCTTTTTCTTTTCTAAGTTCTCCTTTAAAAAAGAAAATAAGCCACTTGGTTTTAACCACTGCTGTTCTATCAGGAGGAGGAAAATAAAAGCTTCGGTGAATGTAGACTTTAAACATCTTCATGTTAGAACAGCTATGCTTAAAGAGTATGGAATAAATATAAAATTAGGTTTTGCCTGAAAGCACTTTGTGACTTTCAGTGCAAAAAGCCTTTGATGAATATAAATGGAATATTTGCCATGATGTACTATCATTTTCTCAGCAGGACTGTGAAATGAAATCAGGAAGACCTGATAATAGAAGAATGCCAATGGTTTTCTAATGTACAATTCAGAAAGGTTTAACATGGATAACAAACGTTAACAGTTTTAAACAAAGTAAGATTCAGTTTGAAATAGAATTATGTATTAATGATAATCATGTTGTTGCTAAAAAATTTTTTGGGGAAATATGGGACAGAAGAAGTGAACAAATGTACAATAAAATCTTTGGATATAATGTACATATGGTTCAATGGGAAAATGTGCTTGGAAGGACTGAAATATTGGTATTTTTCAGCAGAAAATCTGTCTAGAAAATATAAAAATATTTCAAATCTTTGCTGGAAATGTAAACAATATGAAGGAACATTTTTTCCATGTTTGGTATACATGCAAAACAGCTAAAAATTGGATACAAATGCATATGTTAATCCAGACTATTTTGAAGGTTAAAATACAACTGAAACCAGAGATTTTTCTCTTGGGACTATTGTAGAAAAAATCAGGGAACTTTGTTTTTATATATGATAATGGTAACAAGACAGATGCATGCATGAAAAGGTTCAACAATACCCACAATGGAGAAATAATTAGTCAAGATGACAGAACTTGTAGAGATGGCTAAATTAATCTATATTTATGTCTAGCTGGAAAACCCATGAAGACTTTTTGAATAAAACAGAAAAAATACACTCATGATTTATCTTTGTGATAATTAGAAAAAATAATGAATAGAAAAAGTGAGCTTTTTTTGCAATCATAGAGTAATTGTATTATATTTTCTGCAGAAGAAATCAGAAGCGCCTTCCTATTTCTTTTGGTTCTCTTGTCGTGCATTTTCTTTTCTCTTTCTTCCTTTGTTTCTTTCTGTGCTTCTTTTACTCTTACTCTTCTTTTACCCTTTGTAGTGTATGGGTGAAAAGTCCTTCCCAATGAAAACAGATGGCACTGGATCCATCTGAACTTCTTTCAAGAAAAGATTATATCCCAAATAGACCAATATGGGCAGGTATAAGGCATATTTCTTTAGCTTAGCCTAGATAGTGTAGTCGCAAACACACACAAGGAGTGCCCAAACTTGTTTACTGCAGAGATCAGCTTAAAATGAACGAGAAATAATAAAGTTTCATAAATTTCATGAAAATTGAGGGACTAATTCCTGATCTGAATAACATTACCATATATCCAAACATTTCTTACCAAAGCCACCCAATTTTTAATGAAATCCAATATAGTATACACGCCCTTCCTTGTATGAATTAGATTGTAATATTCTTTGAGATTTAATTAGCTAAATATGCATGCCTTCTGCAGCATCATTGCAAGAGCTCAGAAACCAGAGATAGATTCCTAATTAGGACAGTAATGAACTACTTTTCTCTTTAAAAAAAAGACAAGACAGAAACACTGGTCAGAGACAAAGAGATAAATTTATGGAAGTCTCCATGTCTCCTTCTCCAAAACACAATACATCACTTGTATGCCACCCAGAATTACCTTGTAGGGGAGATAGGCAACATAAAAAATTAATAAAAAGATCATATAATTTTCCACCCAAGGAAGGATTCATATTTTACTGCAGTGTGATAAATAAGGCCCTATAGCTGGGAGGTTTGCTTGTCAATTCAAATATTGTATTATCCCAAGAGTAACAGAATACGAAGCCTCGTCTACTCCCAAGACTAAATGACAAATAAAAGCTAAATAAATTTCTTGGTTTCCCAACAACTGCTAATGGTAAGAAAGAAAGATTCAGAGTAGTCTCAAATCTAAAGAGGAATTTAGATGAGGTAAGAGAAGGAAACATGTCTGATTAGGAGATGCAGTGAAAGGTATGAGATTCTAGTTGGACCTGCAGTTGTATTTTCAAGCCTACCTTGATCTGTAGAGTTATAGGAATTATTAAATGTTGACCTGAGAATTGGGATAGCTGAGGTCAATTTAATTTCTGGGTGTCTTTAAACCCCTGGAATCTGGGACAATCTTTTTTGTCAATTTGCCAAATCTGAAGCATATCTGAAGCACATTACTTTCAAAATGTCCCTTTTTCTGCCAGCTCCACCCAGTAGATTGGATCCAGGATATCTCCTCCTCAGGAAGCTAAAACGACTTGTTAAATCTTATTGTGTTATATACCTCTTCCTTATTATACTCAATATTATCTGTCTGTTTTGGACTGAAGATATGTTTCACATGCCACTCCCCATAGCTTTGGTACAAAACTTATCTCCATCAAGATTATGTTCCTTACTTTCTGCACTTCCCCAGAAGTATGCCATTTAATTTATACTTCAGAAAAGGAATTTCCTGGTTCAGAAACCTGTGGATAATCAGCTTCAGGAGACACAAGCTAAGAATCACACGAGGCTGCTCAAATAGAGGTAGTATCAGAATAGCTGGAGTAGTCATGTGCTGTTCAGACAGTATACAGTTAATTGGGAATTGGGATAGTTAATTGGGATCTGTCCTCTTAAGGGAATGCCTCATGGTAAATGTAGTTAATGCATCATGGGAAATGTACTTCATGTCATGTGGTCACATCTGTAATCCTGATTGGTCACTGAATTGACCCTTGGCTGGTTTCTTTTCTTGCTTGGCCCCCAGCAGCATCATGCTGCTTTGCTCCATCATTATGGGATGAAGATAACTGAATTTTTCACTATGAAGTCAACTACGCAAAGATTGGACATGAGATGGATCTCGACATAACCATGAGTTATACTTTGAGAATGCCTTGTGACCCAATAAAGAAACTTTGTATGGAAGCCTTTGTAGAGTTTGCCTGACTGTATTTATATTCAGCCAACAATTAAAAGACAGGACATAAAAATACAGTTAAAACGGAACTCCCACAGTGAAAGTATAGTGAAAATCTGATATCCTAGGAAAGTAAAGAAGGATTTAAACCCTGAATTCACTCTCTCCCTCTCCCTCTCTTTCTGAGCAACTAAAGTTAAATGGCATGTTTGAATTACCAGGGAGGGGCCAGAAATCCCCCACTCACAAGAGACAAACAAGTAGCTTCCTATCTTGTTCTATTTGTATCTTTCGGGTGCTGCCTCAGAGACTATTTTGCAAACAAGAAAGAGAATTTGAGTAAGAAACTGTGTTATTTTCTGGCTCTTCATTCACTGAAACAAAGGTTGATTCCCCTCTGTACATCAGGAGGAGAGACACAGTCATAAAGAGGTCCAGTTCTACCGGAGTTTATGATGGTGGTCTCCAGGCAACAGAATCATAAATACTTTTTAGGACAGTGGTCACCAACCGGTGGGCCATAAGAAAATTTTGGAAGGTCACAGAGAAATGTCCCCCCAAAGCACTCCCCCCCCCAAAGTCCACCCACCCACTGGCTCGTACCCTTTGGCCAAGCGTAAACCTGCAAAAAGCAGCACAGCCCTCGCCGGGGAGAATGAGGTAATGATGCTATTGCAGCAAGAAGGGGCTGGTGTCACAGGCGGGCTGAAGCAGCAACGAAAATGGCCAGAAGGTGCAGGAATGCGCGCTACTTGCATTTGCGCAGCACTCCTGTACCTTCCAGTTTGTCTCTCCTGGCCTGGGCTCTTCCTTGATGGCCATGGGCTGTAGGGACAGCCCAGGGCAAGAAAAGTACTGGCTGGTGGTGGTGGGAGTGGGCAAGTCTACGTTCACCGTCTAGTTCTGAGGTCCAGAATGGGGCGTTGGCATCAGTTTCCTCATCCCTCTTGGCGCTCTGCTCTGCTGCCCCCTCCCCCACAGCCCCAGCCATCGCTGCTCATGGAAAGCACAGGAAAAGTGAGCAGAAACGTAGCTCTTGCTGGGGTGAAAGAGCTGAGATTGAAGAAGGCACAGGCAAAAGACGGAAACTGCTGTCTTTGAAAAGCACTGCTTTCTGTTGCCTGTGCCTTCCAATCTCTGCTTGCTTTTCCTCGGGGGGGGGGGACAGCAGAGATGTCAGGTCTGCTCTTCCCCCTCAGTAAGCCAGGCTTGGAGGAACGTGAAGAACTGCGAGTGAGCGCCAGAGAAAGGCATGTTGGAAAAGCCGACACACATTTCCAGTGCGCTCTCCTCTGTCCCGAAGTAAGATTGAGTGGGGGGAAGGAGAAGCCTGGCTGGCTTTCCTTTGGCATGGGGTGAAGGGGAAGAGACCAAATGCCCAGACCAAAAGAGCGCTGAGGAAGATGGGCTCCTAATAACCAGCCTGTTTGTGTAGGCGAGAGCTCCAACTTTTCTGGACTTGATACCCCTCCCTTCAGCCTCCACACAGGGAGGGATCCTTCTCTGCTTGGAAGAGACAGGAGAAACCTGGAGCTTAGCCTCGGGGAGTCCTCTTCTTATGTGGAGGCTGAAGGGGGGGCGTTGCCTGGTTATTAGGAGCCCATTGGCGATTCCAGTCCAGCCCTCCTTCCCTCCCCCAACTCCAGGCAGCCACACCTGGCAAAGGAGAGAGAGGTTTCCTCTGAGATGGGGGAGATATGACTCTGCTTTTCTTCCATTTGAGGGGGAGCCGTACAGATCTTCCCAATCTCCAGGTACCATGTGGCTTCTTAAATCCTCCCTCTTTCCCCCCCCAAAGGATGAGAGGCCCCTCCTTTCCCTTCATTCTGTCCCACAGTTATGATTAAGCATTTACGATATTGTTATAATTAAATAAGCATTCATGTATATATGTGTGTGTGTATATGTATATATAAACTTTTTAATATTAAATTTATTTTAAATATAAAAATTAAAATGTATATCAAATATATTATCTTTTTTTAAAAAAACTCATATTAGTGGTCCTCGGGATTTAAAATTATGAGTTTGGTGGTCCCCGAGATCAAAAAGGTTGGCGGCCCCTGCTTTAGGATGAACCATCTCCATGGAAATGGGTCATAAACCCTCCCTAAAGAGGGAATCTAAATACAGCCTGTCATTTTTCTTTGCTCACAAAGCTGAAGAAACACTTCCCTTTGCTAGAATTAAAAGGGAGAAATCGCCTGAGCATAGTTTGCTCAAAACACTGACTACTCCTCATAGGAGATTCCTGAATTCAGCAACCCCCTTGCAACACAGTAAAAGGGTCCTAAGATTCCTAAATTCAGCACCTCCCTGCAACGCAGCCCAAGAGTCCTAAATTTAGCTACCCACTTGCAGCTCCACCTCATGGTCAAGTAGTGAATTTCACAGGAATTTCCTAAATTCAGCAATCCCCTTGCAACATGACCCAAGGCTCGAGTACTGAATTGCAACGCACTCAAGGGGCCAACCTGTGTACTGCACCAGCGTCTTCCAGACCTTGCAACGCACCCTCTAGTGGCCAAATAGAGAATTTCAATGGAGTCTCCCAAATTCAGCAACTCCCTTGTAACGTAACCCAAGAGTCGAGTAAATTTCATCGGAGTCTCCTAAATTCAGCTACCTGCTCGCAGTGCACCCTAGTGGAAAAAAGGGAAATTGCACAGAAAACAACTAAATTTTCCAAAATTGAGGCCTAATCCCCAAAATCTTGAACTCGGTGATAAGATTTTCAATGTTCAATGAGGCTTCTTACCAAGCAAAGAGTAACTAACCTAATGAAAGTTAACTGGTTCAAACTGATTTAAGAGGCAACCTTAAGCCATATTTTTCTGTTAAAAACAACTATATTATCTTCAGTTCTGGCATGTCATTCTTGTGAATTTTGTTTACAAACCCTGAAACTTTGACTGGGTGACAATCTTGACTTGGTTCTTTGAAATTCAGATAGGATTTTGACTTCATGTCTGCCTATTCTTGTTGAAAGCAAAGCTACCCAGGGAAGCTTTCTTTCCCAAAGATTGTTTTGATTTATTTCCCTGTCTGTCACTTATCTACTCAGTCTTGAATAAATTGGTATTCTCACTTTGCAACTGGTGTGTGTGTGTGGTTTGCCACAGGACAGGGAAGGTTTAACCTGGCACTGATGCACAGTGGCCAGATTCTTAATATAAACACAGGTTTTGTGAACACTGCTTTAACTTTTCTCCAACAGATATGTAGGCTCAACTTTTGATGAGAAGGCAACTGAAAAGTGCAATGATATTCCTGGTACCTTCCCTTCCCACCCATATTTTGGTACATTTTTTCCACCAATATCTGAGCAGACCTGAAATCAAAATCTCTTGGAAACCTGGCAATCTAATTTGTTTCATATTTCATCTGATGTCCTGCTTTAATTTGAACTGAATACCACAATCATTATGGAAATCCATTTTCCTCAATAGGCATTTATTGCTGAAACCCATTTGTTTTGCAAACTGTAGTTCATGTAACTACAGGGACACTGCAAATGGCTATAAAGATGAGCCAATTGCCAGGCATCAAAAATGTGATTAATATGGTATGTCTTTGTATTGGTATGTATGTTGCAACTATTGTATTGACAAAAAGGGTGGTAAGGAACTCTGGAGAAGTCTCTTGTAACTTTGAACACTTGTTAAGCAACCAGTTGTAAGTTGAACACTACCAGTATTCTATGTTTGTGTGGCAATTCTACCTGGCCTGAGAATTAAGTGATTCCTGCCTTACCAGTATCAATCCTTATTGTGCTGTCCCAGCCAGTCTATGGGAATTGGATATTTACTTAGGAATTATGAGCTGTCCCCTTAAGGGAATGCATTATGGTAAATGTAGTTAAAGGCATCCTGGGAAATGTAGTTCATGTTCCATGGTTATCTGTCATCCCGATTGGTTACCAATTCGACCCTTGATGGGTTGGGGGAGTTTTCCTCACTTTTGCCTGAGTTCCCTAACTCATGGCAGCTGCTTTCTATTGCTAAGAGATGGGTTAGGAGGTAACCATCTTTTACCTATAAGGCAGATATACAAAGGATTGCTCATTAAAGAAGGACTTCATCACAAATGTGAGTTATGAGGATACCTGATGAACTAATAAATGTACTTTGTTATGGACATCTTATTGAGTTTATCTATCTGCATCTGCACAGCTTACAAATCCACCACTTTGCAGAAGACAGAAAACTTATATTAATAAATTTAGCGGTAAGAAAATAATGCATTTAAAGCATATTAATCCCTGTAAAATTCAAATACTAGAGGGAAGGGGAGATGTATCAGAATTAACACATGTGGCCAGCTGCCAAGCATCAGAAGCTTGAAAAACTAAAGCATGTCTATTTGGATCTATTTGGATCTATTTCAGGCTTGTATAAATAATGATAAGCTGTTAAAAACGTAAGTCAAAATACATCCAGCAAAACTAAAATCAAATATATGTGAGGTGACATACTGATGTTCCTGGTAATATTTGTTATTTGTGACTGTAAAAAATACAAAAGAAGGAACACTGGAAATATATTTGGAAAGCTATGTAGTACACAGCACTACTAATTACTTCACTTAGATAGATAAATCTTATATTTAAGACTTTCTGTTCAGTGCAATATTGGAGTAAGTCCTTAAAGTGAGTATACAAATGAAAAAAACTTTCAAAGTGAGAACAATCAATGGAACAGCTTTCCTCTGGAAATTATGGGTGCACTATCAATGGAGTTTTCTAGAAGAGACTGGACAATAGGATCTCCTGCCATAGGCAGGGGTTTAGACAAGAATAACTTTTAAGATTCCTTCCCACCCTGATGGGAACAGTATATTCTATACTGCTGAAAAATCATCAATAGTGTTGATAGAAATAAGTTTTAATTATGTATTTTCTTCACCCCAACTCCTTCTTTTAGCCCATTTTGTTGAGTTGATTTGAAAGAGAGTGTGTGACTAGCCCAGAGTCACCTAGCTGGCTCTCATGCCTGAGGTGGGACTAGAATTTACAATTTCCTGGTTTCTAGGACAGCACTTTAACCACTGCATCAAACTGATTCTTAATTATCATAAAAAGTCATTTTAAACTAACGTAATTTTTTATATTATTGAGAAGTGATTTGAATTGATTTTCATTTTAAACATCTTACACAACTTTTTAAGGCAAAGATAATTTACAAGTTCATTTTTATAAATAGACTAAAAATAATGCCATCCTACTACATTTTCTTTCTCCAATGGACTTCACAAACGTCTTCCCATTATTTGTAATGATAATCACTATCTACAGAACCTTCGTAAAATAGCCTTGGGAAAATTGGATTCTATTTACTTCAGAATATTTCTGGGAATATTTTAGGGAAATAGGTATCTTAGTGAAGTGACCTGTTTGTTAGTATTTGTTTGTTTCCTCTTACAAGTCAGTTTTAGTAGCCACAGTTTTAGTAGATAGAAGAAATTAAAAGTACAATACCTCTATCTTAATTCTTTTTGGTGACAGTTCATCCCTTTCTCCACAGTTAAACCTAGGAGATGAAAAGATATATATTTTAACAGGAATGTGTGCATATGTTTGGAAAAACTATTGCAAAACACCTGCCTTGGAAATTATGCCTCTCTGAATTTATCTTCATTTAATTTATTCATTAGCTTCTTTGTTCATTTGCACAAATTTTAAACTGTCTCAATCTGGTAGTCTTTAATTTTAAGACAGCTCCACAGTCAGGCAATGTACATGTCATGGTCTTGAGAGATAAGAGGAAGAGCTGCTACCAAGACAATGGCTAGATAAAAGAAACTTAACATTGGTGTACGTATAACTCTAACTTGAGAAAACATCTCAGACAAAACTCTCCTGAGTTCTTATGAAGATAAAGGGAGGGAGGGGGAAGCACATTGAGACTTCAAGGTAGACCAGACTAGGGAAGGTCTTGTCTAAACATTGTCTCATGTTACAGTTCTACTCTGAACTCAGGTTTCTTTTAACTGAACACTGTCTTGGTTGGGACTCTTCTTCTTTTCCTTCAAAGCCTTTTTACTCACTGCAGTACATGGTTCAATACATTAGGTTCACTAGCACTAGATTACACCATCTAGGGCAAGGGGAGAGAAAGTGACTTCCTATAAGCAATCCTCCCTAAACACATGACAGATGAGAAAGATTTTTACCCTCTCTGGGAATACACAAATAGTCTTCTGACGAAAAAAAAAAAGGTATTTTAAAAAGTGTTGTGGATATGTAAATGTTTCCATTTTCCCAGTGGTGGGATTCAAATAATTTAACAACTGGTTCTCTGCCCTAATGATTTCTTCCAACAATCAGTTCACCAAACTGCTCAGACATTTAACAACCGGTTCTCCTGAAGTGGTGCGAACTGGCTGAATCCCACCACTGCATGTTCCCAACAAAGAAGTATGATGCAGTTATTTACAGTTAAATTGTCTAATCCCCTCTGCTCAAAAAATGCTGAGATAGGACACAAAACGGTATCAAAATATTTTAACATTCTCAGTGTTGCAAGAATGCACCAGCATTCACACCTCCCATCCAGTTCATACATTTGTATGAGGCCTGTGAAACCATAAACTGATCTTAGGCAGAAAGATTGTAAACTAATTTCTAATACTTCGTAATGTATCCGTTTCAAGCTAACTTTATTTATTTATTTATATTTATTTGTCAAAAGCTTACAATATAACAGAAACAAAGATAAACACAGGTTTAAATGCAAGAAATAGGAACTGATAACTGGGGACAGTAGGACAGAGATGGTAAGCACGATTGTGCGCTTATGCACGTCTCTTACAGACCTCTTAGGAATGGGGTGAAGTCAATAGAGGTTAGTTTGAGGGTAAAGGAGTGGGGATTTGATCAGGTGACAACAGAATCAGGTAGTGAGTTCCAGACATTGACCACTCTGTTGCTGAAATCATACTTCCTGCAATTGAGTTTGGAGAGGTTTACATTTAGTTTATATCTGTTGTTTTTTTTAAAAAATGTAGCTTACTTGGTGGTCCGATAAGTGTACTTGTATGTAACTTCTCGAGAGATCTGCCGTGCCAGAGCAAAGAGTTCATCCCTCCGGGTTAAGAGTGCATTATCCTTGACACACAACTGAGCAGCTGCTTCATTTACTGTGAGCTAAAAAAACAACATACAAAAAAACATTGGCTCATTAGCACATCAGTCCTGGAAAAATGATCTAACTCTAGAAATACCTGTGGCACTGCTCAAAACATTAGCTATAGGAAGCTGGATGGCTGTCTTCAGCTTTGTTACTTATTTCTAATAACTTTTTTCCTGGAAGGAAGCAGTCCTTCCTACTCACTCACCCAATAGGTCTTAAGTTTACTTTAAAAAAAAAAAAGATTATTTATAATAGATACCTACTGAAACTATTTAATATCAACAAAACATAGTTCTCACTGAGTAAGGCTGTTTTTTAAGAAAGTCTAGACTTACTTGATAGTAATTATGTGCCAGTATATAAGTAAACAATGATGGAAAGTAATCAGATTTTCGAGATCCAATTTTTGTTAGAATCATGTCCATCAACTATAGCCAAGTGGAAAATAACCTTACATTCAATTAATGATAGTTAGGGAAGGTGCCAGCTTTGGAAGCCATATTAACACCAGACGCTTCCACATTGCCACATTCTTGAGCCTGGGAAAAGGGAGGGGGAATTTCTTGGAGTGTATGTGGTTAGACAAAATAGCATTCTTCTTCTAAGTCAAGGTCATGTTATTCTGTACCTGGGTGAAGGGACGTCTCAAGTTGGGATGGTGGTGATTGGGGCATGTGATGTAATGATGGGCGCAGGGGGTGGTTTTGTAATTTTTACTTCTTGCAAGGAAACCCGGAACTTTTGAGATTCAGGATTTTCCAGATATGCCAGTTTACTACCTAAATAAAACAGAACTTTTGAGAGGATGTCTGTCTTGGAGTTATTTGTTGGGAGTGGAGGTTTTCTGGAATGCTGAAATGATCTTGGCTAAAGCTCTGAACTCACTAAACTCTCTTCAAAACTTCCAAGCAGTTTTATTTTAGATTAATATTCATGAGCTTATTTCCAAAAAAATTAACAAGTGTAATGTGAGTTTAGTTAGGGTTTTAGCGCTGAATCACTAAAAAAGAAACACTTCTGCTTTATCTTCTAGCAGTTTTCAATACCTACTGGACCATGTGCAAAGGCTGGCATTTGGGGTGGGGAATGACCGTTCTTAGGGGGTTTCCTCCTTCCAAAGGGGGTGGGTCCAATCAAGTGGAATTGAAGGGGAGGGGAATCAAGCCCTCCACTACAAAAAGCTGCATAGATTGACACTTACCCACCACTTATTTAATGTCTACCTAAATTACTGGTGAAGGTTTCCATTCCCCCATGAGCTGTTCAGAGCATCCAGTAGTAGTGGGAGGTGCTTAGTCTCCGCATTCACAGGCTGAGCTTGATTTGTGGAATGCTCCTCCTCCACCACGTGACTCCTCAACGTTCCCCAGTTTTTGCTCAGCCTCGTGCGAGACAGGCAGTGCTTTGGATACTTCCTTGACTGAAACAGGAATATTAGCAGGTTTGATTGCAATTCGGTTTTCCTTTGGTTTTTTCCTTTGTCTTTAGCCTTCAATCCTTATCAGTCTGAGAGTCCGGTTTAAGGGAAGCAGTGTTCGCGTCGTCGTCCCCAAAAAAAGGTGGTGGGAGGCTTTTGGAGCTGCTCTGCTCCACCTCCCCACAGATAAAATTTTCTTACCTCTGCCAGTGTTGATTGCCGCTGTGGCTTTATTCTGTTTGCTTGCTAGCGGCTTGATATTTCATTTTAAAAGTCGTTATCGCCTTTAACCCCCCTCCGAATGCCGTTTTCTTCAGTGGGGAAGTTAATTAGGATTAATTCCCCTTTCTTCGTCGCCATTCTGTTGTTTGAGAGCTCAGGCTTCGTTTGAGCTCTGGCTTAGTTTGCAAGGCGGGAAGCTGCTGCTGAGAAGCGCGCGTAAAGACTTCAACTACTGGAGGCCACCTTGAGTGCCACCTCATGGCTGCACGCCTTGTCTGTCTTCCCTGAGCTGTGTGAGGTATTTTCTGCTCGAAGCAACAGAATTCCTTCAGGATTCTGAGAGTTGTTTTACCCTCGTTTTGGCTACCTGCACTCGAGGATAATTAATTCACTTTAAAAATTGGTGGCTTAACCCTCACAGCCTTATTCTCAGTGGCACAGCAGCAAGCACCTAGGCCAGTGTCCGCCTGTGCAGGGAAGCTGCTGAAGGCCCTTACAATCATCAATCCGGGCCTTAGGCGTTCGCTATTTGGCTAATTGGATCACTCATTAATATCGGTTGTTTTATTATTAATATTGGAATATATATATATCACTACTCATAGGAGCAATTACAAAGCAATTATAGCAATAATATAATAATTATTATTACAATCATAATAACCACTCATGGTAACAAACTACTTAACAGTATAATATTTTAATTTTCAATAAAATATTATTACTGAGATATTATTATTATATATATGTGTGTGTGTGTGTGTGCTGTTTAGCTTCCTTCGGGTATTATCCCACGTCATTGTAGTTCTGTTAAAGTTGTAGCAACGTTTCAGCAGAATCTCATCTGCCATCTTCAGGCTTCTGTATGGATATGGGTCTTACAGCTCCTGGTTTTAAATTTGAGGCTGGTCCATTCTGATTGGTTGGGAGCCTGGACCTGTTTCATTGGACTTGGAGTTTGATTGATTGGTGTTCCTGGTTTCTTCTGTCTGTTTTGTGGCTTTGATTGGCTGGCAACAGTCTGTTCTTGTGTTGGAGGCTTTTAGTGCAGCTTGGCTCCGTGTGAAGGGACGGCTACTCTTCATTATCCATTTAGGGGCGATCATCGTGAAAGGCAAGGTTTATCTGTCACCAGATAGACTAAATAGCATTCAAAAATTGGTTAAGGAGATCAGGTTGCTTAAGAAGGTGTCCTTATTGGACCTATCAAAATTGTTGGGCAAAATGATCCTCATGTATTTCTATTTTCCTTGGGGCTGCCTTCACACTACATCCCTCCAGTGGTTCCTACCACCGTACCAGCGATCCGGCCGAAGCAACTCCAAACACAAAGTCAGGGTTCCACCCAAGGTTCTCATATCTCTCCTCTGGTGGTCCAAACCGATTATCAACAGAGGCTGTCTCTTCAAGGAGCCACAAAGGCTTACCATCACCACAGATGCCAGTCTGTTTGGATGGGGAGCTCACGTTCAGTCGCTCTCAACCCAAGGCAGACAGTCTGACACAGTACAGTTGTGCAGCATAAACTGGCTGGAATTTCGCACAATACACCTGGTCCTTCGCAACTTCTTCCCCCAGGTGTAACGCGGTCAGCACATACTGATACTGACAGACAATGTAACAGTCAAAGCTCACATAAACAAGCAGGGGAGCACACAATCGAAGCAGCTAATGCGGGAAGCGGAGCGCCTGTGTCACTGGGCAGAGAACATATTTTCCATCAAGGCAGAACACATTTAGGGTCTGTCAAATGCACAGGCAGATTGGCTAAGCAGGGCCACCATAGATCAATCGGAGTAGCGCTTCCACCCATCTCTGTTTCAAGAAGTGGCACGGACATTTGGTCAGCCGGTGGTGGACCTATTTGCTTCCCCTCTCAACTCTCAGCTCCTGAGATTTTTTCCAGGTACCCATCCCAAGGGGCGAAGAATTTCAACTCGCTCCACTGTAGTTGGCCCCGGGTCTCCTGTATGTATTCCCTCCACTTCTGCTGGTTCATCCAGAAGTCACTCGACAAGAGAGAGGAATTACTTCTAGTAGCAACTTACTGGCCAGATGGCCATGGTTCGCAGACCTCCGCAGTCTTTTGGTAGCCCCCCCCCGGAGAATTCAGTCAGAATCTCATTAACTTAGGGGCCCCTTCAACATCTGGACTCTCAATGGTTACAATTGACTGTCTGGAGGTTGAGCGGAGTGGTTTGAAGGGCAGAAAACTCTCCAATAGGGTTATCAACACTATCCTAGCTGCCAGACGCCCCTCAACAATTCGCATTTACACCACATGGTCCACCTTCTGCAAAAGGGTGTAGTAAGTTTCAAATTGATCCTGCCTCTCCCTCTGTCGCTCAGACTCTAGAGTTTTTACAGGAGGGACTTGGTAAGGGGTTGTCACTCAAAGCAGGTGGTGGCCTTGGCATCAGTTCTCATTTGCGAGAGCCTCAGTTCTTTTTCATATCATCCATACATAAGGTTTTCCCTCGAGGAGCCTCCAATTTTATGCCCTCTAGCAGTGCACCGTTATCCCATCTGGGACTTTATCAAGGTCCTTGTGGTTCTGACTAAGGGACCTTTTGAACCTTTGAAAACGTCAAGTCTCCACTTCTGACGTACAAAGTAGTTTCCCTTGTAGCGATCACTTTTGCTCGTTGTGTTTCGGAAATTGTAGCCTTGTCCATCAGACAAGATCTCTGCATTTTCATGCTGATCGAGTAGTTCTTCGCCCCAATCTCACATTTATGCCCAAGGTCAATTCGGTCTTTCATAGAGCACAGGAGCTTATTCTTCCAAATTTTTGCCCCAGTCCATCACAGGGGATGGAAAGACAATGGCATAAGTTTGATGTGAGGTGTGCACTGCGAATCTATATCAAGCGTACAGCGGTTTTTAGGAAATTGGAGGCTTTGTGTTCTTTCAGCCCAATACTCAAGGTTGCATAGGTCTCACCATCTACGATAGGCCGTTGGATAAGGGCTGCAATAGCAAAAACATATCAGACCCAATCACTGCAGGTGCCAAAGGGCATAACAGCTCATTCAACAAGGAGTGCAGCAACTTCGGCAGCATGGATCACACAAGCATCAATAACTGAAATCTGTTGGGCCGCAGCTTGGGCTTCCCCATTGCCCTTCATTAGACACTACAAAATTGATGTGTTTGCTTCTGCTGAGGCTTCCTTCGGCAGAAGAGTTCTGCAAAAGGTCCAGAGACCAGGAGGAGATTCCAGACCAGACGGAGTCCCTCCCATAGGACAGGCCAAGCTTTGGTATGTCCCACTACTGGATGCTCTGAACAGCTCATAGGAGAAAGGGCATTGGTACTTACCTGATACACCTGTTCTCTTTGAGCTGTGAAGAGCATCCAGCCCCACCCTTTTTTTCCGTCTGGTGGGGTCCTGTTTCGGCCAATGAACTTTTTTGTATGTGAGGATGAGAGCGCTTTTTTCTCTCGTCTTCGCCAAAACTGGGGAACGCTGAGGAGTCATGTGGTGGAGGAGGAGTGTTCCACAAATCAAGCTCAGCCTGTGAATGCGGAGACTAAGCACCTCCCACTACTACTGGATGCTCTTCACAGCTCAAAGAGAACAGGCGTATCAGGTAAGTACCAATGTCCTTTCCACTGGCATGGAATCCAAATATCATCAATACCTAGCTGATACTTAGTTGGATATCTTAACTCCAGCCCAGACAAGGGATGTGTTGGATGTTCTATCGCAATGTCAGGAAGCTGCAGAGGTTTGAATGGGAAAGAACAGATTTTGATTTAATTCTCACCAAACAGAGTAGCTTAACCGAATGGCCTAACTCTCATTCAGTGCTGGTTTGTAATCTGTGTTCCTTGATTCACAGTTTCTGCTTGAAAGACAGGTGGCAGCTGTGGCTGGGAAGAGCTTCGAACAGGTCTACTTATGTGCCTGTTGCCGCTTTAATTGCAGAGAGAGAAGTTTTATGCAGAGTTATTCAGGTTCAATCATCTCCTATTTAGATTTCTGCAATGTGTTCTATATGAAGCTACCCCTTGAAGACCCTGAAACTGGCTCAGAATGCAGCCGCTTGAGAGGTTTTGGGCACAAGGCAAAATGCTGTACTCTGAGAGCTACAGAGGTTACCATTTTCCTTCCAGGTGTAATCAAAGATGCTACTTGTCAGTTTTAAAGCTTTTCTTTCTTGGCTAATGACCTGGATATTAGTGTAACCTTCCTCTGGGCCCTTACCCTTAAGAAATATAGCTGCAAGGTTTCTTGGATCATGCTTGCTTTTTAAATGTGTCTTGGAGGATTTTTGCTTCTATGTTTCTATAAATAAATAAACAATTTAGAAAGCTACATACATTCATCAAAGCCTTGTGGTTTCAGCAGGCAATTAAGTGTATTTCAGTTGGATTTTGATGTGGAGAAATTTAGTATCGTATTGTTAAGCTTTCATTTCAAATAATACCATATTATTGTTTTCAAGATCTGCCAGATACGATTGGAGCAACATGTACAGGTAGTCCTTGACTTACAACAGTTCATTTAATGACTGTTCAAAGTTACAATGGCACTGAAAAAAAGGAACTTATGAACATTTTTCAGAGTTATGACTTTTGCAGCAGCCCTACGATCATGTGATCAAAATTCAGATGCTTGGCATTTATGACTGCTGCTGTGTCCAAAGGTCATGCCTTTTGCTACCTTTTGAAAAGCAAAGTCAATGGGGAAGCCAGATTCACTTAACGACCGGGTCACTAACTTATCAACTGTAGCGACTGACTTAACCCTGTGCGAGAAATGTTGTAAAATGGGGCAAAACTCACTTAACAAATGACTCACTTAACAACAGAAATTTTGGACTCAACTGTAGTTGTAAGTCGAGGACTACCTGTATAGTAAGGGTGAATGCAGTGCATTTAGGATAGAATTTGTAAACTTTCACTTCAATTGTTCAGTTATCTAAAATAAGATAGCAGAAAATGGAAAGTGTAATATTTATAAGAAGAACCAGTTTAGGTGTAGTGGTTAAAGCGCCAGGCTAGGAATTTGGAGACCAAGAGTTCCAGTCCTGCTTCAGGCACAAATCTTAGAAGGGTAACCTTTTAAGAAAATTGCAAGGACTTGTCCAGGGAGTTGCCAGGATTCACAGTCTCAAAGGGACAACAAACAAACAAAACATTGACAAGGGTAGCAAAAATATGACAATCATCGTATTTTGTTAAGTGCAGGAATTTTCAGAATGAATTGCAAGCAAAATAAGTAAGATTCACCAATATTATATATTTTATCATATGTGCTAATTTCTGTAGTCATTGCTTGTAATCTTAAACTTCCTTAGAAATTGAAATGTAAATAAATCAGAATAATTATAAATAAGTGCTTTATATTAAGTTATTATTATTAATACATTTATGAAAATGAAAATATGCAAACTTTGTATGACAACATATGTATATGTAGGAGGATGCTTATAATTGTATTGCGCCCTGTAATGACCCAGGGTGGGATACAAAAGCAACAAAGTCACAAAAGCAGGTGAAATCCCTTTAATTCCTTCAACTTGGCTTTAAAGGTCCAATTATCATTGACTGGAGAAAAAACTCCCCCACAAACAGTTGGGAAAAGGAACAACTTCCATTCAAACTCAAAATACATATAAATTATAAATAGAAAAAACAACAACACAAACTACACTGAAGAATTACTGAGACAAGTCAGGATAAGAGCTTGAGGATGTCCACAGATATTGAAATACACACACTGGGAAGGACACCAGAACTCAGATAAGAACTGACAGACAAGAAATATTTTCACACTTTGCTTCCAGCATTGGCCCATGCACAGTTTGTCCTTTTAAACAGTCCTCACAGCTGCAGTCCATGAAGGGTATCAAGGCCCTTTCTTCCCTCGTAGACCATGCCATTCACATTTCTCCCTTATCCACTCCTCCCTGTGTTCCATATGAAGAGGGGATGGGCCTGGATCTTCCTCTGAATGCCCAGCTAGTTTGCCCTTTGCCAGTTTCCTCCATAACCTCCAGAGCCACATTCCCACTCCCTGTTGCTGTTCCTCCTCTCCCTCGGAGTCAGATTCTAATAGAGGCATGACGGTGCCCTCTTACAGTGGAGCTGAAAATACTTTACAGGTTTATCATTGTACCCAAGCAATTTCTGTGGGCCAGAACTACCCCCTTGGAACTTTATAACCAACAAAACAACATTATCCACTGTTACTAGTTTTCATATTAAGAACATGCTAAAATTCTTACATTTTTTGAAAATAAATCAAATTTTGAAATCTTTACAGTGAAGACACGTGTGTGTGATCAGCACTAAGAAGTGTCCAAAAGTTTTCTGCCCACTTCAAATACTAATATATATTAGTATATTAGATTTGTAATATAGAATAAATCTAAGTATATTAGATTTGTAATATAGAATTACTTAATTAATGGTCTTAGTGGAAGTTTAAACATGAATAAACTTCCCAGAATAAACAAGAACAACCTATGTATACAATAACATTTGTTTCAGTCAACATTCCTCTTCCACCATGGTGCAACAGCCTTTGTAAATAATGACTGGTAAGCAGAAATTCACATACTTTGTGTGTGATTCAAGTAGCTTGATAGCCTAGAACAAATTATTATATTGGCAAGGATGAGGGAAGCAGAACTAGGGATAAAGTGAATGGACGGAATGAAGATTACAAGACTGTCTTTCAAAGATTGACAAATTTATTAGCCAAGACAGGATGCTATTATAAACAATCTGTTTTGTTGACACCTAAGAAACCAGAAATATGTCATATTTTTATACAAATTCAAACATAACTCTTTTTAATTTCTTATCTTTATTCCAACATGTTCAAGTGCTCACTTCTTTTCAAAACCAGTATTTAATCAGAACACAAATTTATATGAAAGAAGAGAGGAAGCAACTGAAGTAATGACATCTATCTTACACCTAACTATGTCATCAGAAATAGTCTAGAATTTCAGTGCTGCCAAAAATGTATAAAATAAGCATGAACAAAAGTATTATTATAATTGCAGATTTGACAATCTATTAAGGAAGAGCTAATAAAATGAAATAGATGGCTAAAATGGCTTTATATTAAGCCTCACTAAAATAACAAGTTACACTCTTGTTAATATAATATTTTAAGAAATAAAGTTTTAGAAAAGTTAAATGCTTAACTGATTCATCTAACCAGGAATGGAAATGACGGTAACACTGGACTACCAATTTAAGAACTTCAATGCACAAGTAATTTCATTTTATAACAAACAAGTTAATTTAGGGGAGAGTTTTTCCCCCGACATAGAACAAAAATTAGAATGTAAATTAATTTTACTGATCCTATGAGGAAAAACCTTTGCCTCACAAAGGTTGGACAACAAAGAAATGGCTTGTTTTCTGAAAATGCTGTGGGGACATTTAAAAGAGTTGGAGCAAGCTGAAAATAATTTACTAATCAGGAAATACCATATTTTTCAGAGTATAAGACGCTCCAAAGTATAAGACACACCTAGCTTTTGGGGAGAAAAACAAGAAAAAAATTTGCCTCTGCCTCCCAGCAATTTGCCTCTTTGCAGCAAACAGCCTGTGAGTCCTCCATTTTTGGCCTATTCCAGATGGCGGGGATCGGAACGGGCAGAAAACGGGGCATTCAGAGGCTAAAAATAGGATGCGGAGGCCAAAAATGGGGCACGTGGAGGCGGAACAGGCAGTGGTAATCCCTGCAGCCTGAAACAGCTGATCATGGGGAGGCCAATCCAACGGACATTCAGCTGCTTGTGCTAATCAGCCTGTGTTGAAGCTGAAACAGACTGTTTGCTGTAAGGAGGCAAATTGCTGGGAGGCAGAGGCTGAAAGGTGGGGGCTGGTGGGTGGGCAGGGCTTCAGCAACATTCGCTGTATAAGACACACAAGACATTTCCACACTTTTGGAGGGATGCATCTTATACACCGAAAAATACAGTATTTTTTACCTTGGTACTATGTGAGCATGATTATTTCATTACTAGACTAGGTAACATTGTCAATATACTGAGTGTGGGGTTTGCTCTATGTTAGGGATAACATTGTTTACCCTAACTGGTTTAGGTGAAATAATAACTATGAATCATAGTTAGTGTATGTTAAGAGTGTATGCAGCTTTAACTGTGAAATAGCAATTAAAGGAGGGGTTATGAAAACAATATAAAAGTAGCAAGACTACGGCTTGCTCTCTCTCTCTGGCTTTGATGATCCCTGATTACTGCTTGGAATCAAGACTGCATAGCTCGAACGGGAGAGACAACAAAGGACTGATCTATAAGTGAACTGACATAGGATATTCTACATGGACTTTGCTAACTGAATATCCCTGAATGGACTGACTACATGGTAAATTACTATTGGACTGATATTTGACTATGCCATGAACTTATAATGGAATGAACTATATTCTTGATAGCACAAGTGTATCTGTTATTTTTACTGTATGTTAATAAACATACAAGCTTAGCTCACTCATTTATCTGTGTGCCTATCTGACTAACGCTGCACATCCTGTTTAGCTTGTCTACCTAACCCTGGTTGGGGAACCCAGGCTTAACACTGGTTATGGGCCCAGAGGCTGCAAACTCAGATTAACTAGGTTAAACAGATTTATGTAAAAAGTGAGAGTTTGTGTTGTTATACATTACAATAAACAGACAGCTGTGTTTTATTAATTATATTTTCATATCCATATAAGAAAACATGGCACAAGTCAAGTTACAAAGTTTGTCCCTTATATCCAAGCTGGATGGAACAAACTATGTATCATGGTCTACAAAATGTAGTCTACTTCTACGAGGAGAAGGTCTGTGGAATATAATTGAAAATCCACCAAACGTAGAAGAATGGGATCCAGAGGATGAGGAAGACAGACTAAAGATAGAAGAATTTAAGCATAAAAATCAACAAGCCATTTGCATAATTGGGTTAACCTTAACTGATCAACAGCTTGTTTATATCCACGGAGAGAAAACGGCTTTTGGGTGTTGGCAGAAGCTGAAGAGAATTTATGTTCGAGATAATATTGGTGCTCACATAAATCTAACACAGAAACTTTTCAGGACACATCTCCAAACAAATGGTGATATGCAGAGTCATTTAAAAACTATGCAAAGCATTTTCCAAGAATTACACGAGAAAGAGCTTATATTCTCTGAACAACATCAAGTTTATATAATTCTATCTTCCCTTGATGAAAGTTATGATAACTACGTAACTTCACTTGAAATTTTGCCAAAGGAAAATTTAACTTTAACTGATATAACTGGCAGATTGATTGAAGAGGCCAGAAGAAGGCATGAAAGAGATGAATTAAGGAGGAAGCAACCTCAAAAAGAAGATAATGAATCTCCTACTGCATACGCAATTAAAAAGTGCTTTAATTGTGGAGGGAGAGGCCACTTGGCAGGATTTTGTAAAAAGGCAAAGCGCCAGAACACTGGCCAGAATACTAAAAATCATCAAAAAATAAATAAAAATTTAGAATTAGCCATGTATACTAACGGAGCTGTAAAAAATAATTTATGGGTGGTTGACAGTGGGGCATCCCATTGTATAACAAATGACAACAAAAATTTTATTAAAATGTCCCAGAGTAAACAGCAGATATCGTTAGCCAATGGCTGGAAACTGAAAGCTAAAGGTGAAGGTATAGCATATTGTTCTTTTATAAAAGAGAATGTAAAAATGTTATATGTACCACAACTTAAGTTTAATTTAATTTCAGTTAGAATTTTGGTTAAACTAGGATATGTAGTTACATTTAAGGGAGATAACTGCATACTTGAAAAAGAAGATAAGATAATGCATCTTTAAGTGGTGAATTATATGTGTTAAATGATGATGGTTTAAAGGTGGCTAACACAATTTATGAAAATAAGAAACCTCATGACAAATGTATTCACTTGTTGCATCGAAGGCTAGGGCATTTAAGTTTTAAAATGCTTAAGAAAACTGTTGAATTATCTAAAGGAATAAGTTTGAAATCTTGTAATAAGTATTTGCAATGTAATGCATGTAATCAAAGTAAGAGCAGGGTTATACCGGCTAATAGAGTTGATGGATTTACTACTAAAGAGCCTTTAGAAGTAGTATTTGCTGATTTAATAGGTCCGAAAAAACCAAGTGTAGGAGGAGCTCGCTACATACTAAGTATAATGGACCACTATTCTAGATATGGGTTTTGCTATTTAATGAAGAGCAAAACTGAAACATATCAAAATCTATTTAATTGGTTAAAATTCGCTGAAAGAAAAACTAAAAAGAAATTAGTAACTCTCATCACAGATAATGGTACAGAATTTACAAATAATAAATTTAAAAACAGACTTAGAATGTTAGGTATTCAACATAAAATGTCTGCACCATATAGGCCACAACATAATGCCTTTATAGAGAGAAGAGGCCAAACATTACAATCAATGGCACAAACTATGATGTCTGATTCAGGATTACCTGACAATTTATGGGGAGAAGCAATAATGTGTGGTAATCATATATTAAATAATGTTGTTAATTCAACAACAGGTGAATTACCATTCACACTGTGGCATGGTACAAAACCTGATTTAAGTTACATGCACACATTTGGAGCACCAGCATGGGTGCATATCCCTACACAACTTAGATACAAAGGGCAGCATAGAGCTAATAAAAGATTGATTTTTGTAGGATACACATCTAATCATAGATCTTATAGATTCTGGGAACCAGGTACATCTAGAGTTTACACCAGTGCTAGTGCAAAATTCCTAGAACATGTAGGATGGAATAGATTAGAGCAAGATTTAAATAATGAAGTATTTATTGAACCCTACAAAAGGCAGAAAGATGAGATTAGCTATAAGAAGAGTCCAATTAAAGAAGAAGTCCACGAAGAGCAAATAGGACCAGAACAAGAGGAAATAGTTGATCAGGAAGAGTTACATGATCAAGAACAATTAATAGAAGAAAGTCCACCTGTAAGTCCTATAATACCTAGACGTACTACACGTGTAACTAGACCACCTGATAGGTATCAAGCAAGTATAGTTTGCCAAGTAACTAAAGTTCCAACTAGTGTAGATGAACTTAGGATGTATCCTGCTAAGGATCAGGAGAATTGGCAAAAGGCTATGGAAAAAGAACTAAATTCATTAAAGGTAATGAAAGTGTATGAAGATGCCAAATTACCTCCAGGAGAAAAATCCATTGGGTGCAAATGGATATTTAAAGTAAAAACTGGAAATGATGGGACTGTTACCCATAAAGCTAGGTTAGTAGCTCAAGGATTTAATCAAACTGCATCTGATTACGATGAAGTTTTTGCACCAAGCCTTAAAGCTACATCTTTAAGAGCAGCATTAGTGTGGGCAGCTAAGAAAAACTATATCATTAACCATTTAGATGTAGAAACTGCTTATCTACATGCACCATTGCAGCACACTATATATTTAAGAAAACCAATTGGCATAAAAGAAAATAAAGTAAATAGTGATGATTGTTGGAAACTCAAAAAGAGTCTTTACGGGTTAAAACAATCTGGGTTTGAGTGGAACCAATATATTGTGAAAGAGTTAAACAATATAGGTTTTAAATCTGGTTTAGCAGATCCGTGTGTGTTTAAAAGAGAAAATAATGGAACGGTGTCATTATTATTATTATTTACAGATGATATTGCTTTAATAACTAAAACTAATAATGAAGCTAATGAGATTATATCATTATTAGCCAAAAAGATAAAAATAAAGCATTTAGGTGAAATTAAAAGTTATCTAGGATTGACAATAAATAAAACAAATAATGGTTTTAAGATATCTCAAGAAGATAAAATTTGCCAATTAATTAAAACTTATAAGATGGAACTTTGTAAACCAGCAAAGACTCCAATGAGTCAGGAAGTTTGCCAAACTAATGATCAAAGTCCCAAATTTGATAAGTCCATATATCAATCTTTGATTGGTAGCTTATCATATATAAGCAATTGGTCAAGGCCAGATATAGCTTATAGTGTAAATCAGCTGGCACGTTTTAATTCAGATCCTAAAGAATGTCATTGGAAATCCTTAAAAAGAATATTGAGATATCTTAAGGGAACAATAAACCATGCATTATATATAGAACCAAAGGGTGATTTGAGTCTTAGTGCTTATGCAGATGCAAGTTTTGCAACTGATATAAACACTAAAAAATCAACATCTGGGATGGCTATATTATTTGGTAAGACACTAATAGGATGGAGGTCAATCAGACAACAGCATATTAGTTTATCCACGATGGAAGCAGAATTTTCATGTCTGTCATTATTATGCACTGACTTGATTTTCTACAAACAGTTATTGTTGGACATGGGTATAACTGTAAAAGATTCCATTATGGTGTATGAGGATAACCAAGCAGCTATAAAGTTAGCTACTAGTATTGCTGTAAAAACTAGATCAAAACATACTGATTTAAGATATTTAAATGTAAGAGAATCAGTGAAAAATGGAATAATAAAATTGGAATACTGCATGTCAGAAGAAAACATTGCAGACCAATTTACAAAAGCTCAAGGAGCAACTAAGTTTAAAGAAAGTTGCGAAAAATATTTTCTAAAGATGTAAATGATTCATAGTTATTATGTAACCTAAAAGGGGAGAATGTTAGGGATAACATTGTTTACCCTAACTGGTTTTGGTGAAATAATAACTATGAATCATAGTTAGTGTATGTTAGAGTGTATGCAGCTTTAACTGTGAAATAGCAATTAAAGGAGGGGTTATGAAAACAATATAAAAGTAGCAAGACTACGGCTTGCTCTCTCTCTCTGGCTTTGATGATCCCTGATTACTGCTTGGAATCAAGACTGCATAGCTCGAACGGGAGAGACAACAAAGGACTGATCTGTGAGTGAACTGACATAGGATATTCTACATGGACTTTGCTAACTGAATATCCCTGAATGGACTGACTACATGGTAAATGAATATTGGACTGTTATTTGACTATGCCATAAACTTATACTGGAATAAAATATATTCTTGATAGCACAAGCGTATCTGTTATTTTTACTGTATGTTAATAAACATACAAGCTTAGCTCACTCATTTATCTGTGTGCCTATCTGACTAACGCTGCACATTCTGTTTAGCTTGTCTACCTAACCCTGGTTGGGGAACCCAGGCTTAACACTCTGTTTATATATAGTAGCATGCCCTGTTGTTGCGGATTAACACCAGAGAAACAGACAGAAAACAATACCTTAATTGAAGAGCTACCAAGAAGAAAACTATCCCCCCACACACACTAGCACTGAAGATGTTAATGAAATGTCTGCAAGTAAACAACCAAGCTCTGAAAGAACCAAAGAGTCCATAGTTCAACACGAAGCTACATATATTCCATTCTGATACTTTCCCACAAAATTAATAAAATGTACCTCTGCTTGATTCTAAATAGAGTCACAGAAAGAATCCCCTGTAATTTATTTAATCTAATTTATTTAATAATGCATAATTCAACAAATCTTGACTTAGCATGATTTGTGAACCTAGTCAATACATGAGACATCTTACTTGGCATCTGGAGTCTGTGATAGTCTGGAAGGGGAACAACAGCTTTCAGTTGAACCCTGGCGAGATTAAGCAGGTTTGGATGTGGGGGCCTGATGATTCTAGAGCTATCACCTTTAGTGTTAGATGGGGTTATAGAACCCCAAACTGGCCCTGTGCATAATCCTGGTCTCCTGGACTCAACAAATCCTGCCTGAAGAGCAAATGGCAATTGCAACTAGAAGGGCCTTTGCACAGCTTCAAGTTGTGCATCAGTTGTACCCATTCCAAGATCAGGAGTCTCAGCTTATAGTTAATTATGTTCTAGTCACCTCCTGATTGGATTACTGGAATGCCCTTCAAAGATATCCAAAAGTTTCAGTTGATGCAAAATACAATGGTGCAAGCAGTTATGTATGCTTATAAAAGAGCACAGATGCATCTTGTCTGTGAGCTGTGTTAGTTGCTACTGTTTCCCTAAAATATGACTTATCCTGAAAGTAAGTCTTAGCTTGATTTTTACACATGTTCCCAATATAAGCCCTACCCCCCGCCCCCCAAAAAGCCCTAATTAAGATCCCATCCACTCCAGAGTACACGGGTGAAAATTAAGCTAGGGTGGGGATGGAGTGTGTGTGGAGCTGCTATACTACTTACCATTGGACCACTGTAACCAGGCCTCAGACACCCCAACACCTGCCTTGCCAGCCCATTTCCTCTGCAACCAGCAAAGCTGGCAAGGCTTTTCTGAAGGCCTCTGTAACTGCTAACAAAGCTCCAGATCGATCTGGAGCTCTGCTATCAGCTAAAGAAGCTTTCAGGAAAGCCTTGCCAGCCGCACGAGTAGTAGTTCCTGAAGCTCTGACAGTGAAAAGAGACACACGCAAGTGAGGTTAGTCAGTGGATGACATCCCTGAAAGTAAGACCTGGTGCCTTTTTTGGTGACAAAAAAAATACAAGACAGGGTCTTATTTTCGGGGAAACATGGTAGTGTGCTTCCAGGTCCAATTCAAGGTGCTCAGTTAAAGGCTTTCATGGCATGGAAATGGGCTATCTGAGGAACTGTCTCTGATATATATCGACTTATCCCATCAAATTTAACAAGGGCGGCATACTGCAGGTCTTGTCTCTCAGGGCATGTCCCAAGAGAGGAGGCTTCTTTGCACTGCACCCACCTTATGGGACATTCCTCCCTGATGTCCCCAAATAAGGTCAGCTCGATCCTTCATTTTTTCATCAATAAAACTTGCTGCCTCAGGCCCGCTGGGTCTCAGGCAGTGGGGGTATGGTATCGGTTCAGACCATTTGAACCGGTAGTAAAAAAAACTACCCGTTATAATGGCCGAACCGGTTCCTCTGACAGGAACCGAAATTTTCAGTCAGCTGAGAGGATAAAAGAAGCGACAAGTGCATGGGTGGGTTAGGAGGGTTGCTCCTAGCTTTTCGTTTCTTCATCCTCTCAACTGATTGGTGTTAGGGGCATGCATGCACATGTTAGGGGTGCAAGCGCAATCACCCACTGAACCGGTAGCAACCAAGGTAAAAACCCACTACTGGTCTCAGGGGACCAGTAAGATCTTGAGTGGGTTCCATTACTGATCAAATCTCATGTGTGCTTTGTACTTCAACTTTTTTTGACATGTTTACTGTTTTACATTTTTTTGCTGTACACTGACTAGAGTTACTTCTTGTGAGATAGGCAGCCACATAAACTTGATAAATAAATGTGATAAATAAATACATAAAGTAACAGAGGTGTTTGTGTTTAAATCTTTTAAGAGTGAGTTCTGCAAATTTTTACCATCACGAGAAACAGAATGTTAATTTTATGATCAATTAAATTTCCAATAAGCTGAAATTTTAAACTGAAGCCTGAAGCCAGTAATCACTGAAATGCATTCAGAGTCAGCCAAGTCCCTCTAAAACTCTAAAGCTATCAATAATTGATCAAATTAGCACCATTACTCCAACTGTTATTTCACCCTCCCATACTAAAACAGATGCTGTGGTCCCCATGAAGACAGAAATAATTACTGTGACTTAGCTCACTTAATTCTCTTGCAAATGAGAAAGAGGTATTTTAAAATAACACTTCTGGTTTACATTCTACTTATTTTAATAAGAGAATGGATTAAAATATATTCATTCAGGTATAAAAAAAATCTTATTCCACTTCCCCCCAAAATAAAATTTAATAATTTTTATTATTAATTAATAATGTTTAATAATATTTGTTATTATCAAACATTTAATGTTTCATAAATAGAAAATACAGAAACATCGTGTGGGCTTGTATGTCACATTCTTCAGTGAAGAATTTCTATGTTAATTGACAGAATTTGTGACAGCCAACTCTTTTAGAACTTTTTTTTCCACATGTCCTACATTTAGAATGAGACAGATTTTTCCAAACAGTCAAATGGACAGAAATTTAGGCCATCAACTCAAAAATATCTACATGTTCAAATCAATCTAGTTTTCCCAATATTGGACAATCATGGTTTAAAGAGAGGTAATATGGATTGCAAAAACTGTGTTGCATACATCCTGGAATCTGCTTAAATAGGTTTTGGTTCCATATAACACATGTAATACACTGTTTTCCACAACAGCAGAAATTTATTCTTCTGAATAAGCAAAATGCACGATAGTGGAGGAAGGATTTCCTTTCTCATTCTAGAAGTAAAAATTTACTAAAATATGCACGGCATGGTACTGCAAATTACCAGATATCTCTCACCCCATCCCCCCTTGTCTCTGAGATATCCCAACCTTTGTCTCTAAAGACAAAAGTTAGGCAAGAAGACTGAACGACCAATATTGGTTGTACACAAAAACATCGAAAAGATGGGGTTCTCAACTATCTACAGAGAAGCCATCACTAGTGGGACAAACCAAATAATGGTTGGAAATCAGAAGAAATGAAAGAGGAAAGTTTATTAGAACCACTTGGAGAAATTTAATGCAAGACAAAGTTCTCATTCTCTATATACATTCATATTAAATTACTGGATTATTTAGATCGCTTCAGAAAACTATCTATCCTGCAAATTTGCAAGTCAACAAAATAACTAGAGAAAGCTCATTAATACTGAGAGTAGGGAAAGATGGTGTCTGATATAGAGGAGAAATTCATGATGTAGATCCTCCCACAAACAACCTTAAATGGGAGAGAGAAGACGAAGAGCAAGCATTCTGTGTATTCCTTCCATGGCTACTTTTATTTATCCTTCCTTTGGTAAATAAGACTCTGTTTTTCATAGCTAAGCAGTTATGTAAATCATCTTAAATTCTGATGAGTTTGTTGCTCAGAAGTGAAGTAATGTAAAAATATGTAACAAGTAAAATAGGGCACATTTTTCAAGGTTCGTGATCCATTAAAAAAAATAGACCAGAAAAAGAAATATTTGTTGGCTCTGAATTGTTATTTTACTGCAGTAAGCTGCATTTTTTATGGAAATCATATGAAAGAAATAGCCTTTGGCTTAGCCCAGTGGTTGCCAACCAGTGGGCCAGGGATCACTGGTGGTCCACAAGAAAATTTTGGCGGTCCTCAGAGAAATGTCACTCCCAAAGCAATTAATCCAGGCTGTGCGGGAACACAAGGCTGTGCCGTCCACATGGCCCCTGGGAACAAAAGGCTTGAGTCACTTGCATTGCAAACAACACAATATAATAAGGGGAGTGGGGGGAAAGAGCAGGGAGGGGGAACTTGCCCCATGCACCTCGCCTGGCCATCAGGCTGCTTCTTTCCACTTCTTTCTTCTTCTGCTTTTGGCTGCATGCAAGGAAAGCAGCAAAAGGATTTCTTTCTCACTCCCAAACTCCACCAGAAATGAGTCTTTAGGACCCTGCAAGGCATCCTGCTCCAAGAGGCTGTACCTGCACGACAAGTCTCAAAAAGACTCATTACTGGCGGAGTTTGGGGGAGAAAAAGAAAGACTTCTGCTGCTTTCCTTGCATGAAGCCAGGAGTCTCTCTTTCTCTCTTCCCTTGAGAATGGAGCTGGAGACAATATCCTGCAATCCCAAATAAAGAATGAACAATTGGTAGGAAAATGGGGTGGGGAACTTTCCTGCAGACTTTTTGGGGGATTTTCCCAGGGTCTCTGGTCTGCAGGATTCAAAATTATGAGTTTGGAGGTCCCTGAGGTCCAAAAGGTTGGCAACCCCTCGTTTAGCCCATCAGCTTGAAACTACTATTTATTAGCAATGACATAACTGCAGGAAACCACCTTTTTGACAAAGCAAATCCAAGGAAGTTCAGCTGATAGCCTTTCTTTAACACTGATTATTTATTACAAATCCAAGCAATAACATTTCCAAAATTCAAAAGCCCTGTATATGCAAATCCACAGGTTTCATGCATTCTTTTTTTACAAAAAGAACTGTTACAATAAATTTAACTAGGATTGGGCAGAGAATCATCAAAAGAGCTACTAAGCTGGTCTGTCATTTACCCAAACTGAGGAAATATTCTAAATTGTGCCATGCTATATATGCCCAGTCAGAAGTTAAGCTGCACTGAGTTTAATGAATGCAACTCCCAGGAAAATGCATAGAAAATTGCATCTTTAACTAGTAAATGTTACAACTGAGAATATTATTATTATTATTATTATTATTATTATTATTATTATTATTATTATTGGCATAATTTATGCCAATTAATTAATGAATCTATTGCTAATGAAAAACAATCAAAGTAACTACATACAACTGCATACTACAATCTATGGAAAAAATGAATAAAAGCCAGCTTTTGAAACCAAGTATGTTAAATAGACACAGGCAAATTATCAAGACCTGAAGGGTTTTAACATACACTACATGGTACCTGTAAAGACAACAACCAAGGCTGAAACATTTTTATATAAAACAGTTTATAATTTTGTCCACAAATCCAACATTGTCTTGAACATGTTGATAATCACCAATGTCACTAGACATATTTAACTCTATTAGATAGTTACAATTATTTGTTTTCTTGCTTTTTCCAAAGGAAATATTTCATTCTTATCCTCAAAAGGAAATAAAATGCATCAATTGTAAAGATTATGCTTATACAATTGGACAATATACATTCACTGAATTGTTTTCCTGCTAATTCAGCAACATCCAACACAAATGAGTACTCCAAAGCATAATTATCTTGAACTTGGGTTTAAATGCTGCAATATATCATCCAGACATATGGTTTCAAAGAGCTACAACTGAAGTGAATGAAAGCTTAAAATATATTCAGTGTGTTTCCTGAACAGTTCATCATCTCCTTGGATATAAAACAGTTCTGTCTGGAGAGAAATCAAAACTTGAAGATTCTTTCATCATTTACCAACATTTTTTAAAAATCTAAATGCATGAAAAACTCAACTTCAGAGCACACTTGAAAACAGATAATTAGTAATCAAGCTCCTTATCTTAAGCTCTCTTTAAAGGAAGATATTTAAAATAATCTAAATGTGAATCCATTTTAGAAGTTTCTAAAAGAAGCAAACAAAACATGGATTTAAAAAGATATCAGTTTATCAATTCCAAGTTCTGGAATGACAAAGAACAGTCAATTTTCATTTCAACTACTATTTTCTTTAATGTGTCCTCCACAAAAGCACTTAATGTATTACATTTAGTTAAAAAATTTTTACAATACATCTATAAAAATAATTTATTGAAAGTGCCTCCGGCCTATTAAAATTCTGATTAATACCAATGTTCCCCTAGCAAATTTGATTAGGGTAGTGGTGGTGGTGAACACCCCCCCCCCCGAGAGGTGTCTGAAAAAGAGCTAGTAGAGAATATCAGTCCCCAATTTACCTCATGAAGGGTGAGATGTTTGCCGTCTTTTCTCTTCGAGTCAAACCTGCCATATATTGCACTGTACTTCCTAATCTCTTCTTCTTTGTGAGGGTCCTCATCATTCATTTCAAAGATATGACCAACCATCTTAGCCAGTTTTTTATTGATTTTCAGCATTTCTTTCACTTCATTCAAGTCACTTTTGGGGAGAGAGGAAACCATGCGTTCCACACACTCGGTGACTAACAGAGCTGCAGCTGCATCCAAAGTCTCTGTGTTATCCTTTGGGGAGGGTGGAGAACCAATGTCAGCAGGGGAAAGGCTGTGCTCACTCTCAGTTCCATGATGTCCTTGCCAGAGTCTCTGGTCACTACTGTTTTGCAACACTAAATTCCCCACTCCATCAGATTTGCCAGGACTCACACTCTGAACACATGTTGTGGCAGCACATTTTGGAATCTTCACATGAGGCTCCCGGGTACTATTATTCCGTTCATAAGTATTGCAGGATATTCCCAGCCAAGTTGGCGATCCTTCCGGTAGCTTATATATTGGAATGCTACTGACCGGTAAGGAAGTGAGAGGCTGGTTAAAAAGGCCTGGGTTTGTGACCCAGTCTCTCAAAGCTTTCTGAAGCCTTCGGACATGAAGAGGTTTGCTAGCCATGCCAACCAAGGCCATGATCTCAAGAAACTCTTCTTCACCTGCCTCACACAATTGCTGAACGTCATCCCCTCCCTGTTGAATGAAGGCATCAAAGTAGAACAACAGATTGGCTTTCTGCAGGATGCGATAAAGCTGCAATTCACCAAGGGTTCTGGGCAAAGCTGTGGCCATTGTGGACCCAATGCCCTGCAAAAGAAATAGAAGAGAAACCAAATGACAGAATTTAAATCCTGGTAGATTAAATCTGAATACACTTACATATAAAAATAAGGCTTTAATCTGGTAACAAAATCAATTTAATTAAACAGGCTTTGAGGCAAGGCATAATAATGTTAAGTTTTAATATGTATTAAATTGTATGATTTTAAACACAGAGGGGAACTGCTCAGATTATGAAAGAGCAAATAATATATTTTCATTCTAACTCTCATCCCTGCATTTTGTAAAGAAAAACAACCTAATACAGAGGACATTTATTAATAGTACATAGTATTAAAGATATAACCTAGAGAACTTTATTATTACAGCAAATTTAGCTTTGTCCAGGCATTCATGAAAAGTGGATCAAAATGTCTCATTACATGTTGTTCTACTGATGAAAAGAAGAACTGAAAGTCATCCACATTCATAGCTCCTCCTTTTCAAATATGAATTAAGGTGGAGGCTAAAATCTGGTCAAACCTAAGGCCATTTACATCAGACTTAATGCAACATCACCCCATTCCTATTTCATGTCCCTATTTGATTCTGTTCTTTCTTTACCAAGACAAATCCAACCGTAGAAGAGAAAATTTGGCTTTTTACAGATGTATTCTTAAAAGTGTGCAACAATATCTGTACATATCTCTTGGCTGAAAGGTTTTATAAAGACTGGAAGGCTATTGAAGAAGTGAATACATTGAGTGGATATTCTGGTGTTTTGCTATTGCTGACAGTCAATAAACGTGCATGAAAAGGTAGATTATTTTAGATTCAGAATTTAGATTCAGAAGAAAAAAATAGTGCAAATGAGAGAAATTTAAGCATTTGTAATTTTTCTGCTGAAATCAATGGAACTTTGAAAATGATCAAATACACAAACCTACGTGAGTTTATTCAAGTTCTAAAGCCCATGTCACACTGCACCAACGGATGGAAAGAGGATGTAAAACAGAGAAAAACGCTTGCCATCCATTGGTTAATGCGATGCATCCGTTCTGTACTCACTGCGTGCGTGATTCATACGTTCTATCCGTGCAGCATCCGTCTACTGAGATTTCATCCCTTCAAAAAGTTTTGAGCTGCACAAAACTTTTTGAGCAGATGAACTTTCCACAGCGTCCATTCTACATCCGCGACACATACAGGGAACAAACATTCTACATCCGTTACATGTCCACTGTATCCATTTGGCATCCGCTGCGCATCCGCTCCAGCGGAAAACGGAAAGAGGGAGGAAGCGAAACTGATGCGGAATGTCCGCGCAGTGTTAGTAGCATGGACGTAGAAAGGATGAAAGCGGATGCAGCTCGCATATAAAGCATTAAAACGGAAAAAACGTTCGTATAGGGGACGTATCTCGGATATTTAGGATGTCTGGAGGATGTCTAGAGGATGCAGAAGGACACCTAGCGGAAAACCTCTCTTTCCTATAAAAAGGGGGAGGAAATCACCTGGATCTCACTTTCAGTCCAGCAGACGTGGGGTGCACACCTCTTCAGCCTTGCTCTTGCTCTTCCACAGCATCCAGTCATCTCCACCATGGATTGTTGCACACGCCTTTTGGTAGCCGCCATCATTCTACAGCAGTGCGAAGCCCTCTTCGGGCTCTTTCACCTGTTCTACGCAAGGAAAAGGAGGCGTCCAAGAAGTGTGTGGGTCCGAAGATGGATCACGAGAAGAGCCGAGTACGGACTGTATGACAAGTTGATGGTGGAGCTGAGGAACGAAGATCCTCGTGCATTCCAGAACTTCATGAGGGTGCCACCAGCCATGTTTGACGAAGTTGTGGAGCGGCTGAGACCCAGGTTGACCAAGGCAAACACCAACTTCCGGCCCAGCCTGGACCTTGGACTGAAGGTGGCACTGACTCTGCACCACCTGGCCTCCGGGACCACGTACATAAATATGCAGTATGCCTGGAGGGTGCCACACAACACCATCAGCATTGTGGTCAGAGAAGTGGTGCAGGCCATCATTGAAGAATATCTGGAGGAGCTCCTCCAGTGCCGGTCCACTGAAGAAGGCTGGAAGAAAGTTGCAGAGCAGTGGTATCGGAAGTGGAAATTCCCCCACACCGTTGGAGACATCGATGGGAAGCACGTGGCCTGCAAAGTTTCAGACAACTCAGGGTCCAATTATTTCAACTACAAGGGCTTCTTCAGCATCATCCTCTTCACCATGGTCAATGCTGACTACAAGTTCATGTACATCGATGCTTCAGGCAACGGGTCATGTTCAGATGCCCAGGTATACAACGCCAGTGACCTCAAGGAGGGGCTGGAACGCAACCTCATCATGGGCTTCCCAGATCCAGACCCCCTGCCCAACGACACACAAGATGTGCCTTACTTCATCATGGGTGATGACGCCTTCTCCTTCAGAACCTACCTCATGAAGCCCTACACTTCCAGATGCCTCACCCGTGAAGAGAGGATCTTCAACTACAGGCTGTCCAGGGCAAGACAAGTGGTGGAGAACGCCTTTGGCATCCTGGCCAACAGGTTCCAGGTACTTCTCACCACCATGCTGCATCTCCCAGAGACCGTGAGGAACATCGTGGAAGGATGCTGCATCCTGCACAATCTCATGTGCACCCGCTACCCACTGTTGCAGAACAGGCTTGTGGACCGCCAACAAGGCAATGGGGACATGGAGCCTGGTGAATGGAGGCAAGGACTAAACCTGATAGACACTGTGGATGTGCCAGGCCCCGACAGAGCTTCACGTGAAGGGAAGGAGCAGTGCAACCTCCTGAAACACTGGTGCAAATCCGCAGCTGGAGCATTGGAGTGGCAAGACAGGATGGTAGATGCTTAAAGGATGCTTCCTTCAGCCTGTCTCATCACACTGATGAGTTTGTGCCATGTATGTTGAGTGGCCCTACAATGAACAGGGCATTTAATAAAGAGTTTTGTTTATATTGAAATGTATTGATGAATGATTAAATTGTTATTAATAATAAAGGGCCATAGGTGTGGCACCTGGGAGGATGGACCATACAGTCCCACTATGTTTGCACTGGAGGCTTATCTATCCCACAGCTATTACCCATCCCACAGGTATCCTTGCCCATCCCACAGCTATTACCCATTCCACAGGTATCCCTGCCCATCCCACAGCTATTACCCACCCCACAGGTATCCCTGCCCATCCCACTGCTATCCTTACCCATCCCACAAGCATGCAAAGGCTTAAACCATTTCTAAAAGTTTCCACCAAAACCTTATTGACTAAAAGAACTGAACCAAGTGTGTGAAGCAAAGATAATCTTTATTAGTAACAAACTGTAGGATTTTATTAAAAAAGCAAAATGACCCAAGAAAAGTGTTCCAAGCAAAGATAAAGTCAACAGGGAGCAACCCAGTGTCTGGCACCCTTCTCAGTCACTCTGAGGCATGCCCATGGTCTCAGGGGTGAAGGATCCAGGTGCTGTGGATGTGGCGGTGGCTGGAGTGCTGGTCTGAGGCGCCATTGGGGTGCCTGGCCCCGAGAGGACAACAGGAATGGTGTGTGGAGGAAGCTCTCAGAGAGCCAGCTCAGTCCTCTGATGTTGAGAGCTCCTTCCTCCATGACATGGGGTGTCAGTCCCAAGACCGATGACAGATGTTCTGAGGCCGGGCTTGGCTGTGGGGTGGAGGAAGGAAGACTGTAGTGGGGCTGTCTGGTCTGCAGGTGAGCGAGGTGAGGCATCGGTGGCATCTGTGGTGTCGGTGGCATCTGTGGCATCGGTGGTATTGGTGGCATCAGTGGCACCTGTGGTGTGTGATGTACTGGACTGGACTGGGAAGGGCTGCCTGTGCTGCTGGAACTCCTGGTAGCCGTAGCCTTGGTAGGTGAGGGGCTGTTGAAAGCCTTGGAAGGGCTGTGACATCACCTGGGGTGGAGGAGCAGACCCGGACTGGGTCAGAGCCGGTTCAGCTGGGCCTGGAGGGTGGTGCAGAAACCTGTGATCCTCTCTTTGATCACCTGGTACTGGGCTTCAGGCATTTCCATGAGGGTCTGGTTCACGTAGGTGAGGAAGGGCTTTCTGTTGGAGGATGGTATGTCGAAGTGTACCAGCTGAGAGAGGAGATCTGCGCTGCTCTTGATGGTGTCCCTGATCTCCAGCAGGACAGTGTGGCTCTGTCCCTCCAGTCTGGCTCTCTGCCTGCTTTCTGTGGAGGTGGAGCTGGGGGTGGCTTGGTCTCTGGTGGCAGCGGCCTCTTCTTGCTCCAACTGCGTCAGGGCATCCTCCATGTGCTCCACCACGGGGAGTGCAGCTGTCGGGGGGGTCTCCGTCGTGGGGCGCTCCAAAGATACCTGCCTGGACACAGGAGCTGACTCTTGGCCAGAAGAGGACTGGCTCTCTGTGGGCTGCGTGAGAGAGAGGGTTGACAGAGGGGCTACTCCTTGATGGTGGATCTCACCTTCCAAGAAGCTGCACTTGGCCATCACGTAGGTCTCCCGGTCAGTGAGCTTGACCGCAGCCTGGCCAGACTTCTTCAGGTGCAGTTTCCCGTACCAGGTGTGCATGTGCTTCCACCACCCGAGGAGGACTTCCGAAGTGTAGCCCATACTCTCGATAGAGCCTGTGTCCCTTCCTCCAGAGGTACTCGTTCTCCCTCAGCCATTCGAGCACCTCCTCCTCATGTTCCTCTGCAATGGAGTACTGTCTCCTTTCCCCCTTTTCTCGTGAATGCCTCTTCCTCCCTCTGGCAGGGCCTTCTGGGCCCTCATCAACAGGGCTTTGAGGTTCTAGGGGCTGGTCCACCACACCACCACCACAACCATCAGCAGCACCATCAGCAGCAGGACCACCAGCACCACCAGCAGAGTAAGCACCAGCAGAAGCACCAGCACCAGGAGCAGCACCAGCAGAGTCAGCACCAGCAAAAGCATCAGCACCAGGAGCAGCACCAGCAGAAGCACCAGCACCAGCAGAGTCAGCACCAGCAGCAGAAGCCCCAGCAGAAGCAGAGTCAGCGCCAGGGGGTGGGATGGTAGTCCTGTCCTTCTTGCCAGGGCTGGCAGGAGTAGGTACAGGCTTCCTCTTCTTCCCCATGGTTGTTGGCTGAAGATGTGTCTGGCAGCAGGTCTTTCCTCTGAATGATGACCTGCTTGCGAGCTGCTTCCCTTTATATCCGCGGGGCTGACACAATGCATCCTCCCCGCATGCGCAGTGAACGCTTTGCATCCGTTAGGCATCCGCTAGGCATCTGTGATGCATCCGTGTCATCCGCTAGGCATCCGCTTCTTCCGCTGCGCGTCCGCTTCACTGTTCTCCCCCGGAAGCCCTGCGGATGTGTCATCCGCTTCCATCCGCTAGGCTTCCTATGAACGTCCGCTTTATATCCCCACTACATCCTCCCCACGTCCGTTCCTTTCCGTTGTTGTCCGCTGTTTATGCAAATTTGGGGCACTTTTGAGAGCGGATAACGGATGGAAATTTTTGTCTTTTCGGGGGTGACATGATTTCCTCCCCCACCTAGAGCGGCCCATATGCACATACCTTGCAGCGAGGCCGCTTCTATCGGTTGACGAAAGCTCCCTTGAAGGCAGAGTCCCCAGCTGCTTCGGGGCCTGGAATGGCTGCCCGTGTCCCCTCGCCTTTAGGCAGTCTCTTTCGGGCGATGGAAGCTCCCCAAGTGCAGTCACCAGCCACTTTGATCGGCCAGTAGAAGCGGCCTTGGGGCAAACGCACACACACACACTCCCCTCGTCATGAGGCTGTTTCTATCAGGCAATGAAAGCTCCCTTGAAGGCAGAGTCCCCAGCCGCTTCAGGTCGTGGCATGGCAGCCTGTGTCCCCTCGCCTTTAGGCAGTCTCTTTCGGGTGATGGAAGCTCCCCAAGTATAGTCATCAGCCACTTCGATCGGCTGATAGAAAAAGCCTCGCAGTGAGGGGAGTGTGTGTGTGGCACGACCGGCCAATCGAAGTGGCTGGTGACTGCACTTGGGGAGCTTCCATCGTCCGAAAAAGACTGCCTAAAGGTGAGGGGACACGGGCAGCCACGCCACACTCTGAAGCGGCTGGGGACTCTGCCTTCAGGAAGCTTCTATCGGTTATCGGGGTATTCTAGCCTAGGCTACCTGCAGGGCACTCCTAAAGGCAAGTTTTCTCCCCTTCCCCCTGCCCTTCCCCCCCATTTCTCTTCACCCCGTGTAGTTCTAACGAATGATGTGAGAAATGGCAGGGAAACACATGGTTTAAATAGGCCTAAATTTTAGGGGGTGGGGCTTAATTTCACCTCATGCCTAGAAATCATGCTGGGCCTTCCTATTGGTGGAGGCCGTATTGTTGGAGAAACACGGTAGATGGTCATTTTGAAAGATGGTGAATGTTTAAAAAACAAACAAACCACATTTGCTCATCTCATGAAATTTGGGCTATAGGTAGTCTTTGGTTTGTGATGGCAACTGCCACTCTAGGCAATGCAGTTGTAATGTCACATGACCACACTGCTTAGCAATGGCAGTTCCAGCAGTCCTGGTTGCCAAAATTAATTGAGGACCACGCATATAGTTAAACAAGGACTTCATGTGACTGGGACTTCCAACTTTCTGCAGGCTTCCCCATGGATGTTGCTTATGAGAAACCAGCAGGGAGTGTCGAAAGTTATGATCATGTGACTACAGCTCTGAATCGCAGGTAATAATCATAGAGACACTGTGAGGACTGGTCATAACTACGACTCATTTAGCGCTGAATAAGTAGACATTAAAGTAGAAACTAAGTTGTTGTTCCAATTCAGAACTTTAAATAGGGAAAAGAATTTATCAGATGCCCTTGGAAGATAAGATGAACCTCCAAGGGCCCACTTTTCTTATTTAACACATCAAGTAATCATTTACTTCATTTCATGATGCCACAGACTACCTCTATGATTTGCCCAAAGTTTCTTGATGGAAAAGAAAAGCTATGAGTGGGGCCGAATGACTCCAGGAATGTCAAACTGTGCCACGCCAGGACCTGGGAATCAAATCTCTACCAGTAGCTGATTCAGAGCAGATGGAACTCCCAAAACACAAAGGAAGCTATGCCAAAAAGCTTCACATAACTATTGATAGCTTCACAGAAGATTGTGCATGATTGCCTCATCTTTGTCAGATATAGGGCTGACAGCGGAAACCCCATGGTGAACCACTCATCACCTCCTCAGAAGCACAAAAGAAGTCATTATTTGAATCTAAGTGTTATTCTACAGTTGTGTTCTAAACTGTAAAGTGCTCGAAAGAAACCTAAATCTACCAGCTCAACAGACCTAAACTTTCATCTCAAGAGCAACGGCCTGTCAACCAAAGACAATGACAGGATTCGCTGATAATCAACAATCAAGTATCTTGCATGTATGTGTAAATTAGCTGTCATCCAAACTCTTTTCACACATTTCTGCATGAAGGGAAAAAGCACATTCAAAAGAGCAAGTGGCCCTTATCTTTCTTTAGCTGCTGCCCTGATGCTGAATAGTTTCTGCTGATCCGAAAGAAGGCAATTTACATTTAAATTTCCAGGCATAAAGATTTCACCTGGCAGTAAAAATGATTATACAGATTCCCAAATTCCTCATAATGGACCACATGCAAAAGTCTGTACTTTTCCAGGCTTCCCATTTAAGACAGTCTTGTAGAATAAAGGTAGGAAGGAGCTACGAAAAGCTGTAACACAAGTGGGGCATAGATAAAAACTTACCCTTGCAGCTTTTCTGAACAATCTCTGAGTCATCAAAATAGGCAAAAAAATAAATAATAATTCACCTCTTTTATCAGTTGTACACTTACAAGACCTCAAGCACCATTTTATACTCCTGTAACCCACCGTTTAAAAAAATTGCTTGAATCCTTAAGAGACACTAAGTGGTAAATTGCTACATGCATGCTTATCATACTGTCAAAAACAGCCCTTTGAAAAAAAATTCTTTCTCTCCCCCCCCCCAAAAAAAAACAGGTCGGAAGAACAAGCCTTTAAGGTATTTTTAGTACATAGTTTCCTCCAAATGAAAAGATACATACCAGGCCCCACTTCTACTCAATTTGTATGACCTTGTTAGGACTTTCATTTTATTGTTAATTTTGTTGTCGTTCTACTGATTTTGAAAGGCAACACCAAAAATAAGGTTAGAAGCAAAAATCTGAAATAATTAGTCTAAATCAGACTATCAAGTGCAAAGATCAAATCAGATGCTTCCAACCTACTTTATAAGACAAATATTAATTAAAATAAAAAACCATGTACATTCAAGTAACATTCTGACAGTACAGTTCTCCAAATTGGCTATTCCAAAGTTAAGAGTTAAGTGGGAATTTCCCAGGTTCTGTAGATGGTTGCAGAAAGATAGGTAGGAGCTATCTAACCAATAGTGGTAGAAACACTTGCTGTTATCAAATGAAGAGAAGAGATCCTCCCACCAATCCTTTCTCAAGACCTCTAGCATGACCATTTTTTCAAAAAAAAAAATTCTTTCAAGCCAAAAATGACTGTGGGAAATAAAGGTGCTTGCATGTTGTGTGTGAAAATTGGAGGGAGGAGGCGTTTCTGCTGCGATGTGGCTCATGTGGGCGAATTACAGAGAAGGAGAACTCTTAGTGTGGGTTGCTAACAGTGGGATGAATGTACATTAATCAGCCTTCTAAGTCTTTCATGGTGGCAAGAGTTGCTGTTTGAAATTCTAGAAAATTTGCCATCGAAGTTCAGAAAGAAAATACCACTAAAAGGATTTTTTTTTCTTTGAAAAGGTAAAGTCTGGCCCCCAAACTCCACAAAAAGAAGCTAGCATTAAAGCATCAGTCTTCAGTGTGTTCTAGCAGCAAATCTTTTGCATCAATTAAGATGTTTCAGATCAGCTTCTCCTCCAATTCATATCTTATAGGAATGATGGAAATGGGGGAAAAAACCAGAGAAACATTTTGTACTTCCCATCTGTACAGGCGTTAGTTGACAAATTAAACTTGCACTTCCATTTTAACTTGGCTCACTTCTCCCTCTTTAGTCAGGAAACTTTAAGTTGTATGGAAGATAACAAGCAAAACTCAACAGCAATAGCTTAAGTGACACAGATTTTTATATGTTGTAAGTGGTTAGAAAGCAAAAGTTTAATATAGGACTGCTGTGGGAAGATTCCACTTGATATAAAGAGATATCAAGTGTCATAAAATATTTCTACCACAGAAATGAGAGCAAATTCCAAGCCTTAATAATGAATAATCCTATTAGCTGACTGCTTTCCCAATGAGGTTTTATATACAATGAATAATTTCTCCATAAAATGAGCTGAACCTATTTCAGAAGGAAAAGATGCAAAGAAAAATACAGTAATATTTCACCACAGCCATTCAGCTCTACCACCCTGGCACAAGCTCAGACCTCTCACCTTCATTAAAAGAGTAATTATCTCCAAAGAGAACTTTCAAAAAATATTGATTTCAGCAAATGCAAGTCTCCAAAAGGTCTCTTTAAAGTGACTATGCTTTGGACAGCTGCTTATTTTCCACAATAGTTAGCAGCTATATATTTTAACAACCTTTCTGCAGCCTCACATTTTTGTATAAAAAATTCCAAGTGGATGGCTATTAATTAAGGACTTTTGGCCTTGAAACTGACAAGAATCAGTTTTATATGATACTGACATCTTGTTGCTAAATTCAACCTCAAGATGTAAAGGCCCTGTCACATGACATTACTTGGGTCATTTTGCTTTCACAGTTTGTTATTAATAAAGTTTATGTTTGCTTCACACACTTGCTTCAGTTCTTTTAGTCAATAAAGTCTTGGTGGAAACTTTTAGAAATGGTTTAAGCCTTTGCATGCATGCTTGTGGGATGGGTAAGGATAGCAGTGGGATGGGCAGGGATACCTGTGGGATGGGTAATAGCTGTGGGATGGGCAGGGATACCTTTGGGATGGGTAATAGCTGTGGGATGGGCAGGGATACCTGTTGGATGGGTAATAGCTGTGGGATGGGCAAGGATACCTGTTGGATGGGTAATAGCTGTGGGATGGGCAAGGATACCTGTGGGATGGGTAATAGCTGTGGGATAGATAAACCTCCAGTGCAAGCATAGTGGGACTGTATGGTCCACCCTCCCAGGTGCCACACCTATGGCCCTTTATTATCAATAACAATGTAATCATTCATCCACACATTTCAACATAAACACAACTCTTTATTAAATGCCCTGTTCATTGTAGGGCCACTCAACATAAAGGGCACAATCTCATCAGTGTTATGAGACAGGCTCAAGGAAGCATCTATTAATCATCTACCATCCTGTCTTGCCACTCCACTGCTCCAGCTGGGGAGTTGCACCAGTGTTTCAGGAAGTTGCGCTGCTTCTTCCCTTTATGTGAAGCTCTGTTTGGGCCTTGTACATCCACAGTGTCTATCAGGTTTCGTCCTTGCCTCCATTCCCCAGGCTCCATGTCCCCATTGCCTTGTTGGAGGTCCACGAGCCTGTTCTGCAAGACTGGGTAGCGGGTGCGCATGAGATTGTGCAGGATGCAGCAAGCTTCCACGATCCTCCTCACGGTCTCTGGGCGATGCTGCATGGTGGTGAGAAGTACCTGGAACCTGTTGGCCAGGATGCCAAAGGCGTTCTCCACCACCCGTCTTGCCCTGGACAGCCTGTAGTTGAAGATCCTTTCTTCACGGGTGAGGCATCTGGAGGTGTAGGGCTTCATGAGGTAGGTTCTGAGGGAGAAGGCGTCATCCCCCACGATGAAGTAGGGCACATCTTGTGTGTCGTTGGGCAGGGGGTCTGGATCTGGGAAGCCCACGATGAGGTTGCGTTCCAGCCCCTCCTTGAGGTCACAGGCGTTGTATACCTGGGCATCTGAAGATGACCCGTTGCCTGAAGCATCGATGTACATGAACTTGTAGTCAGCATCGACCATGGCGAAGAGGATGATGCTGAAGAAGCCCTTGTAGTTGTGATAAGTGGACCCTGAGTTGGCTGGACCTTTCCAGGCCACGTGCTTCCCATCTATGGCTCCAACGGTGTGCGGGAAGTTCCACTTCTGATACCACTGCTCTGCAACTTTCCTCCAGCCTTCTTCAGTAGAGGGGCAGTGGAGGAGCTCCTCCAGATATTCTTCGATGATGGCCTTCACCACTTTTCTGACCACAATGCTGATGGTGTTGTGTGGCACCCTCCAGGCGTACTGCATGCTCCTGTACGTGGTCCCGGAGGCCAGGTGGCGCAGAGTCAGTTCCACCTTCAGTCCAGGGTCCAGGCTGAGCCGGAAGTTGGTGCTCTGCTTGGTCAACCTGGGTCTCAGCCGCTCCACAACTTCGTCAAACCTGGCTGGCGGCATCCTCATGAAATTCTGGAATGCACGTGTGTCTTCGTTCCTCAGCTCCACCATCAGCTTGCAATACAGTCCAAACTCCGCTCTCCTCCCGATCCATCTTCGGACCCAGGCACTTCTTGGCCACCTCCTTTTCTTCGCGTAGAACAGGTGAAAGAGCCTGTAGATGGCTTTGCACTGTTGTGGAACGATGGTGGCTACCAAAAGGAGTGTGTGATGATCCATGGTGGAGATGACTGGATGCTATGGAAGAGCAAGAGCCAGATGAAGGCTGAAGAGATCTGCACAGCAGGGCTGCTGGACTGAAAGTGAGATCCAGGTAAGTTCCTCCCCCTTTTTATAGGAAATATAGATTTTCTGCTAGATGTCCTTTTGCATCCTCTAGACATCCTGCAGACATCCTAAATATCCGAGATACATCCCCTATACGAACGTTTTTTCCGTTTTAATGCTTTGTATGCGAGCAGCATCCGCTTTCATCCTTTCTACGTCCGTGCTACTAACGCTGCGTGTCCGTTCCACGTCCGTTTCGCTTCCTCCGTGTCCGTTTTCCACTGGAGCAGATGCGAGTTGCGCAGATGCGCAGCGGATGCCTAGCGGATATAGCGGACGTGTAACGGATGACGGACGTCTAATGGATGTTCCCCGTATGCGTAGCGGATGTAGAACGGATCGTTGGATACATTTTCCACTCAAAAAGTTTTGTGCAGCTCAAAACTTTTTGAGCTGATGAAATGTCAGTTGTCGGATGCTGGACAGATAGAGAGGATGAAAAACGGACGCTGTGAGTACAGAACGGATGCATTGCGTTAACCAATGGATGGCAAGTGTTTCTCTCCGTTTTACATCCTCTTTCCATCAGTTGGTGCTGTGTGACAGGGGCTTAAAAGAACAGTGCGCATATTCTTCCTCTAAACTTATTAATACTAAAATCAATTAGATGTATTTCCAAATGCAGGGTCAGAGTGATATATTCATCCATTCTCATTCTCTGATTCTTTCTCTCTTGCACACACACATACACCACCAAACACAGCTTACGTCCAAATAGCCACCTATTTAAACCTGGTTCCACCAGTGTTCTCCTTCCCCACAAACTAGCAAGCTACTCAGCAGAAAAATAAGATTCTTTCAACAAATGAAATCAATATGAAGAGAGAGGAGGATGAAGCAATTTTAAGATTTACTGATAATTCTACAGAGGTCTTTAAAATTAATCATACTTTTCAACTGTTTTCAACTGCCAAGTTTCTATTATAGTTTTTGTACACTACATATTTTTGCAATATTATTTTTGTAACAGAATATAAGAATAATCTTTCTATATTTGTGCCTGTTATGTGCACCTACAGCTCAAATATCCATTAGCTATCAATTTCCTCAAATAAGAGACTTATGGATGGAATTTGGTAATATATACAAGAGTTCCTATCTTAAAATATTTCAAATACTCAAAAGTATACAAATGTTCAAATACTATAAATAAGACCTCCTAAAATTGAATAGTTGAATTGTGTATATCATTTTTTTCCTCACACTTTTGGTTATGCTACAGCCCAACTTGAGAGACCCCCCCAAAATGAGAACCTTCTCAAGAAAGCATTTTATGTTGGTTCTGACTTGCAAGGGGGACATGATATATTACCATGCTTGTTGAAACATATCTGAGTACCATACTGGTAAGTCGAACTGAAGTTTGAAAATTGAACTGAAGATGTTTTTGCAAAAAATAACACCTTGGGAAGATAGCCTCAAAAGGAATCCCCACCCCAAGCTTTAAATGTACAAAAAATGTACACGGAAGGCAGGTTTCCTAATTCTGAAGATGTTCAAAGCTTATTAAAGCAAAATGGTAATCCGATCGGCAAATAACTAAGATTACCTGTCCATATCAAATCAAATGCGATCCCAGACAAGCACACCCTTACCTACACCATTTCGATAATTTACATACATTCCTTCTTTTGCAATGTTTCAGTTGTATGCCATCTCTCCCAACTTTCAGTGAAGACAAATACAAGGATGTTTCAGTACTTTCCGCCCACGCCCTCACCCTTTTTTTTTTTTTTTTTTTTTTTTGCACTGGATTTCTCTGGGAATCATCCACACGCCACCCACCCACCCACCCACGCATCCTCGCTCTCCTTCCGGCAATCTCCAGCGGCAGAAACCAACTGCAGCGCTGGAGCAGTGCAAACAGCCCGCTAGGCGAGAAAGAGGCAGGGCGCTTCTAAGATTCCCTTCGTCCTTTCTCTCTCCCCGCGTCTCACAAACGCAAACCCGCCTGTACACCCATTGAAATTTAGGAGGAAGCCCCACGAGCCTCCCTGTTACTTGCTCCCAGGGAAACGCCTAGAGGAATTGCGGCCCCGTTTCAGACAGGCCGCTGCCGCCGCCCCCCCCCCCGCCCCCCAACAGTTTCCATTCGGATGAATAACGAGCACGGCTCAACGAAACTCGCACGGAGGTCACCTGGGCACGTCACCCGCGCGTGTTTACCTCGCAGTGTTTTATCTTCGCGTCACCTGCCGCCCAAGCTGGTTCGTGCATTTGTAACCGGACGCTGACTTTCGGAGCGAGTTCAGAAGCACGCGCGCAAGTTTGCAAGCCGCGCAGATGGGGGCGGGGGGGGGGGGGCTGCTGCAGGAGGAGACGCCGAATGAAAGACAGCCCGATCTTAAACACCACCACCACCCCCCGAAGCCCGCGCACACACGCCTATTCCAAGCGCCCGCAATCAACCCGATACGATGCTTCAAACACAAAAGTCAGGATCGCAACTGCGAAGCGATTTCCCTACTATTTCTTCCGGAGTAGAACATCCCACACACCCGACTGGCGGCAATTCCACTACTCCCAGCAACTTGCAAGGACGGGACGCAGTTTGGCTGAAAAGGGCATTTTTGTCAGGTTTGGTTTGGTTCGGTTTGGTTTTTTTGGTTCCACGGTCCTGCAATGCTTCCGTTCGCAACAATGCCCGCGCACCCAAGTGATCCACAACGCATTCCTGTTTAGCGGGCGCCGGAGCCTCCGAAAGGCGCGCCAACGCAACGATTCCGCCCGCGAGGGAAGCGCACGCGGCGCAAAAGGGTGCGCCGCGGAGCCTCCGGACCGCGTCGCCCCACAGCTTCGGAGTTGGAGCGGAGCGGAGCGAAGCCAAGCGGCCGCCGCCGCCGCTTCGCCCGGAAACTCCCGTGCGAAATCGCCAGACACAAGGTGAGAGTTGCCGTCCTGACTTACTTGTCTCCAAGACGTCCTCGCCGCCGCCGCCACTGTTCCGCCTGAGCGTCCGGCTCTCGTTCCTAGCCGGGAAGGCTGTTGGTCAGAAGTTACAGCCGAAGTCCCCCTCGCCTGCCACCAAGCTTTTCCCTTTCCATCAGTGGGTGTGCTGCTTCCGCCGCCTCCCAGGCTCCCCTCTGACCCGCAAGCCCCAAGCGCGGGAATGGCTGCCGCTCTGGCGGCGGCGGGAGCAGCAGCCTCCGCCTCCTCCTCCGCCGCCGCCGCCTCCTCCTCCTCTTTTCCTTCTCTCCTCTGCCTGCGCATCCACGGCCGGCCCCCTCCCGCGCCGTCACATGGGGAGATTCCGTTCCTCCGCGCTCCGGCTCCTCCCTCCCACTCGCGGCCGCGTGACGCAGATCCTGGCGTGAGGCGGCGCGAGGCCGGCGGCGGCGGCGGCGGCCTTTCCCTCGCCGCCTGGAACAGAAGGCAGAGCCGCTTCGAAGGAAGCGCTTGGCAGCCGGGCAAGGGAGAGGCGGCCCAGGAAGAGCGGCAGCGAGGAGGGAGCGGCGGGTAGAGCCGCCCCCCCCCCCCTTGAGCGCCTGGGTGGCTTTTAACTCAGAGGAGCAGCGCGGTTAAAAAGATGCCCGGCTTCTGGGGAGAGAGAGGCGTTGGCGTGAGCTCGGCTTCCCTGAGGGAGATCTAAAATGGGGGCCTCATTCAGACCCCTCCCCCCGCTTTGTAGCGGGACGGTTTTAAAGTTTGGACGTGCTTGGATGCCCGCGTTGCGTCACCGCCCCCAGCAGAACCGCAGCTTTCTAATGGGCTTTTTATTTTCAGGGCTGTTATTATTTTGGGTGGGTAATCTATACTTAGATTCGCAATCTATCCCTGGTGGAAACTTAATACTTTTAAGTCCTAACCAACGGCCGAAGAATGATGAAGGTAGCGCGCCTGAGAATCCAAGCAGTTCCAAGCAAGGTGTTTTTTGTAAAATTAAGGTGTTCGGGTCTGATAAATTCAATATTGCCAGATATCAAAGGAGTCCTTTATTGCTCTGGATTAAGGGCCTGTCACATAGGCCGACGGATGCAAAACATATGTAAAAAGGACACAGCGGACGAGAAAATGTTCCATCCGTTGTTATCCGTGCTCAAAAGTGCCCCATACTTGCATAAACAGCGGACAACAACGGAAAGGAACGGACGGGGGGGGGGGAGGATGTAGCCAGGATGTAAAGCGGATGCTCCATGGAAGCCTAGCGCATGGAAGCGGATGGCACATCTGCAGGGCTTCCAGGGAGCACAGCGAAGCGGACGCGCAGCGGAAGGAGCGGATGCAGAGCGGAAGCCTAGCGGATGCCTAGTGGATGCAAAGCGTTCACTGCACATGCGGGGAGGATGCATTGCGTCAGCCCCGCGGATATAAAGGGAAGCAGCTCACAAGCAGGGCACCATTCAGAGGAAAGACCTGCTGCCAGACACAGCTCCAGCCAGCCAGCCAACAACCATGGGGAAGAAGAGAAAGCCTGTGCCATCTGCTGCCAGCCCTGGCAAGAAGGACAGGGCCACCATCCCACCCTTTGGCCCTGACTCTGCTTCTGCTGGGGCTTCTGCTGCTGGTGCTGACACTTCTGCTGCTGGGGCTTCTGCTGGTGCTGCTCCTGGTGCTGGGGCTTCTGCTGGTGCTGACTCTGCTGGTGCTGGTGCTGGTGCTTCTGCTGGTGCTTACTCTGCTGGTGCTGCTGGTGCTTACTCTGCTGATAATGATCCTGGTGCTGCTGGTGCTTACTCTGCTGCTGCTGATCCTGGTGCTGCTGGTCCTGCTTTTGCTGCTACTATTGTTGCTGCTGCTGGTGGTGGTGGTGTGGTGGAGCAGCCCCTACAACCTCGAAGCCCCTCTGATGAGGGCCCAGATGGCCCTGCCAGAGGAAGGAAGAGGCATACACGAGAATGGGAGAGGAGGCAATACTCCATCGAAGAGGAACATGAGGATGAGGTGCTGGAATGGCTGAGGGAGAACGAGTATCTATGGCGGAAGGGACACAGGCTCTATCGAGACACCAAAAGGAAGCAGGCTGCTTGGAGAGAGAAGGCGGAGAGCCTGGGCTACACTTTGGAGGTGCTCCTCGGCTGGTAGAAGCACATGCACACCTGGAACGGGAAGCTGCACCTCAAGAAATCTGGCCAGGCCACGGTCAAGCTGACGGACCGAGAGACCTACGTGATGGCCAAGTGCAGCTTCTTGGAGGGTGAGATCCGCCACCGAGGAGCAGCCCCTCTGACAACCCTCTCTCTCAGGCAGCCCGCAGAGACCGAGTCCTCTTCTGGCCAAGAGTCAGCTCCTGTGTCCAGACAGGTATCTGTGGAGCGTGCCATGACGGAGACCCCCCCGACAGCTGCACTCCCCGTGGCGGAGGGCGTGGAGGACCCCCTGACGCAGTGGGAGCAAGGAGAGGGCACTGCCACCAGAGACCAACCCACATCCACCCCTAGCTCCACCTCCACAGAAATCAGGTAGAGAGGCAGACCGGAGGGGCAGAGCCACACTGTCCTGCTGGAGATCAGGGACACCATCAGAAGCAGCATAGATCTCCTCTCTCAGCTGGTACACTTCGACATACCATCCTCCGACCGCAAGCCCTTCATCACCTACGTCAACCAGACCCTCATGGACATGTCCGAATCACAGTACCAGGTGATAAAGGACAGGATCACCAATCTTCTTCACAACCCTCCAGACCAAGCTGAACCTGCTCCCACACAGTCCAGGCCTGCTCCTCCACCCCAGGTGATGTCACTGCCCTGCCAAGGCTTTCCATAGGCCCTCCCCTACCAAGGCTACAGCTACCAGGAGCTCCAGCAGCACAGGCAGCCCTTTCCAGTCCAGGCACAGGTACATCGTACGCCACCAGTGCCACCGATTCCACCAACGCCACAGATGCCACCCACGCCACAGATGCCACCCACACCTCACCTCGCTCACCTGCAGACCAGACATCCCCACTACACTCCTCCTTCCTCCACCCCACAGCCAAGCCCAGCCTCAGAACATCTGTCATCGATATTGGGGCTGACACCCCATGTCCTGGAGGAAAGGGCTCTCAACATCACAGGACTGAGCCAACTCTCTGAGAGCTTCCTCAACACACCGTCCCCTGTTGTCCTCTCGGGGCCAGGCACCCCAGTGGTGCCTCAGACCAGCACTCCAGCAGCAGCCACGTCCACAGCACCTGGACCCTTCACCCCTGAGACTATGGGCACACCTCAGAGTGATTGAGAAGAGTGCCAGAGACTGGGTTGCTACCTGTTGACTTTATCTTTGCTTGGGACACTTGGGTCATTTTTCTTTTACAGCTTGTTATTAATAAAGATTATCTTTGCTTCACATACTTGCTTCATTTTTTTTGTCAATAAAGTCTTGTGGAAACTTTTAGAAATGGTTTAAGCCTTTGCATGCTTGTGGGATGGGTAGGGATAGCTGTGGGATGGGTAATAGCTGTGGGATGGGCAGGGATACCTTTGGGATGGGTAATAGCTGTGGGATGGGCAGGGATACCTGTTGGATGGGTAATACCTGTGGGATGGGTTAGGATACCTGTTGGATGGGTAATACCTGTGGGATGGGTTAGGATACCTGTTGGATGGGTGCGGTATCTGCTATCCCGCATCAGATGGG
>BLBF01000011.1:30890609-30937281 GCA_015471245.1 Laticauda colubrina | reverse complement strand
GCATTGATATACAGTTGCAAACACATAAATGATACATAGTTACAACAGATGGGTAATACCTGTGGGATGGGTTAGGATACCTGTGGGATGGGTAATAGCTGTGGGATAGATAAACCTCCAGTGCAAGCATAGTGGGACTGTACGGTCCACCCTCCCAGGTTCCACACCTTTGACCCTTTATTATCAATAACAATTTAATCATTGATGCACACATTTCAACATAAACACAACTCTTTATTAAATGCCCTGTTCATTGTAGGGCCACTCAACATACATGGCACAATCTCATCCATGTGATGGGACAGGCTCAAGGAAGCAAGCATCTATCATCCTGTCTTGCCACTCCACTGCTCCAGCTGGGGAGTTGCATCAGTGTTTCAGGAGGTTGCGCTGCTTCTTCCCTTCACATGAGGCTCTGTTGGGGCCTTGCACATCCTGAGTGTCTATCAGGTTTCACCCTTGCCTCCATTCACCAGGCTCCATGTTCCCATTGCCTTGTTAGAGGTCCACGAGCCTGTTCTGCAAGACTGGGTAGCGGATGCGCATGAGATTGTGCAGGATGCAGCAAGCTTCCATGATGTTCCTCATGGTCTCTGGGTGATGCTGCATGGTGGTGAGAAGTACCTGGAACCTGTTGGCCAGGATGCCAAAGGTGTTCTCCACCACCTGCCTTGCCCTAGACAGTCTGTAGTTGAAGATCCTTTCTTCACGGGTGAGGCATCTGGAGGTGTAGGGCTTCATGAGGTAGGTTCTGAGGGAGAAGGTGTCATCCCCCACGATGAAGTAGGGCACATCATGTGTGTCGTTGGGCAGGGGGTCTGGGTCTGGGAAGCCCACGATGAGGTTGTGTTCCAGCCCCTCCTTGAGGTAACTGGCGTTGTATACCTGGGCATCTAAAGCTGACCCATTGCCTGAAGCATTGATGTACATGAACTTGTAGTCAGCATCGACCACGGCAAAGAGGATGATGCTGAAGAAGCCCTTGTAGTTGTGATAAGTGGACCCTGAGTTGGCTGGAGCTTTGCAGGCCACGTGCTTCCCATCTATGGCTCCAACGGTGTGGGGGAAGTTCCACTTCTGATACCACTGCTCTGCAACTTTCTTCCAGCCTTCTTCAGTGTAGGGGCAGTGGAGGAGCTCCTCCAGGTATTCTTCGATGATGGCCTTCACCACTTTTCTGACCACAATGCTGATGGTGTTTTGTGGCACCCTCCAGGCGTACTGCATGCTCCTGTATGTGGTCCCGGAGGCCAGGTGGCGAAGAGTCAGTGCCACCTTCAGTCCAGGGTCCAGGCTGGGCCGGAAGTTGGTGCTCTGCTTGGTCAACCAGGGTCTCAGCCGCTCCACAACTTCGTCAAACGTGGCTGGCGGCATCCTCATGAAATTCTGTAATGCACGTGTGTTTTCGTTCCTCAGCTCCACCATCAGCTTGTAATACAGTCCAAACTCAGCTCTTCTCATGATCCTCTTCGGACCCAGACACTTCTTGGACGCCTCCTTTTCTTCCCGTAGAACAGTTGAAAGAGCCCATAGATGGCTTTGCACTGTTGTAGAACGATGGTGGCTACCAAAAGGAGTGTGTGACGATCCATGGTGGAGATGACTGGATACTGTGGAAGAGCAAAAGCAAGAGCAAGGCTGAAGAGGTGTGCACCCCATGTCTGCTGGACTGAAAGTGAGATTCAGGTGAGTTCCTCCCCCTTTTTATAGGAAATATAGGTTTTCTGCTAGATGTCCTTTTGCATCCTCTAGCCATCCTGCAGACATCCTAAATATCCGAGATACGTCCCCTATACGAACGTTTTTTCCGTTTTAATGCTTTCTATGCGAGCTGCATCTGCTTTCATCCTTTCTCCGTGCGTGCTACTAACGCTGCGTGTCCGTTCTGCGTCCGTTTCGCTTCCTCCCTGTGTCCATTTTCCGCTGGAGCGGATGCGAGTTGCGTGGATGCGCAGTGGATGCCTAGCGGATATAGCGGATGCGTAACGGATGATGACAGATGTCTAACGGATGTTCCCCATTTGCGTAGCGGATGTCTAACAGACGCGTTGGATACATTTTCCGCTCAAAAAGTTTTGTGCAGCTCAAAACTTTTTGAGCGGATGAAATGTCAGTAGACGGATGCTGGACGGATAGAGAGGATGAAAAACGGACGCAGTGAGTACAGAACAGAAGTATCGCGTTAGCCAACGGATCGCAAGTGTTCTCCGTTTTACATCCTCTTTGCATCCGTTGATGCTGTGTGACAGGGGCTTTAGTTACAACAACATATTTTTCCATAAGTTTTCAACCTCCATCTGCAAGCCCTGGTATTTCATAATGTTTTCCAATTACTTTTCATCAAGCCTTACTTAACATCATCAATGAACCAGACATTCTTCTTTTCAGGAACCGATATGAGACATGTTATGAATAAGATGCCTATGTATGTGGAGCATAAAGTTCCATAAGATCCTTACCCACTCATTAGTCAAAACAACCTCAACTTGCTAGTCCAAGTAATATTTACTACTTCCAGATTTAAACCTCAGGCAAAGCTTTCAGTGAAAAATTCTTACAACTCAGCCATGTAGTCATGCTTGTAGTCAGTTGGTGAAATTTTGCTGCAGCCACTGATCAGTTTTATCCTTTTTACTGACATTTGCTTTTGTTTGTTACATGTTGAATTTTCACTTTTATGCAATTTGTTGGGAAAGCTTGTTCTTGAGCTGCTGAAATAAAGCTTTCAGTTTCTTTAACACTCCTGATCTTAACCAACTCCCTAGTGGGAATTTTGGGTTTGTTTGAGGTGGGGGTTTTTTGGTCAGTTTTTCCTTCTGCGTCTTTCAAGTGTTGACTCTTCATTGGATTCTTCCAATGAGCAAATCTGTGTTCAATTGCTTCTTTTCTATAGTCATCGAAAAGTCATATAAATTGTTTCCAAGAGCTTTCCTTGATTGACTGTGTGCTGGCTTGGCCTTCATATGTGTTGAGTTCTTCTAAAAGATTTTAGTTACCGCTGTTCTGAACATTTGTGTCTCTGCAAGTTAGTTAAGATGTATGTTCATGCAAGTAATAAATATCAGTACTATTTATTCCTGGAAAATGACAATAAAAGGATGATTTGTTTGAGTAGTCCTGTCCAGGGCTGTTCAAAAGTGAATGCTTAATTATTGTCTAAAACAGGAGTCCCCAACTCCCATCTGTGGACCAGCACTGGTCTGCGGCACGCCAGAAAGTGGACTTGCAAACAAGCGAAACTCCATCCATGGGATGCAGGCAGCACAAGAAATCACATCTCCTCTGGTCTGTGGAAAAGCCTCTCCCTGGACCCGGTCCCTGGTGCCCAAAAAATTGGGTCTGCTGGCCTAAAATGAGTAGAGAATTGCCGTATCCCTCCACTTCTTGTCTTTTGAATGCTTTCACAGCAAGGATTCAAACACTTCAACAATGAATACATTTGTAGCACATGCCTGATTATACAAATTGCACAGTCAGATATCATTCTCAAGTAAAGGTAAGATTGTAGCAACAGACTAAAGGTTTTATACCATACCCCAGATGATATATTATTAATTTTTTTCAAGCTTGTGCCTATTTCTGCATTGTATCATTCAGTTATTTGTCCAGTTTCCAGTTTCTTTTTTTAATTGCTGTTGCTGCTTTCAACTCTTTCTAATTTTGTTTCTGAATATCATATTATTCTGGCATAAAGTCATAAAGCCACCACCATAAAGCCATCATCTTCCAATTAAAACAGAAATGTTTATGGGACAGTCAAGTTGCAACATCTGAATAAAAACAGTCCTTTTGAAAAAAAAAGAGAAAATTTTCATTAACTGCGTTTAAAATAGAATAATGACGAATGTAATCCAAAAATTAATATAATCTGTCATTTATACAGCACCCCATGAAACAATGATTTCGTGAACAAAATTCATGTTTACATGGACAAAACCTGCAAATGCCCCTGTCACACTGCACCAACAGATGCAAAGAGGATGTAAAACGGACAAAAAAGCTGGCCATCCATTGGTTAACGCGATGTACCCGTTCTGTACTCACTGCCTCAGTTTTGCTTCCTCTCTATCCGTCCAGCATCCGTTTATGGACATTTCATCCGCTCAGAAAGTTTTGAGCTGCTCAAAACTTTTGCACGGAAAATGTATCCAATTCGTCCGTTCGTCATCCGCTAGGCATCTGCTACGCATCCGTTCTGCATCCGTTACTCATCCGCTATATCTGCTAGGCATCGGTTCGGACGCAGGAAGGAAGCGGAATGGATGCAGAACGGATGCCTAGTGGAAACAAAGCGTTTAAAACGGAAAAAACGTCCGCAGAAGGGACCTATCTCGGATATTAAGGATGTCTAGAGAATGCCTAGAGGATGCCTAGAGGAGGCAAAGGGACACTTAGGAAAACCTATACTGCCTATAAAAAGGGGGAGCAACTCATCTGCATCTCACTTTCAGACCAGCAGCCCAGCTGTGCAGACCTCTGCAGCCTTCATCTGTCTCTTGCTCTTCCACAGCATCCAGTCATGTCCACCGTGGATCGTAACACAGTCCTTTTGGCAGCCACCATCCTTCTGCAACAGTGCGAAGCCATCTACAGGCTCTGTGAACTCTACTACGGGAAGAAAAGGAGGCGGCCAAGAAGCGTCTGGGTCCGAAGATGGATCGGGAGAAAAGCAGAGTACGGCCTGTACAACAAGCTGATGGTGAAGCTCAGGAACGAAGACACTCGTGCATTCCAGAACTTCATGAGGATGTCTCCAGCCATGTTTGACGAAGTTGTGCAGCGGCTGACACCCAGGTTGACCAAGGCAAACACCAACTGCCGGCACAGCCTGGAACCTGGGCTCAAGGTGGCACTCACTCTGCGCCACCTGGCCTCCGGGACCACCTACAGGAGCATGCAGTACGGCTGGAGGGTGCCACACAACATCATCAGCATTTGGTCAGAGAAGTGGTGCAGGCCATCATCGAAGGATACCTGCAGGAGCTCCTCCAGTGCCCCTCCACTGAAGAAGGCTGGAAGAAAGTTGCAGAGCAGTGGTATCAGAGGTGGAACTTTCCCCACACCGTTGGAGCCATAGATGGCAAGCACGTGGCCTGCAAAGCACCACCCAAGTCGGGGTCCACTTATTTCAACTACAAGGGCTTCTTCAGCATCGTCCTCTTCACCATGGTCGATGCTGACTACAAGTTCATGTACATCGATGCTTCAGGCAACGGCTCATCTTCAGATGCCCAGGTATACAACACCAGTGACCTCAAGGAGGGGCTGGAACGCAACCTCAGCATGGGCTTCCGAGATCCAGAACCCCTGCCCAACGACACGCAAGATGTGCCCTACTTCATCGTGGGGGATGACGCCTTCTCCCTCAGAACCTACCTTATGAAGCCCTACACCTCCAGACTCCTCACCCGTGAAGAGAGGATCTTCAACTATAGGCTGTCCAGGGCAAGGCGGGTGGTGGAGAACGCCTTTGGCATCCTGGCCAACAGGTTCCAGGTATTTCTCACCACCATGCAGCATCACCCAGAGACCGTGAGGAGGATCGTGGAAGCTTGCTGCATCCTGCACAATCTCATGTGCACCCGCTACCCAGTGTTGCAGAACAGGCTCGTGGACCTCCAACAAGGCAATGGGGACATGGAGCCTGGTGAATGGAGGCAAGGGAAAAACCTGATAGACACTGAGGATCTGCAAGGCCCCAACAGAGCCTCACATGAAGGGAAGAAGCAGCGCAACCTCCTGAGACACTAGTGCAACTCCCCAGCTGGAGCAGTGGAGTGGCAAGACAGGATGATAGTTGATTAATGGATGCTTCCTTCAGCCTGTCTCATCACACTGATGAGATTGGGCCATGTATGTTGGGTGGGCCTACAATGATCAGGGCATTTAATAAAGAGTTGTGTTTGTGTTGACATGTGTGGATGAATGATTACATTGTTATTGATAATAAAGGGCCATAGGTGTGGCACCTGGGAGGGTGGACCATACAGTCCCACTATGCTTGCACTGGAGGTTTATCTATCCCCACAGCTATTACCCATCCCAAAGGTATCCCTGCCCATTCCACAAGTATCCCTGCCCACCCCACTGCTATCTTAACCCATCCCACAAGCATGCAAAGGCTTAAACCATTTCTAAAAGTTTCCACCAAGACTTTATTAAAAAAAAGAAATGAAGCAAGTGTGTGAATCAAAGATAAACTTTATTGAACAAGCTGTGAAAGAAAAATGACCCAAGTCAAGTGTCCAAATAAAGTCCACAGGTAGCCAGCCAGCCAGTCTCTAGCACTCCTCTTGGTCACTCGGAGGTGTGCCCAGTCTCAGGGGTGAAGGGTCCAGGTGCTGTGGAGGTGGGTGCTGCTGGAATGCTGGTCTGAAGTACCACTGGGGTGCCTGGCCCCGAGAGGACAACAGGTGACGGTGTGTTGAGAAAGCTCTCGGACAACTGGCTCAGACCCGTGATGCTGAGAGGTCCTTCCTCCATGCCATGGGGTGTCAGCCCCAGTACTGATGACAGATGTACTGAGGCCGGGCTTGGCTGTGGGGTGGAGGAAGGAGTAGTGTAGTGGGGCTGTCTGGTCTGCAGCTGGGTGAGGACTGGCGTGGGTGGCATTGACGTGGGTGGCATCATTGTCGTGGGTGGCATCGGTGGCATCAGTGGAACCGGTGGCAACGGTGTCGTCTGATGACTCTGTGCCTGGACTGGGAAGGGCTGCTGCCTGTGCTGTTGGACCTCCTGGTAGCCGTAGCCCTGGTAGGTGAGGGGCTGTGGGAAGCCTTGGAATGGGAGGGACGTCACCTGGGGTGGAGGAGCAGACCTGGACTGGGTGGGAGCAGGTTCCTCTGGATCTGGAGGGTTGTGAAGCAGCTCGGTGATCCGGTCCTTCACCATCTGGTACTGGGGTTCCTCCATGTCCCTGAGGGTCTGGTTGACATAGGTGAGGAAAGGCTTGCAGTTGGAGGATGAGGAGTCGGTGTGGACCAGCTGAGAGAGATCTATGCTGGTCTGGATGGTGTCCCTGATCTCCAGCAAGACAATGTGGCTCTGCCCCTTCTGCTGTCTGGCTCTATGCCTTTCTGTGGAGGTGGAGCTGGGGGGGGGTGGATGCAGGTACGGCTGTGGTGGACGCGCCGTCTCCTTTCTCCCACCGCACCAGGGAGTCCTCCACGCGCACCACCATGGTTACAACAGCTGTCCGTGGGTTCTCCGCCGTGGCAAGCTCCACAGAAACCTGCCTGGAGACAGGACTGACTCTCGGCCGGAAGAGGACTGGCTCTCAGCAGGCTGCCGGAGAGAGAGGGTTGTGAGAGGGGCTCCTGGTGCTCCTCGGTGGCGGATCTCACCCTCCAGGAAGCTGCACCTGGCCATGACGTAGGTCTCTCTGTCCGTCAGCTTAACCGTGGCCTGGCCAGATTTCTTGAGGTGCAGCTTCCCGTACCAGGTGTGCATGTGCTTCCACCAGCCGAGGAGCACCTCCGAAGTGTAGCCCATACTCTCCACCTTCTCTCTCCAAGCAGCCTGCTTACTTTTGGTGTCCCTGTACAGCCGGTGTCCTTTCCGCCACAGTTAGTTATTCTCTCTCAGCCACTCCAGCACCTCATCCTCATGTTCCTCCTCAATATAGTATTGCCTCCTCTCCCATTGTCACATACGCCTCTTCCTCCCTTTGGCAGGACCAGATGGGCCCTCATCAGAGGGGCTCCCAGATAGTAGGGGCTGCTCCTCCACACCACCAGCAGCAGCAGCACCAGCAGGATCATCATCATCATCATCATCACCAGCAGGATCATCATCATTAGCAGCAGCAGCAGCACCAGCACCAGCAGCACCAGCAGGACCAGAATCAGCAGCAGCAGAGTAAGCACCAGCAGCGCCAGCAAGACCAGGAGCACGAGCAGGACGAGCAGGATGAGCAAGACCAGGAGCACCAGCAGGACCAGCAGGAACAGGAACAGCTTCAGCAGAGTAAGCACCAGCAGAAGCACCACTGCCAGGAGCAGCTTCAGCAGAAGCTCCAGCACCAGAAGAGCGAGCCCGAGCAGCAGAAGCCCCAGCAGAAGCAGAGTCAGGGACAGGGGGTGGGAGGGTGGCCCTGTCCCTCTTGCCAGGGATGGCGGCAGGTTGCTGAGGCTTTCGCTTCTTCCCCATGGTTGTGGGGTTGCTGGCTGGCAGGGAGGCTGGCAGGGAGGCTGGCAGGCACCAAGGCTGGCAGGTACCAAGGCTGGCAGGAAGCCTGGCAGGCAGCCAGGCATGAAGGCTTGTAGGCAGGCACCAAGGCTGGCAGGAAGCCTGGCAGGAAGGCAGGCAGGAAGGCAGGCACCAAGGCTGGCAGGCAGACTGGCTGGCAGGGAGGCTGGCAGGCAGGCAGACAGCAAGGCTGGCCAGGAGGCTGGCAGGAAGGCTGGCAGCAAGGCTTGCAGGCAGACATGCAGGCAGGGCAGGCAAGGACTCGATGTATCCGGCAGCAGGTCTTTCCTCTGAATGCTGGCCACGTGCGAGCTGCTTCCCTTTATATCCGCGGGGCTGACGCAGTGCATCCCTCCCCGCATGCGCAATTAACGCTCGGCATCTGTTCGGCCTCCGCTGTGCATCCGCTAGCCTTCCGCTCTGCATCCGCTTCATCCGCTGTGCATCCACTGTATCCGTTCCGCGTCCACTTTGCTGAGGTCCCCCGGAAGCCTAGCGGATGTGCCATCCGCTTCCATCCACTGGGCTTCCATTCCGCATCCGCTTTCCATCTGCTCTGCGTCCTCCCCGCGTCCGTTCCTTTCCATGTTATCCGCTCTGGTTATGCAAATTTTTGCCCCTTTTGAGAGCAGATAACAACGGATGGAACATTTTGCTCGTCCGTTGTGTCCTTTTTACTAATGTTTTGCATCCGTTGGGTAGTGTGACAGGGCCTTAAGTTTCACTGCTCTTCCAAATGTATTTTTCAAATTATTTTATTTGATTCCATTGAGACTGTTCCAATCCATATACATAGATTGTTGCAAGAGTAAGTCATAGTGAAATCAATTGGTAATTTTCTGAATATTGTCTGATAGAGTTGTGTCGCAGCAGATGACAGCCTTTAGCAGAGTGTGAATTTATTTATTTATTTATGTTGCTTTATCACCTATGGACCCAATCCAATCCAAAGCCTTAGTGCCTATTCACTGCGGCCATCAGAGCTTCAGCTGAACTAGGTGGCAGACCTTGGGAACAACCTCAAGTTACCTCTGGAACCCAATTAGGTCTGTTGGTCATCTTGGTCATCTTGGCCAGTTTGATCAGTCTGATCTCCTAGCAATAAAGGGCATGATCATCTGAAAGAATCATCTGGAAGAATCATCGTGATCACTCAGAGAACATGGCTGATGCCACACCCAAAGCATCGGCATATTTCCTCAAGGGAAATATCTTCTTGAGAGAAATACACTCTACAAGCCCAGCCAAGTTTCAGGTATCAGATCGCCTTTTTCCCCTGTGATCAAATCATGCCTGAGGACAGCTTTATTATCGATTGACCTGGCATTCAACAGCAATAGCCAAAAACTCTGGTCATCAGAGGTCTACTGATAGGAGTGTAGGGTTGAGACCAGAACACCACCAGAACACCATACTCGGTGTATTCTTCAAGAGTGACCCGACTCTTCCTGTCTCCCTCTTGGGAATAATTTTCTTAGTAATTATCACCGACCAAAAAAAAAAGTGGTAAACCTCAAAGGATGGTATGTATTCTGTTATTTAAAGCTCTCTAAAGTACAGCTGTGCATGTAATATTTCCAGAGAAATACTACATTAGAGACAATTGCATTTTTCTTGTCTTCTGAATGCTGCTTTTGGGAGCATCAAAGAAACACAGAAGAGATTAGTCTTATTAATTGTGGCTATACTTTATTTAAAAACATTGTAATGCTTTTAAGGAGAACCATTGCTGTACTTGAATTTCATCTTCATTTTCCCTCTTTTTTAAAAAAAAATATCCTAAGTTTCCTGTTTTCTTGCCATTATGTCTTTCATCACCATGCAACTCCAAGCAAGTTTTCCCAAGTATTTTTAATCCTGGAATGCCAGATTCTCTTTCCAAGCAACATCATATGAAACAGCATAAGCCTTGGCATATGTTGGAAACTGGTTGGCTGCTATTCATAGTTTGCAGTCTTCTTTAGACAAGTTGGAGTATTGGCATCAAGATAGAAGTGCTTGGCCACTGCCTTTTCTTCTGGGTCTGCTTTCCCAGTCTAGCCTAAACTCCTAAAATTTTGTGGTACCTTTCCTTTCTAGCTTCCACCCAGCATACATTACAAAATCCAATTCATAACTAAGGGGTTTGTGTCAGACAATTCCCAGTTCTACTGCATTTCCTGTCCAACAAGCTGAAAGTGCTTTATAAAAAGTCAGACTGGTGTTCAGGACAATTTACCATGGGATTGACCCAGAAGAGAAAGCAATTGAATGCCATTTGTTTCCTACAGGTAAAGCTGACCCAAAGGAATTTATATCCCTGTAGAGTTCAAGACAGAAGTGTCCATGGAGTCAACAGTATCAAAATGGTTAAGTGCAAAGGGTGAACAGAGCTCCATCCCCTTTGATTACCTTGGTTGTGGCAATTTTTGGTTTTTTTAAAAGTTTTTATTTTTTACAACAAATATACAAACAAGACATAAAACATAAAACCATGTTTCAATTATATACATACAGTGTCAGTTGATTACAGTCTTTTGTGCTATTCTTTTTTTTTTGCCATTACTTACAAGTTGTATAAATTCTCACCTTGTCAATCTTAACATGTGCTTTTGTATTTATCAATCATTAATCATTCATTTGACTAAACTTTTTCCATCATTTTATGCAAGATATTCTAAATTTCATTATACTTTAATCTTATACATTCATCCAATGGTAATATATTTGATATTGTATTCTATATCAATCTATTAACTTTTTATTGTAAAGCTTCCTAATCTATTTCCTTACCATGTCTTTTTATCTAACCATTGATAAAATAAATCCCGTATCATATAAAATTGTTTATCTTCTTGTTCTCTGATTGCAAATGTCAGTTTACTCATTTCAGCACAGTCCATGATTTTCTTAATAATTTCCTCCTGCATAAGTATTTTTTTCATTTTTCCAGTTCTTAGCAAATACAATTCTAGCTGCTCTTAAAACATTTACAATCAAATATTTCAATTCTTTGCTGTGTATTTCCGGTATAATTCCCAATAAAAATATCTCAGGTTTAAAGTCTATATGTTGTTTTATCATTTTTTCCAACCATGTGTGGATTATAGTCCAGTATCTTTTTGCATCCGAGCATGTCCACCATATATGGTAATATGAACCAGATATCTGATGACATTTCCAACATTTATCCGATTTATTCTTGAACATTCTCGCAATTCTCGTCGGGGGTAAGTGCCACCTATAAAACATCTTATACAAATTTTCTTTATATGCTGGTTGACATTGTCATTTTATAATTTTGAGGTGGTGTGGCTATTTTTATGGTTGATTACTGTTGCATACCTTCAAACCGCTTGGAGATAACCTATTTCAAAGACTAAAATAGTTCCTTCAATTCAGTGGTTCTGTATGGTTCTATAAACAGCCTAAGATACTTGTAAACTATTAGGAACATCTGACAGCTGTTCATAACATCTGTACCTGACACTTCTCAGACCCACACCCAGAATGCTTTCTGTGAGCAAATGAGTTACATTTTCAGCAAAGTTGTAGATTAAGTCCTCATATCCTAATGTGACATGTATCCATTCTTGTAAATGAATGTCATATTAGAAGTTAGCACTTGGTTTGGCAACAGGCCAGTTTTCTGTTTAATTAACACTGTTTTAAATTAACTCAGCTTCAAATGATTTAGGTCCATCTCAGTCATGATGAAGACAATGTCATGGGACCATAACAGAAAAAAAATATGTTGAATATTGCTCTGATTTAGTTAAATGGAAGTGGGGAATGACCCTGAGTTCACACAGTGTCTAAGGAAGGAATCTAATTTGAATTGAAAGAAGGAAATTTGCTGGAAGTTCTACAAACAGAACGCATGTAGATTGGAATGCTTATCTGTTATTTTTAGGGGTGTTCAAAATGTGGAGTTACACTGACCACAAATGAAGTTGATTATCCTGTGGCTTAAATTGTGAGCCAGCTATGCCGTAAAGGGCATAAAACAATAACATATAACCCGTTGGGCACATGTTTATTTTCTCTTTTTGAGACACACACAAATGCATAAATTCTCCTTTTTTTTTCTATTGCAACTGAGCCTTCTTGGATGCCTGGAGGCCACAAAGAACATTGAATTTTCATTGTATTTCTTTTGAGAGGGGAAGTTATCCTTTTTCCTGAAAGAGTAAAAATTATTGATTCTGCTTCAAGTGAGCACTGTGCTCCTATTTCTCAGTGATGCTGTTTAGCTTCTGCCATGTTGGCTCTCAAGCACTTTAGTTTACTATAAGAATGCACCAGGATTATAATTATTAGTAGGAGGGGGAGCTTGATCCCATAACCGTTAGGGTTAACTGGTTCTAAAGCCCATGTCACACTGCACCAACGGATGCAAAGAGGATGTAAAACGGACAAAAAAGCTTGCCATCCGTTGGTTAAGCCCATGTCACACTGGCCAACGGATGCAAAAAGGACACAGCGGACGAGCAAAATGTTCCATCCGTTGTTATCCGCTCCCAAAAGGGGCAAAAATTTGCATAACCGGAGCAGATAACACGGACGCGGGGAGGACGCAGGGCGGATGCAAAGGGTGGATGCGGAACGGAAGCCCAGCAGATGGAAGCGGATGGGAGTGGATGGCACATCCGCAGGACTTCCGGGGGGCCTCAGCAAAGCGGACGCGGAACAGAAAGAGCGGATGCACAGCGGATGCACAGCGGATGAAGCGGATGCAGAGCGGAAGCCTAATGGATGCCTGGCATTAATTGCGCATGCGGGGAGGGTGCATTGCGTCAGCCCTGCGGATATAACGGAAGCAGCTCGGAAGCAGGTCGCCGTTCAGAGGAAAGACCTGCTGCCGGACACATCGACTGCCTTGCCTGCCCTGCCTGCATGTCTGCCTGCAAGCCTTGCTGCCAGCATTGCTGCCAGCCTTCCTGTCAGCCTTGCTGTCTGCCTGCCTGCCAGCCTTGGTGCCTGCCTCCCTGCCAGCCTTCCTGCCTGCCTCCCTGCCAGCCTTCCTGCCTGCCTTGGTGCCAGCCTCCCTGCCAGCCTCCCTGCCAGCCTTGGTTCCTGCCAGCCTCCCTGCCAGTCAGCAACCCCACAACCATGCGGAAGCACAGTTGTTAATAAAGTCTATTTTTGATTCACACACTTGCTTCATTTCTTTTTTTTAATAAAGTCTTGCTGGAAACTTTTAGAAATGGTTTAAGCCTTTGCATGCTTGTGGGATGGGTTAAGATAGCAGTGGGGTGGGTTAGGATAGCAGTGGGATAGATAAACCTCCAGTGCAAGCATAGTGGGACTGTATGGTCCAGCCTCCCAGGTGCCACACCTACGGCCCTTTATTATCAATAATAATGTAATAATTATCCACACATGTCAACATAAACACAACTCTTTGTTAAACGCCCTGTTCATTGTAGGCCAACCAAACATACATGGCCCAATCTCATCCATGTGATGAGACAGGCTGAAGGAAGAATCCATTAAGCATCTACCATCCTGTCTTGCCACTCCACTGCTCCAGCTGGGGAGTTGCACCAGTGTTTCAGGAGGTTGCGCTGCTTCTTCGCTTCATTTGAGGCTCTGTTGGGGCCTAGCACATCCTCAGTGTCGATCAGGTTTCGCCCATCCCTCCATTCCCCAGGCTCCATGTCCCCATTGCCTTGTTGGAGGTCCACGAGCCTGTTCTACAAGACTGGGTAGCGGGTGTGCATGTCAGGCGGAGCTCCATTCAAAATCCAGGAAAGAAATACTTAGACTCTTTAGTTTAGAGAAAAGATATCTTTTACTGAAAGTGAAGTGGTAGCAACCAAAGAATTCTGAATCTGAGAATTTAGGCGCGCAATTCACATATAGAAAGTGATGGAGTGTTCCCACCCCCAATAGTTCAGATGACACTTCCAATTAGAAGTTGTGAATAGGATCATGTGGGCATCTTCAGGTGATGATGAGGCCTCTGTCCGTTGACCTTGGCATAGTTTGATAACGGGTTGCAGTTGCGCAGAGAAAGAAGAAGCTAAGCGAGAAATAGAAACCTAACTCTATTTTATGCTCCCCCCTTCCATTTATACATCAGACGAATGTAACTCCTCCAGCTCACTTTCCCAGCTATTCCTACCTCCCTTTTCCACCCCCCCGTTACTTATGGCAGTCGAAAAGATGCAAAGCAATAGCAGAAGATCTTGAAGACTGACAGTGCATGAGATTGTGCAGGATGCAGCAAGCTTCCATGATGTTCCTCACGGTCTCTGGGCGATGCTGCATGGTGGTGAGAAGTACCTGGAACCTGTTGGCCAGGATGCCAAAGGCGTTCTCCACCACCCGCCTTGCCCTGGACAGCCTATAGTTGAAGATCCTCTCTTCACAGGTGAGGAGTCTGGAGGTGTAGGGCTTCATGAGGTAGGTTGTGAGGGAGAAGGCGTCATCCCCCATGATGAAGTAGGGCACATCTTGTGTATCGTTGGGCAGGGGTTCTGGATCTCGGAAGCCCACGATGAGGTTGCCTTCCAGCTCCTCCTTGAGGTGACTGGCGTTGTATACCTGGGCATCTGAAGCCGTTGCCTGAAGCATCGATGTACATGAACTTGTAGTCAGCATCGAGCATGGCGAAGAGGATGATGCTGAAGAAGCCCTTGGAGTTGAAATAAGTGGACCCCGAGTTGGCTGGAGATTTGCAGGCCATGTGCTTGCCATCTATGGCTCCAACGGTGTGTGGTAAGTTCCACTTCTGATACCACTGCTCTGCAACTTTCTTCCATCCTTCTTCAGTGGAGGGGTACTGGAGGAGCTCCTCCTTGTATTCTTCGATGATGGCCTGCACCACTTCTCTGACCACAATGCTGATGGTGTTGGATGGCACCCTGCAGCCATACTGCATGCTCCTGTAGGAGGTTCCTGAGGCCAGGTGGCGCAGAGTCACTGCCACCTTGAGCCCAGGTTCCAGGCTTGGCCGGAAGCTGGTGTTTGCCTTGGTCAACCTGGGTGTCAGGCGCTGCACAACTTCGTCAAACATGGCTGGAGGAATCCTCATGAAGTTCTGGAATGCCCGAGTGTCTTCGTTCCTGAGCTCCTCCATCAGCTTGTTGTACAGTCCGTCCTCTGGTCTTCTGGTGAACCATCTTTGGATCCAGACTCTTTTTGGGTGGCTCCTTTTCTTCTCGCAGTAGTGTTCACAGAGCCTGCAGATGGCTTCGCACTGTTGCAGAACGATGGTGGCTGCCGAAAGGACTTTGTTACAATCCACGGTGGACATGACTGGATGCTGTGGAAGAGGAAGAGGCAGATGAAGGCTGCAGAGGTCTGCACCGCTGGGCTGCTGTTCTGAAAGTGAGATGCAGGCGAGTTGTTCCCCCTTTTTATAGGCAGTATAGGTTTTCCGCTAGGCATCCTCTAGGCATCCTCTAGACATCCTTAATATCCGAGTTAGGTCCCATCTGCGAACGTTTTTTCCATTTTAAACGCTTTGTTTCCGTTCTGCATCCGTTCTGCGTCCGTTCCGCTTCCTCCCCACGTCCGGGCGGATGGAGTTGCGCGGATGCGTAGCGGATGCCTAGCGGATATAGCGGATGCGTAGCGGATGCGTAGCGGATGCGTAGCGGATGCAGAACGGACGAACTGGATACATTTTCCACGCAAAAGTTTTAGGCAGCCCAAAACTTTTGGAGCAGATGAAACGTCCATAAATGGATGCTGGATGGATAGAGAGGAAGCCAAACGGAGGCAGTGAGTACATCGCGTTTTCGAACGGATGGCAAGGTTTTTTGTCCATTTTACATCCTCTTTGCATCCGTTGGTTCAGTGTGACATGGGCTTTAACGCGATGTACTCACTGCCTCCGTTTTGCTTCCTCTCTATCCGTCCAGCATCCGTTTATTGACGTTTCATCCGCTCAGAAAGTTTTGAGCTGCCCAAAACTTTTGAGTGGAAAATGTATCCAATGCATCCGTTCTGCATCCTCTAGGCATACGGGGGACATCCGCTCTGCATCCTCTATACATCCGCTCTGCATCCTCTCTACATCCGCTCTGCGTCCTCCCCACGTCCATTCCTTTCCGTGTTATCCGCTCTGCTTATGCAAATTTTTGCCCCTTTTGAGAGCGGATAACAACGGATGGAACATTTTGCTCGTCCGTTGTGTCCTCTTTGCATCCGTTGGGCAGTGTGACATGGCCTTTAGGCTGCAAGCTGAACACATTTCTATATAGACCCAGGGTTTGGTTTTTTTCATTTCATTTTTCTATATTTTTCTAGATTCAGTCATTTCATCTTCAGGTGATTATAGAGGGTCACATACAAAGTCACAGGCATTTTCTAATTGTTGTGAAGATTTTGTAAACTTGAAAAGAAACAAGGTACCATATGCACTTCTCCATCACCAAACATTGTTAAGAATTCTGATGATTCCTTACATGTTCATATGCTAGAGCAATGTTGGTGAACCTTTTCGGCACCAAGTGCCAAAACAGGAGCGTGTACATAGGGGGAGCACTGGAAACCGGAAGAGCTGAACCCCCAGTTTCCGACACGTGCATGTGTGCCAGCCACCCGCTCTTCCAGTTTCTGGCATGCATGCATACGTGAAGACTAGCTAGCCAGCACACATGCACATGCCGGAACCTGAAAGAACAATGGACAATGGCTGGCATGCCCGGAGAGATGATTTTGCGTGCCTCTTCCGGCATGCGTGCCATAGGTGCTAGAGGTAAATGGGAGGGGGAGAATCACTATTTGGCAAATAGTATCAAATTGTTAGCAGTGAACTTGGGTATCCAAGGTCCTACCTTTACTTCAAATGGGGTCTCCCAAATCCAATGAAGATGCTTCCTTTCCCATCACTACAACACCCATACATGCCAGTGGCATCTATGTATGACTACCCTATATCTCACATACCTGCATTCCCTATGCTTGTTTCCCCACTTCGCTTATAACTTAATCTGAACAAAATACCTGTAGTGGCTGGAATAGTTGTTTTTAAAATTTAAGAGCATGTCTAAAATCTGCAGAATTTATTCTGATTTAAAGAGAAAGGAAGATGATTAAACTGTAAGCAAGCAAAACACTGTAATGGGATAAGGGGAGAAAAATGTTAATAACAAGAAAGATGATGGGACTGAAGCTGTGCTGAACATATTTAAAGAGGCAGTATGGGAAGAATTCCAAGATGTAGGAGAGGAATATTTGAATCTACCTAGTCACCTCTTAATCTCTGTGATATTCAAGATAATTCAGAAGAGCAATTTGCTTCTATTATGCATAGCTAATGGCAATATATGTTCAACTAGAAAAAAGAATTTAAGAGTTGAATATGGTACATTAGAAGCAATATTTCTTTCTCTCTCCCTCTCCCTCCTTCCCTCCCTCCCTCCCCCCTCTGTGTGTCTGTGTGTGTCTGTGTGTGTGTGTGTGTGTGAGAGAGAGAGAGAGAGAGACAGACAGACAGACAGACAGACAATATTTCTTCCCTTAGTGAGCTCACTTAAATCTCATGTTAAAAGAATGTACAAGATCAGATTGCCTATTATTAAAAGTATAATTAATATTAATGCATGCTATTATTATACATTTTAAATAAGAAAAGGTCTACTCTATAATGATTAAAATAGAAGGTGAATAGTAATAAAACAATAATCAGGAAATTCTCTAGAACAATAGAATGGAATACGTACAGCTTAGGGTTGAACTGTGGAGTTTTTTGTGCTTTCTGAGTTTGGTTGTTTGCTTGCAGATGTTTCATTACCTGACTAGGTAACATCATCAGTGCACTGATTTACATGCAAACAGCCAAGCCCAGAGCATCAAGGACTCTCATTTGTAGCAGACAAACCATTTGATTATCTGAATTCATTTTTTTACTAAACTACATTAATTACAACTAAGCAAATCACATTTTCTAGGCTTTTGACTGAAATCTGAGAGCCACTTTGATACTCGTAGTTAAGGCACAGACTAGAAAGGGGAAATTGTGAGTTCAAGCCCCACTTTAGCCCTGATAGCCACCTGAGTGACTTTGGGCCAGTCACTCACTCTCAGTCCAACTCATATCACAGGGTTGTTGTTGGGAAAATAGGAGGAGGAGGAAGGTGTGTTGGATATGTTCACCACTTTCAGTTATTCATAAAAAATAATAAAGGGATACATATAAATAAATAAAATAAAAAGAACAAAATAATAAAATATGAATGATATCTATAGATTAAAAGGTGGCATTTTACTCCCCCCGGCAGTAAAATCACATAATGCATATTTAATTAAATCCAAATAAGAAACAGAGAAAGCTCATAGAACTTTCCTTTAATATTTAAAAAGTAATTCCAAGAAAGACTTTCTAAAGTATTCCACTGTGTGAAAGCCCATCTTCCTAAGAGCTCTTGTCTCATCTCATTTGGAAAAGGCTTTAAACAGGACATCTGAAGTAGGTGTTAGAGGTTAGGAAAGCACATAGAAGAAAAATGAAGACAGAAAATCTGATATGGTTAAAAAGCAGGCCTTTAAATAAGGCATAGACCATCACCACAACTCAATCAGAAGGAAGACATGAAAAGGAATGAAGCTGTGAAGGTAAGTGTAGAAAGAACTGTTGTATTAATACTGAATGGTTGTCAGCCTTCAAGGCTTGGAATAAAGATTGAAAAAAAAAGACTTAACATTTAAATCCTTGGTCTAATTGAGGTAACAACATATCTATTTTAACCTTGATCAAATAAACCAACTTTATATTCCTTTTTTTTACTTTTTAATAATTTTGATTTTTTAAACTTGATTTTTAATCAAATAATGTCAAAATCACAATTGATTTCATTTTTTCTCTTTGTCCCTTTTCACAATATTCTAAATAAGTTTAATAATCTCCTTTGTAAATCCAGAATAGGAAATTTATCCAGTTCACTTTTGTGTATTCCTTCTAAGACATTTCATCGATTTCTTTTATATGCCCATATATGCCCATCTTTTTCCATATCATTCTTTTAACCTGTCATTTTAATAAATTTGTGATGTCATTTTAATAAATTCGTATAATTTATTCCAGACTTTCACAATTTTCTGCCCTTTGAATTGGTTGAACTTAGCTTCCATAATCTCTAGTTATTATCCAAGGATCCAAGTTATTGGCCAAGGATTTCAGAAACTGAAGTTAAACATCCAGTCTGGGAAATCGATTTGATTTGTTTCCCAACAGCAAAGCTGATGCATTAATCGGATCAAGAGAATGTCTGGGAACAAAAGTGTTCTCCCACACAGTCCCACTCATTCTGACCTTGCCTGCCCTTCTGGATCTGTCATAAATGATTGCTGACTAATTTATCTTGACTGCAATTGTGCATGACATGAGAATACTTCCTACTTCTATAGTATACACAAAACCCATTAGAATCCAACAGGCTTCATTTCTGAATATGCATGTAAGTGTAAAAGGTACCACTGTTCAGAATGGTAATGTTGGAAATGCGATGGCAATACAAATTGATTCTGCACACATCTGGGGGGGAATGACTAAAGGATGGTTCCTGGATGAGCTGAACGTGCTTTAAAGTTGTACTGCATTTGTTTCATTACAGCAAACATTCTGTTGGAAAACAAAACTAATAGGAAATAAGTTGGTAACTGCAGTTTGTTGCAACAAAATGGAAATATGCATTCTTGTTGTATTTTGTAATAACTACCATTATTTTATCACTGTTTAAGTTGTATTCACTGAAGTGGTCTCAGTTCTTGAACTAAATCAAATATTCTGCTGTACACAGTATAACATAAGTTGATGAACTGCGCACAAAAGAGACAAAAATTGTTACTAACAGCAGTCCCATGGAGTCTTGCTTTGAAGGAGTGCTGTTAGTAACAATATGACTTGAGTTGTCATATTTTTAAACAAAATAGAGAGGCATGGCATTCAACATTGTTCCTTTTTATTTTAATTTCTAAAATATGTGCAGGCTAGAGATTACACAGTAATGTCTGAATTTTTAACTACATCAAAAGTGACATTGAAGTATTTAATTTTTAAAGATTGTAGCAGCTGGCATTGCTTAGTCTCTTGTCTATGCACAGGTCTTTGAAATCATGAGGGTGGGCTCAACATAAGCAACAAGTAAATGAATTCTCAGAGCTCCCTGCAAGATGAACGGTACGTACATACACACACACACACATATATGTAGGTCTATGTGTGTTTGGGTCTTTTCTCGTGTAATATTAAGAGTATCTTGCCGACATTTCGGCGAGGTCCCACTCGCCATCCTCAGGCTGGTGTTTTCAGCTTTGTGCCAGTGCAAAGAGTGTGTGAAAATCTATGAAAATGTACACACACACACACATACACACACACATATATATAAATGTTCGGGAACACAGTTGGTGTCAAAAGGTTCCAGAGGCTGTTCTAAGACTGCAAACATAACAGCTGGTGTAGCTCCCTGTTGAGATTCTTGAAGCTCATCTCCCACGACTTGCTCCTCGGTGTCTTTGACAGACGCCAGAAGTGGAGGAGGAGGAAGAAGAGGAGGAGGAGGAGGAGGAGGAAGAGATGGCAAGTTGATGGTGCCTTATCCACTCAGTACAGTCTGTTTAAGTGCAGGCTTTCGACTGCTACAGAAGGTTGCAACACAAACAGAATTACTATTTTAAAATGTATGTTTAACCATATTTTCCAAAGATGCTACTGTCATTTATGAAGAAAACACTCCAAACTGTTTGCTTTTTGATACAGAAGGTTGATGATTTTTTGCATATGTATACGTTCTCAGTGTACCATAGATTTCTTATAATAGTCCCAAGTTGTTTTGCATTTTATATAGTATAATGGAATGAAGGAAGCTATTCACGGGGAAGGCTTTCTTCCATCTGCACATTTTGGTTGCAAAACAGGCATAGCATGCAAGAGGCTTAAAAACGTCCTCGTTTAGGTACTTCCAGGGCTACAAAAGTGAAACTTAATACTTAGCATTTGCAGGCCTTGGCACTGTAAGATTCTGGGATAGTAAAGCCACACAAGATCATGAGCCCAAAGAGGATTGCAAGGGTTGATATTACTGTCACCTTTAAAATCAATGTTTGATTTTTGGCAATGATGTTCAGCTGCAGCCATTGAATTCAACGTTCTTTAAGATGTATTTAAGAGTAATGAAGAAAGTGGACATGCAACCTATTTGCTGTTCTCCATTTCAGCCAGCTCTGCCTAGGAAATTACAAAATTGTTGCTTAGTAGAGAAGAGAATTACCAAGCAAAATGCCTTTCACCATAAACTATATTTCCCAGAGTGCACTATAGGATAATAGATACCATATCTTGGACTTACTGAAATCTGGCAATGGTCTAAATTGATTGTGACTAACATCAGTTGGATGGATCACAATTTGTATAGGTCACACAACATAAAGAAGCCAAGTTCTATTTTGGGGCTACCAAATTAGTGGATGACTGAATGCCCCACAAAGCAATTAGAAAAAAAGATTTCAGAAGAAAACAGCATAAAATGCCATTATTCGTGGAATGAAACTTGATGAACAGCAAAGGAGAGTTTGGTGTAATTCAGGATCACGGGAACCATTACCTAAGCCTACTTTAGCATAAAATAGCATTCCTGGCACTGGTTTTCTCCAGATACTAGCTGGAGATAATGGAAAGAAAAATCCAATATCTAGAATGCAATATATTAAAAAAATAAATTGGTATAGATTAGGGGTTTTAAACTCGATTTCATTGAGGGCCGCAGCAGGGTTGTATTTAACCTTGGGGGAGGGGGCTGGTGGGCATGGCCAGGATGGGTGTCACCAGCTCAATGTCACTTGTATTGGTGCCTGTGGGGGCCCAAGAGTTCTGCCAGTGAAAATGGGTTCCCAAGTTCCGTTTCTGGCCTCCTCCAACCCTCTGCCAGCAAAAACGGAGAGCCAGATGCCGAGAGCCAGCTTCTGTTTTTGCTGACAGAGGCACCATGGGCTGGTCCTTCTCTGTTTCCAGGGCAACCCCACAGGCTACATCTAAGCCCCCATGGGCCTTGAGTTTGAGACCCCTGGTATAGATCATCCCATCACAAATCAACCAGAGCATTGTTGTCCATGCCAAAATAATAATGGTGGTTGCATGTAAAAATCACTAAGAATTTGAGCTCAGCTCCACAGCATCCCCTGCAATGAGAGCTGTGCTAAATCAGAAATTGATCCAGTCCAGCTTCAGCCATGATTTTACAATATTAACTACATGTTATCATGTCAAAAACTCTCCCAGCCCTCAAAAGTTTAGCATGATTTGCCATAAACACTTCAGTTAAAATAATGCTGAATCCTTTATGGAAGAAACCCTGGTTTTGTGCTTGAATTGCGACATCTACAAGCTAATGACAGATTCGGATAACCAAAACTGAGCTTTTTTATAAAATCAATACAGTTGTCCTCCATATTATGACCAATATGGAGCTTGCCAATTACAGTTGTTAAGTCATGACTGATCTGATTTTATAACTTTTGGGTACCAATTATTCACTATCAGCCAGTTTTGCCAAAATTCAGAAGTAAATGTAAAAATGGCATAAAATAGTCACATGTCTGATGTTATGAATCTGGCCATAACTCTGCAACTGCTAAGCACCCAACATATGGACATATGACTGGATCGGGCAGCTTTTGGAAGTTTGGAACTGGATTGTAAGTACCCCCAGGGAAGTCTGTCATAACTCTGGCACCAGGTCATAAATCTAGGTTTACCTGTACGTGCTTTCCCTGGGCTATTCACCCTATTTATAAACTTGCTCAGTTATGCAAGGAAGGTCAGTTTTGGTTCATCCCATTTGGTCTCAGATGTTAACAGCTGTTGGCTGTCTTAGCACTTCCAACTGCTTTTCATCAAAGAGCAGGAAAAGATTCCTGCAGCTTGAGATTGGTTATGGCATTGCAAGTTGCAATATTGAATTGAGATAAGGGAGAACCATGTTCAAGTCCTCACTCAGCCATGGACTTCGCTAAAGGCCTCGAGGTCAACCCCTCTCTCAGTCAAACCTCTTTCACAGTGTTACAGGATGGAAAAATAAAGAGAGGTTCAAGTTACAACAGTTGCAGTGCCACTGAAAAAGGTGACTTATGTCCATTTTTCTCACAACTGTTGCAGCATCCCCATGGCTATGTGATCAGAATTCAGACACTTAGCAATTGACTCATATTTACAACAGTCATAGTGTCCCAGGATCGGGTGGTCCCCTTTTGCAACCTTCCTAAAGCAAAGCCAATGAGGAGGCCAGATTCACTTAACAACCTTGTCACTAACTTAACAACTGCAGTGATTCACTCAACACCTTTGGACAGAAAGATCATAATGGGGCTAAATTCGCTTACCAAATGTCCCACTTAGCAACAGAAATTTTATGCTCAATTTGTGGTTGTAAGTTGAGGATTACCTGAAAGAAAGAAGGGTGATTTTAGATTTTTGCAGGAATCCCTACGGTTACTCCTCCCTATTGAGCCACACCTGTCCAAATGTATGCTTGTCTTACAACACAGTTGGTCTTCCTGTTATGTTACATTTAAAATACATCTTTTACTGTTTCTCATTTCACACATCAGCAAGCTTATATGTGTCCACAGGAAGAGAATTGTAGGTCTGGATTTACTGCTAGACTTCTTGGGTTTTGAAATAGATAAGCAGGATTTCTGGCTCCCAGTTACTTAACTTCAACAGCAAAATGATTTCTTATTCCACTTCAAACCACAAAAGGGAAGAAAATCTGGGGTCAGCAGGGACATCTATTTCTATGAAAGATCTATATCCATTTTCAGCTCCATTATTCAGAAGAAATGCATAAGCTCAGAGGTCTATACTTATAGGTGTTTACATTGTAATAGGTGCTAGTTTTTATTATTTTTTCATCAGATTTGTAAGACTTAGGAGAGAATATATAACATTTATGGACTTGAGATTTTTGATCACTGAAATTTCATGGGATGTAATTTATTTTTTAGGTTTGGACAAATTTCAGTTTTGAGGAGGGATACATGCACCTTGATTATACCTAATGCTTGAAAACATCACCAGGCCTGTTCTACTTAATGTTGGTACTGATTCTGAAGGTGCCTTAAAAGCAAAGAGCTCCAGGCAATTTCAGCCCTTATCGTGTCCAGGAAGAGCTCTAAAAAAAGCATCTAGAGAAGCTAAAGGTAACAATGACAGAAATACGAATGCAGCATGAGACAACTCTGAATTAAATGAAGTATGAATTTAAAAAAGACCCACACATCCCTACTAATGCATTTCAATTGGATTTTGCCCCATGCCTACCTACCTTCCTTTAGCACCTTGTACCATTGTCACCAAAAAAGTCAGAAACCCCAGAAGGCTGCAAAAGTAACAGTGAATAACAGAATTGCCAAAGTAATTACTTATGATGAACAGATCCGGGAATGAAATTCAGTCATATGCAGCACTAAAATACAGGTAGTCCTCAATTAACAACAGTTTGTTTAGTAACCAAAGTTCCAATAGCACTGAAAGAGTGACTTGTGACCATTTTTCACACGACCATTGTAACAACCCATGGTCAAAATTCGGATGCTTGGCAACTTGTCCATATTTATGGCCCCTGCTGTTTCCCAGGGTCATGTGACCACTTTTTGCGACTTTCCGCCAAGGAAAAGTCAATGGGGAAGCCAGATTCACTTTACAACCGTGTTATTAATTTAACAGCTGCAGTGATTTATTCAGCAACCGTGGCAGGAAAGGACCAGAAATTTTGCCTGGCACCAGAAATTTTGGGCTCAATTGTGGTCGTAAGTCGAGGATTACCATATTCAATTCCATGTCCTCACTTGCACCTATGGATGGTGTAGGCATTCTATGGGGGCATCCCTTTTCTGACTTCATCCACAGACTATAAATAAGACAGTAATAAGTTCATTATGAAAGTCGCATTCCTCTTCTTATTCTGACTCCATCCAAGGGTAGCTTCCAGATGTGTATCTTTTATGTACACTGAGAGCATTTGCACCAAAACAAATTCCTTGTGTATTACACTTGGCCAGTACAGAATTCTATTCTGTTCTGTTCTATTCTATTCTATCCTATTTTTTTTAATAAACTATTAATCTTTCATAACTTTAAAACAAACAAAAAGTATACATATCTTGACATTAACAGTTGTGGCATTCAATTTATACTACTATTTTGTGCATTATTTACAAATATATAAAATTTATGCAAATGTAAGAATTTAACCTATATATTGCTTATCGTTAATCTTTCCATCTTCCATCTATCTTACCACAATCCAGTCATACCATTTTCTCCAAATCCTATAATACTCAGACTCCTCTTTCTCATGTAACATCAGGGTTAATGTATCCATCTCATCATAAGTCATTATTTTTTGGATAATCAATTCCTTTGGTAGTACATTTTTATGCTTCCAACACTGGGCATAGGCAATTCTAGCTGCCGTTAAGATATGTAACACTATATATTTTATATTTCTCCCATAATTCTTTTTAAATATCCCCAGCAACAATAGTTCCGCTTCCAGTTCTATTTGTTCATTAGTGATCTCTTGTAGCCATTTTTTAATTTTTAGGCAGTATATTCTATTCTATTCTATAGATCCATTGGGCTGTGGTGCCCCATGACCTGGGAGGAATGGCAGGTGATTAAGCAAGGGAGACACAATAGAGATGTTATAATGGGGACAAGCATCTCGGGCAGAAAAGGGATGAGCCATATACTTCAGGTGAGGTATGTTGCTAGCTACCTCTGGTGTTGCAATGTGGCTGCATCATCTGGTATCCCGTTCCATTCCAACATGGGTGGCAGTAGGAACTGGGAACTTCCATCTAATGACTCTATACAGAGTCCAGTAGCTTCCCTCCCCGCCATGGATCTTGGTGTGGTGCACATTGATATTGTGAAGTACACTTCTTCCTTCTTGAACATCAAAGGGGTCGAAGAATGCAGACCTGGCTAGTGAGCGATCGCTCTGAGGATCCAGTATTATATACATCTTCACTGCTTCTTCTGGGCGTCCATCGGGACTGACTTTGGCTAAGCAGATCTGATGACACGAGTGAGGGGCTGGTGTGTTATTGCACACTGTCATGCAATTGACACTCACCCTCTAAGAATGCCTCTTACCCACAACACCCACTCCACTTCTGCAGATGATGCAGACTACTGGAGAGAGTTGGCTATTAGGAGAGGAAAGCTAGATTTGGCTGCCAACATGGTATACAAATTCTCTGATGAGCCAGGTAGCAAATATCTCCTCTGGAAGAAAATTTTCCTGTGCACCATTCAGGTTACGCGCCTGAAACCCAATGAAGTACTCATCAGTAATGTGGCTAGGGCCACGGTCTACCAAACCAATGAAGATACTTTATGCCTCCCACTTAGACAACCCAGACACTCCACATTTACATCTAGGGTGGGTGGAGGGTTCGAGTCTTCTGGTACTTCAGGGACATCTGTCATGGTTGAAGAAGTTGCCATGTTTCAAATTGGTAAAAGTGAATTTTGGAAAATTTAGTGGTTTTCCATGTAATTCCCTTTATTTTGATAGGGGGAGCTGTGTGCAGGTAGCAGAAAGTAGGAGTTTCTGCTAAATTTAGTACTTGAGCACATAGGTGGCGCTGCACAATATGGCTGCTTTTAGGGTGCGGTGCATGTTGCTACACAAGTGGGCGCTATAGGAGGCATTGTTGCTAAGTCTGAAAGACATTAGAGCAGAATGCAGGTTTGCCTGTTAGTGTTGCTTGCTATGCAAATTGGCGCTTATAGGACTGTTGGTAGTATTGGCTAGGTCTGGAAGACACTGTTACTAAGCACAGGTTAGGCTGCAGGTAGTACTGGTTAGGCTGCAGGTAGTACTGGAACCTTGAATTAAGTTGCTAAATGTTTCCACTATAGTGACAAAAAACAGAATTTTCATTAGTTAAACACTGGTAAAATTTGGGAAAGTTCCTCTAATTCTTGTGAAAATTCTTTGAATTCTCTGGGAAATTTCTTCTTGATCACCAGATGGTGCTGTGGACTGCTTTGCCTGAGTCTTGGGGGGGGGGGGGGGGGGGTTGAGCCCCAAAGGAATTTATTGCTTACTCACTGGAAGAGAAATTCATCAAACAAATACAGCACTCCAAAGGTTGCATGCAGTGTTATACTTTTAAATTTTCTGGTATAGATATAAGGTAGATAAACTAGGCTTTTAATCAAAAAAGAAATTTCTCCTTTGTTCATATAGCTGCTTGAATTAGCCTTGTGTCTTCAGAGGGGGGAATGTGCTCCTTTGCTCTGAAGACGGTCCTTCAACTAATTAATTATGACCCCCAATAAAAGGGCCAGAGAACAAAAGGGCCTCTCTTAATTGCCTTTTCGAAGCAGCAGAGCTTAAGAAATGCTATGCTTTTCAGTTTGAATGAGCACAGCAAATTTAGCTTTCTTTTTAGAACACAAGAAGAGATTACTTTTGACTCTTCATCTGCATTTGAAAAGAGTTGTAGGTAGTAACTGAAGGAAGACACATGGATCATACCTGGCTCCTCCCTTTGTTTTCACAATTAGTTCCTTTTAAGTTAGCTGAGATATAACCTGAGGCAGGGAAGCTTCTCTTGATGAAGAGAGGGGAGGGATGATTTGTCTTTCCTGCATCCAAGATGAGGTTTGAGGTAGATGTACAAAGGAATAGCATGCACATTTACTCCTGGCTTCAAAATATCTTTGTCTTTATCACAAAATTCAAATTACTTTTGCTTCACTCTACTTCTTCCAGGAATCAAGATTTATTGATTTATTGATTTTGTCAAACAATTATTATATAACAGGTATCAGTATAAACATGATTATAAATATAGGAAATGGATATGAATAAGAAAAAAAAGAAACAATAGGACAGGGATGGTAGGCACGTTTTAGTGCGCTTATGCATTATCTTTCTACTGTTCTGCTTATTACGCTCTGGATGGGTATAAAGCAGACAGAGCAAGTCCACAAAGCATCCATACAAAGTCTTTTTTGTTGGTTCATCAGGCATCCTTATCAACTCACATTTATGATGAGGTTCTTCTTAATGTCCAATCCTTTGCATATCTGCATTATGGTGTAGAAAGATAATAAACTCTCATCCCCATGATGATTGAAGCGGCTGCATGGTAAAGGATTCAGGCTATGATAGAAGCAGCTGCACGGTAATGGATTCAGGGGAGAATGAGGGAGCCTCTCCCAATCGAACAAGGTCAATTTAGTGACCAATCAGGATTACAGATGTGGCCACATGACATGAATTACATTTCCCAGGATACCTTAACTACATTTACCATGATGCATTCCTGTAAGGGGACAGCTCTCAAATCCTAACTAACTATCCCATTAACTCAAAACTATATGAACAGTACAGTATCCATCTCAGCGCAAGTCATTATTTTTGGGATAATCAGTTCCCCTGGTAGTACATTTTTATGCTTCCAATACTGGGCATTGGCAATTCTAGCTGCCGTTAAGATATGTAACACTATATATTTTATATTTCTCCCAAAATTCTTTATAAATATCCCCAGCAACAATAGTTCCGCTTCCAGTTTCATTTGTTCATTAGTGATCTCTTGTAGCCATTTTTTTATTTTTAGCCAGTATTTTTGAGTCTGTTCTGTTCTGTTCTGTTCTGTTCTGTTCTGTTCTGTTCTATTCTGTTCTGTTCTATTCTATTCTATTCTCTTCTATAGATCCGTTGGGCTGTGGTACCTTATGACCTGGGAGGAATGGCAGGTGATTAAGCAAGGGAGACACACAATAGAGATGTCATAATGGGGACAAGCAACTTTATGCCACTCAGATGCCTTAAGGATGAATTTGAAGCAGTGCAGCATAGTACAGGTGGCAAATGCTCTATACAAAATAGTAAAGCAGAAAACAAAACCAGTTTGACTGGCAGCAAGTATGACTTGCAGCCCAGAAGTAGGTGTTTGGCTTAACATCCAGTCACTTTGATCTCATCAGTATCCCAAGGAGATTTTTTCCCCCCCAGTTTAATATTTTAATTGTTCTCTCCTCAAATGTGTGGGAGAGCATGTGAAAATTCTGCATCCTTTCCCCTGCCTGTTTCTTGCGTTTGTCTGGTGTGTGTGTGTCCGTGCACGCGTGCATGCCTGCAGAGCACACAGTGCTGTTAACTATTTAAAGATATCACGAGAATGCAAGGCCTTATTGAAAATACAACGCAAGGTTCATCATACCTCCTCATGGGGCAAAAACTCTGAAATACTTTTCGATATCTCAAATAAACTAATCAAAACTCACAGATAAATCAGTTGATACAACTCAGTTGATACAACACAAATCCAGACACACAGATACACATCCATTCATTTAATTCTTTTTTACTTATTCTCTTACTTTAATGTGCTTATCTGCCTGCTTGGTACATAGGGAACTCAGAGTCACTCTGTGAATCAGATGGATGGTAGCTAAATTTGACAAATTAAAAAACACACATCACAGTTTATTAAAAACCGAATGTAATGAAAATAACCTAAAAAGTTTCAAGGACTTTTATACCTTCGAAAAGTTGCCATTGCGAAGATTCTCAGTCTTATTTTAAGCCCCCTTTTTAAGCAAAGAGAAAGCATCTTGGATCCCAGCATCTTCTCCCTTGGCAACCTTTTCAGTTTAGGCATTGGTTACGACTGAGAGGTGCCTCCTCCAGGTAACAGCTGGTAAGACCACCTGCGCGCTTGTCAGATTGCAGCCAAGACAGCCAGCCCAGCAGGCTCACTTCAGAAGGACTGAGGATCCTAAAATTATACTACCAGGACAAAGAAAAACTGGCAAAGGCTGCAGGCTTATGTAGACATCTCTTGAGGATCAGGATGTTTCCAGATAGAGCTCTGGGAATGCTGCCAGTTTAAAAAAGAAAACCATGCAGTTCTTCCAACCTTTTCTGCCTAAAATTTTGGTGTCAGGGTTCTGGGTGTATATAGAAAAAGAACAGGTGAATGGGAGCAGAGAACTATGCAGAGGCATCAGAACAAAATCATGCTGATGGCCACCACCATTTGATCAAAGTTCCCACCCTTTTTCACATGCATCCTAGTGTAGTAGAGTGGAGAACAAGCACCTGCTCACCAAGAGTCAGGCACGATTGAATGGTTACAATGATCCACAATGTAATACAGTATTGACTTCTTAACCTCTCCCTAAATATTACTCTTACAAGATCAAATAAATGGGGTTATGCTTGTAATTTGGCATCTAAAATATTTCAGTTGGAATAAGTGTTTACAAATAGCCATGTATAATCAGACAGAAAGAATTTGACAGAATATATGATCTTGAAGCGAAGGTCATTCCATTCTAGAGAAAGGTAGTGACCAAAATTATAATAGCAATGGGAAAAAAGTGACTTTTTTCACATGGTTGTTGCAAAGTCCCATGGTGAGCAATTTTTCTTCATGATCCCAAACTATCTGAAGGATGTTCATCCCAAAGTGCATAATTAAATAAATGTCTATGGAGATTCCTAGTCATCCAGGTCATGTTTGTGCTTTGATAGCCTGGATGACTGAGAATCTCCGTAGACATCCCCATGGTCACGCGATCAAAATTCAGTTGCTTGGCAACTAGCATCTATTTAGGGTAGTTGCAGGCTCAGGGGATGACCTTTTGCAACCTTCCGACAAGCAAAGTCAATGGGGAAGCCAGATTCATTTAACCCCCTTGTTACTAACATAACAACTGCAGTGATTCACTTAACAATGATGACAAGAAAGGTCGTAAAATGGGGTAAAACTCAACTGTTATTGCTTAGCAATGGAAATTTTAGGCTCAGTTGTGGTTGTAGTTTGAAGACTATATTATTGTCTATTTAAATATAAACCCATGTGTCATCATGGTCTATCTGTCATGCATTTATTCCCATGTTTGTCAATAGTATAAGTCAAAGCTCTTCAAACTTGGCAAGTTTAAGACTTGTGGACTTCAACTCCCTGAATTCCTGAGCTAACATGATTGGAGGAGGAATTCTGGGAGTTGAAGTCCACAAGTCTTAAAGCTGTCAAGTTTGAAGACCCCTGGCATAAGTACTTCCATGAAAAACCAAAATTTCTTATGCTAGCTGGACTGCTTTCTTCAGATTTCATGGACAACTGAAAGAAATTCAAACTGAACGATTATACATTAGTTACATAGGGGAAATTTGTACACCAATTATTGGTATTGTGGTATTGTTTATTTAATTGAATAGTCATAAGACCTTATCAATCAATCAATAAATTATTGGAGAAATAATAGGAAATCTAATTTCCCTGTATTGCCTACTGGCTGCTAAATGGGCTTATTTGGCACAAACAAATTCATGGCACAAATTACCAAAAGCTGTTCAGTGTTGACATTATACCATTATACAAGACATTATACCAGAAGACAAAATAATATATTGAAAGAGTGGTCCAAAGAAAAATGCATTCACTATACAAAAATTCTGCACTCCAATTTATGAAACACACATTTTTAAGCTAGCCTTATTGTTTTTCTTCCCTTTTTTTCCAGGAAATGAAAGAAACTGTCAAATATTTTTAAACAGACTTATTAGTAGAATAGCAGTATTTTACATAAATCAATTTTTATGAAAGACCAATGTCTTTGCCACCACATTATGAAAAAGACTGTAAATCACAACTGTAATTTCTTTTTTCAGCTAAGTGCAAATTTCAGTGGAGAAGCAGATGTGCCTTTAGAATCTGTCAAACCAAGAACATTAATGAAAAACTGACATCTGTTTTTAGATATGGATTAATTAAAAAATCCTTAAAATGAAAATGTTACAACACTACATTGACTGATTTTTGCATCTAAAAAAAAAGAAATAGAAGTTTTGTATCTTGGCTTTTTATCTTGTTCGTTGGTTTGCTTCTTTGCAATATTAATTAATTTAAAGAGGAATCCAGCCTTTATTCTCATTCTCAGTGAAATTTCCCACACATAAAACTGTCTAAAAAGAAATTTGTATTCCTCTGGATTATAGCCACAACTCAAGATGAAGCAGTGGTCAGAAAGTAAAAAAAGAGTTTATTGTCGTTAAGAAGGCAAATGTATCATGTATTTGCTATACATCAGATTGTTTTGCTCTGGAGACTCACCAGCAGTGGAAAGAATTAGTGATGCTATCCATTGTGGGGATTTGGAAATGGGTCTTCTCAGCCAAGAACTTTCTGGCTGACCCAGCTAACATCGTAGAGTTGTTAAGTTAAAATGAGAGAACTTGCTTTGTTTCAGTTGCTTACGCTCTTTAACAGTTTACTGTTAATGAACTCTATTTCAAACAAACAAATAAGAAATTAGGGATTTTATCCAGTTTCAGCACTGAAGTGTAGTAGCAAGATGAAGGTATTTGAATGTTTCAGGTATATATGTCCAGGGGAGAAATGGGCAGAGTGTCACTAATCATTCACTGATCATGACTTCTGATTTCCTGCTGGTTTCTCCATTTACTTTGCTTGTGGGAAGTTGGCATGGAATGTTAGAAATTGCAATTGTGTGACCATAGGAATGCTGCAATGGCTGGTATTCCAAGGACCAGTATTAAAACCATTCCCTTGGTGCCATTGTAATTTTGAATGGTTGATAAATTAATAGTCATAACCCAAGAACTACCTGTACTTCAATTGAATTTGAAGTTGTTCCAGAACAGTTTCCCCATCTTGACCACCTCCAGGATGTGCTGAGTTGCAATTTCTAAGATTCTTTGCTGATTCTGGAAATTATGAGCATGTTAATTCTTACTGTCTTAGTCCCAAAGGAGGAAAGAGGTTTCATTTTTGATCCTGATAGGAACTGCACTTTCCTCTTCTGGACTGATGGTAATTTGGGAGCCTTCTTGGGCTCATAAGTACAACTCAATCTTCAAGTGACCTTTATAACCAAGTTATATCAGCTGTTTGTGCAAATTCATCTAATATGCCTGTTGCACCTATAACTTAGACCAGAAGCCTGATCTAAATCACTGTCTTAAATGCCATGCATTTGGACTATTGAAAAGTGCTTTACATGGGGTTATCTTTCAAATCTATTTCAAGAATGTTAGAAGTTAGTCAAGAATGCAGTGGTATAGGCAGTTTTGGGCATGCCATGGACTGACCATGTCACGCTTTTGCTTGTGAGTTGCATTGGTTGCTAGTGTGTTTTCAGCTGCAATCGGAGATGGTGGTTATCACCTATAAAATCATAGCATAACACCGAGTTATTTGAATAGTCATCTATATCCAGTATGTTCAGTCTTTTTCACATATTCTGACAGAACGGACCTGCTCCAGTTCCTAATATCACAATTGGACTCAGGAAGTAGGGTTCCTCTGTCAACATGGCACCTGCCCTCTAGAATTCTAAGAGTTGAAATCCAAGTCTTAAAATTGCCAAGTTTGGAGACATCTGCTCTAGAACACCATTCCCCCTAAAATTCATATGACATCCATCTTGGTTCTGTTTAGAGCAGCTCTTAAAACTTGACTGTATTCCCCAGCCCAGAATCAGAGTGGATGATGGAGCTTTTTGTTTTGGTCTTTTGAATGGTTATTGGTCTTTGTCCAGACTTTATTTTTTTCATGATGTATTTCTTTTTATAAGCCACCAATTTCATAACAGATTGGGACAGCCTATACATTTCATAAACAAATAATATGTGAAGGGACTGGCTTGGGAACATCTGATTTGCAAATTATTTACAGAGCGTACCAAAAGTTTATCATATAGGCCAATCACAGTATGTTTTACTAATATTTTCTTTCATAGAAAATATTATTGTTCTTAAGAATGTTCAAGGGTCATGCATCAACCAAGTAAGTTAATAATTAGAAGAAACTGGCAACTAACTGGAAAATTTGATGTAATTTATACAATAAATTGCATGAAGGGTCTGACTTTTAGTACCTTGACTATATTCTATAGACAAAATGGTAATTTTAGTATCTGTGCAAAGAGTGATTTTGAATGTTGAACCAGGATGAAATTCTCTCTCAAAGCCAGCTTTCCATATTTAGCACATCTTTCATCATGACATGAGTCTGTATTTCTAATTTTAGAGAAGATGAGACATTAATAATCATAACAGGAGATCCAAAATGAGTTTACCTGTGAACTCTGGTGTCAAACTAATGAGACTTTATGTCCCCTTCTTTCTATGACAACCTTTTTGATTGCAGACATGATAGAAGAATTGAGAACAGAATCCAAGATCTTGAGTTAGGTACATTGTGTCCTCTAAATCACTCAAGAACAATTTCTGTGCAATTTTCAAACAAGAATTCTATTACAGTTTTGATTTCATTTTGTGTAAGCCTCGTCCTTTCCCTCTTCAGGATGATAACCATATCTTTGTAACCCCAACTATGGCTGGTTTTTTGATAGCAGTGCTTCCCTGCTTTGCCAACACTTCTCTTTTTTCCTTCTAAATTTTGCTACTACAGCAGTATAGGAAATGATGACAGCAGGCAAAGGGAAACTGATCTGTTAGCCAGAAGTCAATTTTTTTGCTGTCACTGTTAAAGCAAAGGGATAGAGGGTAAGTGGTGGATCAGCAAAAGAAAAGTCACTTGGTACCTGCTCTGTTGATAAAGGCACTATAGTAATCCATGAAGGTTTTTAAAAAATGGCTAAATTTTAAAACAGTAAGTTACATCAGCGGACTGCTGGAGTACTGGAGCTTCAACATCTGCTTGAGGATGCCAGATGGTGTTGCTGACCTTGATCTGCACAGGTAATAATCAGGCTCTATCATCACACCTGCCAGATAATTACTGTATCCTGTACCTTGCCTTTATAAGGAGATTTAGACAAAATACTTAGCTTTTCATGCTGAAAATCTTCTAAAAGGTTTGAATGAAATCATGGGCTCTGTCTTCCAAAGCCTGATTTAAAACAAACACCATTAAATTCTATATGTGTTTATTCTGACTGAAGCTGAACATGATTAGTTCTTTTGTGATTCAGGCGAAGATTACCACACAGCTTGCTCCACACAGAGGAATTCAATAGCTTCCTCTTTGCTTATGATCTTCACATCCTCCGCCTACAGAATGAATGCCCCTTGGAAAATGTTCTTCAGCATTACACGTGTGTGCGTGTGAGAGAGAGACAGAGAGAGACAGAGAGAGAAAGGGGGAAAGGGGGGAGAGAGAGGTTAAAAAGCCAAGAAGAACTTTACTTCAAGCAGGTTTTATTCCAGAAGCAGAAGACTACTGTGCAAATAGTGACATATCTTAAGCCTCCTGTGCAGAAGATGATATTCAACTCTGTCAGATTTTAAATCTATCCCATATTCATCATACTTTGGAAACCTAACATAGGAATATCAACAACAATTAAACGTCTGTGTCTAATCTGGCTGTGCTCATTTAGACACAGAGAACTTCTAGTCTTCCAGATATTGCTAAACTCCAGTTTCCTCCAGCTGAGATCATTGTAGCCAAAGGAAAGAGTTTCTCATGATTTATTCCATCTTTAATCTAGCAGAGTTGATCAAAAAATTATTGTGATGACATTATGGCCCCCAATAGCAAATTTATCATTAAATTGTTTCCCTACTTGTTCCTTTCTTATGTAACTTTCTGGATGCATGTCTCTTTCAGCAACTCCCATTATCTCCAGAGAAGGGTTAGACATATTAGAGCAGCTATCTTGATCACATAGACTTACACAGAGGGCTAAAGCAGGAATGGAGAATTTTTGAGATTCTAACAGACACTTAGCCAAACTAACCACAGACACTCTGGGTACGTCTTTTTGCATTGTTCTTACAGGTTGGCAAAGACAAATTTTGACTCTAGCAGGGATCCTGTCTCTAATGTCAGTAATATGAATGGGAAGTGAAGGGCTTTCTGTTTATCCCTTGCTTGAGGTTTGATTTAAAATAAACCGTGGGGTGGGGGGAGCAAACCTTTCTCCTCAACAGTTTGTAAAATACTGCCCAAAAACCACATCTCTGCTTTGTTTGTCATAAGAATATTATCCTGCTCATTCCCCCCCCCAAAGAAATAGAAATAGCACTTATATACCACTACATAGTGCTTTACTAAAACTATATATTTTAAAATAAAACAGAAAAACAGTGTAACATAGCAACTTAATGATAATGAATTATAGTAACTTACTATTCTTTGTCTTATTATGAAAAATGAATAAAAAATCACCATAAAACTAAAATTGAAGTCCAAGAAAAGAAAATTAATACAAAACTTTGATTTGATTTTTTAAGGAATTGTGGATGCCTAGTACTGTACAGAAACAAAGCAGTTCTCAGCCTGACTACAAGACGACAGCAATACAGCTAAGGCATTATAATAAGCTACTACAGAGATTGCTGGAGAGATGTTGGTTCATTTAAACTACAATTGATGAAGGAGAATGTGTTGTTTTGTTGTGATGTTATAGAAGCAAGGTTATCTAACAACTCTTGTTTCAATCCTGAAGGACAGAATGGTAGTATTACAAATACTTTTAAAAATTGCAATAGTTTTGTTCAGAATAGCTTTGTAATGTTAAGTAATTCCCAATTTAATAATTTAACTAATTTGTTTGACTATAGACAATATACTGATTCATAAATTAATCAGATTACTTTAACCACATTTTGTCTCAAATTCTGGCTTTACATTACAAACTTGAATGAACTGGCTAAGCAGTTTAGCACTGTATTAGACTGCAATGGGTAATGGCATTTTTAAAATCACTAAAACCCCATTTAACTGGATCTTATCTTCAAAATAACATATTTGGCTGAGACTGAATAAATCTGCCAAAGGAAATACCAATGTCAGAGAATGGTTCATGTATCTTTTATCTTTGGAGATCCAAGTAGCTTCTTTGGCACAACTCTCGTTTCAGTTTCAGTGGATAGCTTCCAGTGAGCACTTCTTTCTCCTAATCTGCCATTTCAGAAACCAAACACACGATTAGATATGTAATAATAAATATATTGTGCTGTATGTCAACAAAGACATCTTATACATGTTCATATAATTATCTAAAATAACTGTCCAAATTAATGAAGCTTATTCCTATCTAAAATTGGGTTCACAAATTGTGTTATGCCATGATTTGGTTTGGCTTAGTATGATTTATGACTCCCAATTGTAACAGGTATGAACTGTGATTTATGGCCTATGCTGCAGGCCAGTATACTTCATAACCACTAAATCAAATTGATTCTAGTTTACTTGATGTGCAAAGCCAGTCAGTAAGACAAACTTCTCAGTAAACTACATAAGTCTGCATTCTTAGTATTTTCAAATACTATTAATTCTACAGATAGAATATTGACAGAGTCAGTACATGCTGCAGAGAAGCTAAAGTATAGAAGTTTGTGTTCTGTATCTAATGATCCTTAAAGTGCTTTTTACCACAAATACATCATTTGCAAATGATGTTACTGTAAGGCAAAATGGAGGTAAAATTAATGATAATGGTGGCAATGACAGTAAGGGAATCAATGCTCCTGATGATTTTCAAAGAAGTGAGAAAAAGGAATAGATTCCTGTGTCAAGAAGCCAATAGCTTACATGTTGATGATAGGGAAAATGTGTACATAAAAAGGAAAAAATATAGATGAATATGTAATGACACAAACACAAGCTTAATTGTCTTTGGCAAGATCTGAAAATCAAGTAGACATTCCAGTTAATTTAGATGGTTCATTCAATTCACAGATGTAAAAAAAAATCGCTTAAGCTCCCTTTATGAAAATGCTGTTAAGCTTTGGCAAACAACAATAAAAAATGCAGCAATTAGAATCAGCAGCTACCCTGTAGCATGTCACTAGCTGGGTTCAACTATAACACAAAAACATTATTTATTTTAAAGTTTTTCTCCTAAGGCTGCCTACTTGCTAGAATTCAGTTTTCTCTCGGTTACAACATAGCTTTTGAGATTTTGGCATAGATATTCTGTGAAGTCAGGCATCACACTTGTAAATCATGGCCAATGACTTTATACATGTTTCAAAGGTGGGCTTCAAACATTTGGCAAAGGGTTCTCTGCCTGCTTGCTGGGTGGGTGTGGCCTAGTTGGCCTTCTGCACCATGACGGGGGAGCATTTTTTGCCCTGCCCAGGCTCTGGAGGTTTTCCTTGAGCCTCCAGAAGGGTGAAAACAGCATTCCTGGGCTCTGGAGGCTCTCTGGAAGCCAGCAACAGGCCCATTTCCAGCCTTCTTGAACTTCCGGGAGGCCCATTTTTTGCCTTCCGCGAGCCTCTGTGTGCACCCTGCAATAACCTGGATCCAAAATGGGCCGCATGGGGACTCTGGGGAGGGGAGGGGCAGGGTGGGCAGGACCAGCCAGGAGTGGGATTTGGGAGTTCTCCAAACTTCACTGAATCTTAAGGCTAGGGTCACATCGCGCAACGGATGCAAAACATATGTAAAAGGACACAGCGGACGGCCAAAAATCCGGGGGTGGCACCATCCGTTCTTATCCGCTCTCAAAAGGGGCAAAAATTTGCATAAACAGAATGGAAAAGAATGGACGGGCGGAGGATGTAGCGCGGATGTAAAACGGATGCTCAACGGAAGCCTAGCGGATGAAAGCGGATGGAAGCGGATGGAAGCGGATGGCACGTCTGCAGGGCTTCCAGGGGAGCATAGCAAAGCGGCCGCGTAGCGGAAAGAGCAGATACATAGCGGATGAAGCAGATGCAGAACAGATGCGTAGCGGATGCAGAGCGGATGACGCGGATGTGTAGCAGATGCAGAGCGGATGCAAAGCGGATGCATAGCGTTAACTGCGCATGCGGGGAGGATGCATTGCGTCAGCCCCATGGATACAAAAGGAGGCAGCTCACACGAGGCCAGCATTCAGAGGAAAGACCTGCTGCCAGACACATCTTCATCAGAGACCATGGGGAAGAAGAGGAAGCCTGTGCCATCTTCTGCCAGCCCTGGCAAGAGGGATAGATCCACCATCCCACCCCCTGGCGCTGACTCTGCTGCTCCTGCTGCTTCTTCTTCTGCTGCTGCTGCTCCTGCTGCTGCTGCTGCTGGTGCTTCCCCTGCTGCTGCTGGTGCTGGTGCTGCTTCTCCTGCTGCTTCTCCTGCTGCTGCTGTGGTGGACCAGGCCCAAAGCCCTGAAAGCCCTGATGTTGAAGGTCCTGCTGCTGAAGGCCCTGCCAGAGGGAGGAAGAGGCAAGGCAAGGAGAAGGGAGAGAGGAAGCAGTACTCCATCACAGAGGAGCATGAGGAGGAGGTGCTGGAGTGGCTGAGGGAGAACGAGGACATATGGAGGAAGGGCCACAGGCTCTATCGAGACACCAAGCGGAAGCAGGCGGCTTGGATACAGAAGGCACAGAGCCTGGGCTACACTTCAGATGTCCTCCTCAGGTGGTGGAAGCATATGCACACCTGGTATGGGAAGCTGCAGTTGAAGAAGTCTGGCCAGGCCGCGGTCAAGCTCACCGACTGGGAGAGCTACGTCATAGCAAAGTGCAGCTTCCTGAAGGGTGAGGTCCGCCACCGAGGAGCAGCCCCTCTGTCTACCCTCATTCTCAGGCAGCCCACAGAAAGCCAGTACTCTTCTGGCCAGGAGACAGCGACCGTGTCCGGGCAGGTGTCCACAGAGCGCCCTATGACAGAGATCCCCCCAACAGCTGCACACCCAATGACGGAGGACGTGGAGGATTCTCTCACACACATGGAACAAGAAGAAGCAGGAACCACCAGGGACCAACCCACGCCCACACCCAGCTCCACCTCCACAGAAAGCAGGCAGAGAGGCAGACTGCAGGGACAGACCCACACTGTCCTGCTGGAGATCAGGGACACGATCAAGACCAGCGGAGATCTCCTCTCTCAGCTGGTACACTTCGAGATTCCATCCTCAAACCACAAGCCCTTCCTCACCTACGTGACCCAGACCCTCATGAACATGCCCGAGGCCCAGTACCAAGTCATGAAGGAGAGGATCACGGCGCTGCTGCACCACCCTCCAGGCCCAGCTGAACCTGCTCCCACCCACTCCAGATCTGCTCCTCCACCCCCAAGCTCCAGTCAAGTCAGGGTCCACTTATTTCAACTGCAAGGGCTTCTTAGTATCATCCTCTTCGCCATGGTCGATGCTGACTACAAGTTCATGTACATCGATGCTTCAGGCAACGGCTCATCTTCAGATGCCCTGGTATACAATGCCAGTCACCTCAAGGAGGGGCTGGAATGCAACCTCATCATGGGCTTCCCAGATCCAGACCCCCTGCCCAACGACACACAAGATGTGCCCTACTTCATCGTGGGGGATGATGCCTTCTCCCTGAGAACCTACCTCATGCAGCCCTACAGTTCCAGATACCTCACCCGTGAAGAGAGGATCTTCAACTACAGGCTGTCCAGGGCAAGATGGGTGGTGGAGAACGCCTTTGGCATCCTGGCCAACAGGTTTCAGGTACTTCTCACCACCATGCAGCATCGCCCAGAGACCATGAGGAGCATTGTGGAAGCTTGCTGCATCCTGCACAATCTCATGCGCACTCGCTACCCAGTCTTGCAGAACAGGCTTGTGGACCGTCAACAAAGGAATGCGGACATGGGGCCTGGTGAATGGAGGCAAGGGCGAAACCTGATTGATACTGTGGATGTACCAGGCCCCAGCAGAGCTTCATGTGAAGGGAAGAAGCAGCGCAACCTCCTGAAACACTGGTGCAACTCCCCAGCTGGAGCAGTGGAGTGGCAAGACAGGATGGTAGATGCTTAATGGATGCTTCCTTCAGCCTGTCTCATCACACTGATGAGATTCTGCCATGTATGTTGAGTGGCCTTACAATGAATAGGGCATTAGTAAAGAGTTGTGTTAATGTTGAAATGTGTGGATCAATGATTAAATTGTTACTGATAATAAAGGACCATAGGTGTGGCACCTGGGAGGGTGGACCATACAGTCCCACTATGCTTGCACTGGAGGCTTATCTATCCCACAGCTATTACCAATCCCACAGCTATTACCAATCCCACAGCTATTACCCATCCCACAGGTATCCCTGCCCATCCCACAAGCATGCAAAGGCTTACCATTTTCTAAAACTTTCCACCAACACTTTATTAAGTAAAAGAAATGACCCAAGTGTGTAAAGCAAAGAAAACCTTTATTAATAACAGTTAAGTAAAGTGTAGGACTTTATTTAAAAAGCAAAAGGAACCAAGAAAAGTGTCCCAAGCGAAGATAAAGTCAACAGGAAACAACTCAGTCTCTGGCAATGTTCTCAGTCACTCTGAGGCATGTCCATGGTCTCAGGTGTAAAGGGTCCAGGCACTGTGGAGGTGGCAGTGGCTGGAGTGCTGGTCTGAGGCGCCATTGGGGTGCCTGGCCCCGAGAGGACAACAGGAGGTGGTGTGTTCAGGAAGATCTCAGAAAGCTGGCTCAGCCCAGTGAGGTTGAGAGGCCCTTCATCCAGGACCTGGGATGTCAGGCACAGGACCGATGAAAGATGTTCTGAGGGCGGGCTTGGCTGTGGGGTGGAGGAAGGAGTGTAGTGGGGATGTCTGGTGTGCAGCTGGATGAGGTGAGGCATCTGGTGTGCGAGGAAACATCTGTGGCATCGGCAACATTGGTGGGATCAGTGGCATCTGTGGCATCAGTGGTATCGGTGGTATCGGTGGTCTCGGTGGTCTCGGTGGTCTCGGTGGTCTCGGTGGTATCGGTGGTATCAGTGGCATCGGTGGCACCTGTGGCGTGCAAGTAACCTGTGCCTGGACTGGGAAGGGCTCCCTGTGCTGCTGGAAGTCCTGGTATCCGTAGCCTTGGAAGGTGAGGGGCTGTTGAAAGCCTTGGAAGGGCTGTGACATCGCCTGGGGTGGAGGAGCAGACCTGGAGTGGGTGGGTCTGCCTCTCTGCCTGCTTTCTGTGGAAGTGGAGCTGGGGGTGGGTGTGGATTGGTCCCTGGTGGTCGCTGCTTCTTCTTGCTCCATGTGTGCGAGAGAATCCTCCATGTCCTCCGGCATAGGGTGTGCAGCTGTCAGGAGGGTCTCTGTCACAGGGTGCTCTTTGGACACCTGCTCGGACACGGTCGCTGTCTCCTGGCCAGAAGAGTACTGGCTTTCTGTGGGCTGCCTGAGAGTCAGGGTAGACAGAGAGGCTGCTCCTCGGTGGTGGACCTCACCCTCCAGGAAGCTGCACTTTGCTATGACGTCGGTCTCCTGGTCGGTGAGCTTGACCGCGGCCTGGCCAGACTTCTTCAGGTGCAGCTTCCCGTACCAGGTGTGCACATGCTTCCACCACCTGAGGAGGACATCTGAAGTGTAGCCCAGGCTCTCCGCCTTCTGTCTCCAAGCTGCCTGCTTCCGCTTGGTGTCTCGATAGAGCCTGTGGCCCTTCCTCCATATGTCCTCGTTCTCCCTCAGCCACTCCAGCACCTCCTCCTCATGCTCCTCTGTGATGGAGTACTGCTTCCTCTCTCTCTTCTCCTTGCCTTGCCTCTTCTTCCCTCTGGCAGGGCCTTCAGCAGCAGGGCCTTCATCATCAGGGCTTTCAGGGCTTTGGGCCTGGTCCACCACAGCAGCAGGAGCAGCAGCAGCAGAAGAAGAAGCAGCAGGAGCAGCAGAGTCAGCGCCAGGGGGTGTGATGGTGGATCTATCCCTCTTGCCAGGGCTGGCAGAAGATGACACAGGCTTCCTCTTCTTCCCCATGGTCTCTGATGGAGATGTGCCTGGCAGCAGGTCTTTCCTCTGAATGCTGGCCTCGTGCGAGCTGCCTCCTTTTATATCCGTGGGGCTGACGCAATGCATCCTCCCCACATGTGCAGTTAATGCGACGCATCCGCTCTGCATCCACTACGCATCTACTATGCATCCGCGTCATCCGCTATGCATCCGATCTGCATCCACTACTCATCCGCTCTGCATCCGCTTCATCTGCTACGCATCCGCTCTTTCCGCTACGCGTCCGCTTTGCTATGCTCCCCCGGAAGCCCTGTGGACGTTCCATCCGCTTCCATCTGCTTTCATCCACTAGGCTTCTGTTGAGCATCCGTTTTACGTCTGCGCTACGTCCTCCACCCGTCCGTTCTTTTCTGTTCTGTTTATGCAAATTTTTGCCCCTTTTGGGAGCGGATAAGAACGGATGGAGTCACCACTGGATTTTTGGCCGTCCGCTGTGTCCTTTTACATACGTTTTGCATCCGTTGGGTGATGTGACCTAGCCTTTAGGCAGTGAATCTGCTTTCAGATTTCCCTGAACCTCACCATTACCTTGCCTACAACAAGGTAAACCACAACAACAACCAGAATGCTGAACATTCAGTAATATCTGTTATCAAAGCTATGTTCTTCTTTTAATGACTAAAAAAGAAAGAAACCAAGCAAGATTGCAGAGGTGGATAGTTGGATTCCCACACTGTGTTAAGCCATAATTTTTTAAAAAGAAAACATGGTTTGTTAATTTACATTACATACCTATTGCCATTAGTCCAAAACAAAATAAGCCCATTTTGGCTTTGTGTAATGAGTGAAGTCAGCCACAATGAACTGTCCTGTCTCTCCCTGCTTGCTCAAGTCTGTTGCCCTCCGCATAAACTGCCTTCCTTTCTATGCAAACTAAAATACAAGCTTTGATTAACCAGTGTTTCTAGGTTCCTAGCATTGTAGAAACAGAAAGATTTCAAAGAAAGCACCATATATTCAAGGTTATTGCTGCCAAATAAAAGAATTCCTTCTGCCTACTATTGGCCTAGGCACAAGGGTCCCACAGTAATCGAATCTAAGGTGGTAATACCTGTTGTAGGCATTGAATGCAAATTGCCCAAAGGGTACATGGTAAACTTTCTGTGTTATAAACCATGAAATGCCAAAGATCTGTTGCTGAAAATGAAATTCAGCACTTCTTTCCACTTCAACTGGAAGACAGCCAGATCTCACCCAGGAGGAAGGGAACGTTGTAAATGCCAACATTACTCCTACTCGAGCCTTTGTAATAAATCTTGTTTTATCTCATTTTTTTTTTAAAAAATGATGCTGATGCTCTGATAATTACAGACAGGACAAAGGTGGAATCAGAAAGATCAGGCAAAAGGCACACAGTCTTGCCACTACAGTAAACATATTTTCTCACTGGCCAGTTCCAAAATCTGGTGAACATCTCATTATTTTGGATTATTTTTCCTGCTTTTATTATTTTTTATAAATAACTCAAGGTGAAGATACCTAATATACCTTCCTCCTCCTATTTTCCCCACATCAATGATCCTGAGAGGTGGATTGAGTGCATGAGAGAGTGACTGATCCAAAGTCACCCAGATGGCTTTCATGTCTAAGATGGCCCTAAAACTGGTGATGGTATTCAGCCGGCTCACACCAGTTCAGGCGAATTGGTTGTTAAAATACCACACACACACACACACACACACACACACACATTATCAAAGTGGATCCTGGGAGCTGCAATGGAGAAATGGACAACAGAGCGGCTTGTGTGAGGGAAGGAGAATGCCACTTTCCCTCATTCTCCTTGCTCCTCCCCTTCCTTTGTGCCGGCTGGTCCATTGCCAGTTTCTCCACAGGATCCACTTTGATAGTGAGGGGGGGTGTAATTTAACAACCAGTTTGCCAGGGTCAGGTTGGCCATCACATCCAACATGTGCAACAGAGCTGGAAGATGGGGATGGGCCATGCCTCCCACGAAGCCAACCTGACCTTGGCTGAGCCATTTGTTAAATTATTTGAATCCCACCACTGACTAGAACTCACAGTCTCTTGATTTCTAGGCCAGCATCTTTTCTACTACACCAAAATCTCTCTGTTTATCTGCAAATAATAGGAATAGAAATGTGTTCATGAAGCACAGAGTTCCACAGGAGGGAACAAAAATCACCTATTTGGTGAGGACTGTCCATAGAGAGGATGGCTATGTATGAATTTGATTTTAGTTTTCCAGTGCTAACGCAAGAAGCAGCCTAGTCTTTCTGTGCTCTATGCTCTGGTACATGAACAAAAGTTGACAAATTAGCCCTTGCTAATGTGATGGGAGAGGGGTTTTCTTTAAAATTCTCCAGATGAAATATGCTAATATCATCAATACAATTTACTTTAGGCTAACAGACAGGAAACAGCAGGTGAAGCTCGGCAGAATCACATCTGATACCTGTAAAATTAGCACAGCCCTCCCCAAAGTTGTGTGCTTTCTCCACTTCTCTTCTCCCTATATACCAATGACTGCATATCAAACGATCCATCTGTTACAATGCTGAAGTTTGCAGATGATACAACAGTGATTGGTCTCATTCGAGATAACGACGAATCCCCATACAGATGGGAGATTGTACAACTTGCCTCGTGGTGTGACCAGAACAATCTGAAACTGAACACACTCAAAATCGTACAAATGGTGGTGGACTTTAGGAGAGACTTTCACATACTATCATCTCTTACAATATTAAGCAACACAGTATCAATGGTAGAGAACTTCAAATTTCTAGGTTTTATTATATCATATGATATAAAATGGACACTTAACATCAAAAACATCATCAAAAAGCACAACAAAGAATGTTCTTTCTGCACCAACTCAGAAAGCTCAAATGCCCAAGGAGCTGCTGATCCAGTTCGACAGAGGAATGATTGAGTCTGTCATCTGCACCTCTGTAACTGTCTGGTTTGGTTCTGCAACCCAACAGGACAGACACAGACTTCAGAGAGTAATTAGGACTGCAGAAAAAACAATTACTACCAACCAGCCTTCCATAGAGGACCTGTATACTGCACGAGTCAAAAAGAGGGCTGTGAAAATATTTACAGACCCCTCACATCCCGGATATAAATTGTTTCAACTCCTTCCCTCAAAATGACACGATAGTGCAGTGGTCACCAACCTGTGGGCCGCGGCCCACTGGTGGTCCATGAGAAAATTTTGGTGGTCCTCAGAGAAATGTCACCCCCAGAGCACCCCCTAAACCAATTAAACAGGCTGCGGGGGAACACAAGGCTGCACTGCCCACATGGCCTGTGAGAACACAAGGCTTGCATTGCTTGCATTGAGAACAACATGAGATAGTGAGCAGAGAGGGAAAAGGACAGAGGGGGAAACTGGCCACTGGGTTGTTTCTTCTGCTCCTGCTGCTTTTGGCTGCTTTTGGCTGCACACAAGGAAAAGACAAAAGTCTTTCTCTCCCCCAAACTCCACCAGAAATTAGTCTTTGGGACCCTGCAAGGCATCCTGCTCCAAGAGACTCATTTCTGGCGGAGTTTGGGGAAAGAGAAAGAAAGACTTTTGCTGCTTTCCTTGCATGAAGCCTGAGAATGGAGCTCAAAAGCAGGCTAGGAATGTGGCTGCCTCGGAGAGGATGGAGGTGTGTGAGGGAGAGAGAGAAAGAGAAAGAAAATCACCAGCCCTCAAAGTTAGATTGGATCTCCCCCCCCAGCCCCTCTGAGAATGGAGCTCAAAAGCAGGCTACCAATGTGGCTTCCTTGAAGGGGGTGGGGGTGTGAGGGATTGTGTGTGTGTGTGACAGAGAGAAGGAGAGAGAGGGAGAGAGAGGGAGAGAGAGAGAGAGAGAGAGAGAGAGAGAGAGAGAGAGAGAGAGAG
>BLBF01000011.1:30854351-30890599 GCA_015471245.1 Laticauda colubrina | reverse complement strand
AGAGAGAGAGAGAGAGAGAGAGAGAGAGAGAGAGAGAGAGAGAGAGAACATCACCAGCCCCCCCGAGGTTAGATCAGATCTCTCCCTCTCCCTCTCCCTCCCATCAATGTCAGCAAGCCACATCAGTCAAAATTTACATTAGTAGTCCGCAGGATTTAAAATAATGAGTTTGGTGGTCCCTGAGGTCCAAAAGGTTGGCGACCCCTGCTATAGACCACTGCACACCAGAACAGCTGGACACAAGGCAGTTTTTTCCTGAACGCCATCACTCTGCTAAACAAATAATTCCCTTAACACTGTCCAACTACTTACAAAGTCTGCACCACTATTACTATTAATCTTCTCATCACTCCTTATCACCCATCCCCTCCCACTTGTGACTGTATGACTGTAACTTTGTCACTTGTATCCTTACAATTTATATTGACTGATTCTGCTGTGGCCCCGACTCCTGAGCCTATGCTGTCAGAGGAAGAGGACCAAGAAGATGAGGGGAAGAACTGGCAATACCTTCCTCCCCAGGACTTTCCTCCCTGCCAATGCCTTCCTCCCTGGTAATGCCTCAGGTTCCATCAGACAACCAAGAGGAATAGCCTGTGATGAATCAGGAGGAAGGCATGTTGGAGCAGCCCCTGATAGGGAGTGAAGAGGAGGAGTTTTGGCTCGACCCCAAGCAGCGTCGTTGGGAGAAACGTGAGCAACAACATAGGAAGCGTGGGAGGGTCAGAGAGTGAGCTGAGTCACTGAGCCACACCCCATAGGGGATAAAAGTGGGTGTGCTTTCTCCTTAAACTTTGTACGGGACAAAGTTTAACTTACTTTAGACTTTATTCCTATGTTGGAAGAACAATTGTTTTGTGGATTGCCTTGTGTTTTGTGAAGTAAAAGAACCATTTCCCCTCTGTGCGAGTAAGACTTTGATTTATGATTGCTGCCAGCTCGGACTTGGCAGGCAGGATGTTGTGGGATGCCAAGAATGTTATCAGTTACAGAGGATTTGCTCTGCGAAGTTCGAGCCAGCTTGCCTGTCGGTGTTTGTGTGTGTGTATAATCCCTTACCTTTGGGGAAAGGGAAGTGGAGACAGAACAGATTCCTAGTATGATTTGATTGCTTATTGTACCCTATGATTATCATTTAAGTATTGTACCTTATGATTCTTGACTCTTGACAAATGTATCTTTTCTTTTATCTACACTGAGAACATTTTCACCAAGACAAATTCCTTGTGTGTCCAATTACATTGGCCAATAAAGAATTCTATTATCTATTATTCTATTATTATACTTCTAACTTGAGTGTTACATAACAGACCTTAATTTGAAACTTTTCAAATCATCCAAAATTACAGTATTTTTTTTAAAAAAAACCCAGCTGCATGCCAAAAGAAACCCCATCCATCAGAAAAATGACCTAATGCCAAATCATGAAAAAGAAACCTTGCATTTTACTGTCTTTGCAATCTGCCTATATGTTGTGTGTACACAGACATATACAGTATATTGTAGAACCTGGGCAACAATAAGAGTTTAACATGTAAAAATATCAGAGTAAAAGTGATTGCTACTATATAAATACAATATCCTGAGATGTGGGGACGAATATATGAAAATAGAAAAGATCATCAGAAAATCAAATTATTGACTGTTGGTTTTATCCATTTGCTACACAAATGCTTGTATTAACTATTGTTAGATGATTATTTTATGTTACAAATGCTTGATTTAACAAACACATCTTTCAATCTTGCATAAATTCAAGTGTGAACAAGTAGCATGGCTCTCTCTACAGCTTTGTTCCCACCAATTCTTGTATCCTTGTCTGAAAGCAATAATCCAGAACCTGTTCTGGCTTTATCTTGGTCTTCTTGCTGTTGGTTTGCAAAGTCCTCCATGAATGATCCTATCTGGAACATCTGGAATACCTTGCTCCCTCACCCATGTGATGTTGGCTCCAACCATCCTGTCCTTTCATAAGGTACTAAAGACCTGGCTCTGCCAGTTGGCCATGGGCCCCAATGGGGGAAGAGCACAATGGAAGTGGTTGATCAAAGTAATAACAGATCCCGCCTTCCTCACTCCAATCCCACCCTGCCCATGTATCCTTAGATTTTAATATTTGGTTTTAATTTATTTATGTTTTAATGTATATGTATAGATACATTTTTATTACTGTGGGCCACCCAGAATTACCCTATGGTAAGATGGGCAGCCAATAAATTTCATAAATAAATAAATGAGTCTATTCTCAACACAATAAGTTCATTACAGGATAAAAAGTTTTGAAAATGGAAGAAGTGGACTGAATAAACCATAAGCCATGATTTACAGACTATAGCAAGGGTGTCAATCTCAATTTCATTGAGTACTGTATCAGGATTGTGTTCAACCTTGGGGAGGTGGGCATGGCCAGCTCAATGTTACTCATTGAGGCTCTGTGTTCGGGCATGACAGCCTCTTGCAGCCCTCTGCCAATGAAAACAGAGCCTGAGAGGCCTGCACATGGCCCTCCCAAGCTTCATTTTCACTGGCAGAGGCACCGTAGGCCGGTCCTTCACTGTTTTCAGGGCAGGCCTGTGGGCCAGATCTAAGCATCCTGGTTAAAGTAGCTTTATCGTATAATGCAGTGAAGGCTTAACTCTAGCATGCCATGTTAGAGTTGAGATTGGTTGCTGGATTATATGCACCTTCCCCTCTGGTCATTAATTCCCCACAACGGCAATCATTGGTCACTCAATATTACTCCTCTCTTTTAGGACTTTGTGGTTCTGGGTTTGTTTCATGACAGATTACCTGTTCCCTCCCCCCGTTTTGTTTTTTTTTAATGTTACTTTTTCTCCCAGTTTCTAACAAGATAGCTGAAAAGAGAAGAGAGCACCACCTTCATATTCACAGAAAAACAGGAGAGCATATGGTGCTACTCTGTTGGGGCAGTACTCCAAAAATAGCCTTAATTACAATCTTTAGACACAGAACTCTGAGATGACTGGATATTCCATGATGGAGAGGACCTGCAGGTATCAAAAAGCATAAATTCCACAGGGAGTCCAGAAAATGAGTCCTGATTCCAAGGACTGAACAATCCTCATGAGCTTTCATTCAACTACACAGCCCCTCAATTGAAAGCCAAGCCTCCCTGTTGCTCCTATGGATTGGTTAGTCAAATGACTTCTGACTCACCCCAGACAGAAAAAGGATATTTGCTTTCACCTGAAAAGTTAAACCTTCTATGCATGTCTCAGTTGCAAAGTTGGAACATTTAATAAAAGAAGTGGAAAATTCTGTATTTGCACCATAGAATAATTTTGGATACAAATCCTTATTTTTCTCAAAACTGAATTTCCGATGCCTACCTGTTACATCTTCTTCTCAACCTGATGTTAGGGAATAATGACCAGTCATCTTACATGTTACAGCTGAGCAGGGGCTAATTGAGTAAGCCATACATACTTGAAAAGTTTTTGAGTGGCAATTGTGCCAATTGTGCCAATTGGCAATTTCAAATAGCATCAGTCTTGTTTCCTAATTAACACATTATTTTCCCCTTTTTTCTTGTTTCTGAAGGCAGTGGAGAGTGAGTGAGAGAGAGAGAGAGAGAGAGAGAGTTCACAACCCCAACAGAACTTTGAGTGTGGTAGAAAGATTCCACGTCACTTGGCACGTCACTTGGCAGACCATGAGATGAGCCATTGTATGTTTCATAGATACCAAACTAGACTTTATCTGGCAACAGCCATTTGAAGTGGCTTTCCCAGAATGATGGTGGTCAAAGAGGAAATTAGCTTGCCAAAACTGCCACTTCTCTTTCCCTTTTGAGGTAATGTTTCTTAATAGCTTTCAAAATGACCAGTGCGCAGATTACACTGGCCTACAAGGATTGAGTGAGGCTGGCTAATCAAACCATTCAAAGAAAATTAGGGTGGTTCTTAGTATATGTGTTTAGTTGTGACTTGACACAGATCTGATCAATAGGGATAGACAGAAGATATGATATATTTTGTATGAAAGAAGAAGGTCTGTTTGCTTTAATGCAGGCTTAGTTTGTTTATCTTAGCCTAGACAACTGTTCTAATTGTTTTTGACAGCTTGCGTCTCGACTGGTGTATATTCCATATTCATTTTCAGAATAAATTGAAATAATTAGTTTGTTAATCAACAGAGTTTGATTTACTACCAAACTTCTTTCCATGTTTGTTGTCATATCTGGTCATTCTCATTCTACATCTCTCACTCCCTTTCCTTTGATTGCTGCTTTAAAAATGTCATAAAAATAAAATCATTTATCAGTCAGATATAATGAACTTCTTTCAGGTTCTTTATGTGCAGATTCCTAAGGCTTCAGATTCTTTTTAGATGCTTAACAACTTAATGCGCTATACATAAAAGATATGATAACTACTTTCTCAATAGCTTCCCTAAAGCAAATTTCCATTTTAATAAGCATCTTATTTTCAAATTCAGTCCCTCATCTTCCTATTTTGTACCAGGTCAAAATTGGATCCCACACAGAGTTCCTGATGTGAAGCTAGAAATACAAAATATTATTGCATACTGATAATGGAATGGCTTATTCTCCCTACTGCCTATGCTTGTGAGATTTGTCCTTAAAAAGTGAGATTACATCCTTAGATTTCTTTCTGTGGATATATCTGTTTGCTGATTTATAGAAGATAGAGATGAACCATGCTTCAAGCAAGAGAAAATATTTCCATACATACCTGTGTCTACAATTAGCAAAAATTACACTTCTAGAGTTGTTCTTAAGCATGGTTAACAACCATGATTTATGGACTTAATCCACTTGAGGGATTTACATGATATGCTGAACCATCAACTAATCCCATAGGATGCATTTTCTAGGGCATACTAAGTCATCGATTAATCAATGATACTTAGGTTAATGTTTTGTTCCACCCTGGCCAATTAGATGCTCACAAGAAATCAACTTGCTTTACTTTTCCATTTCATATCATGTTGTACAGTGTTACAACATGCACCCATCTGTCATTAAAATATATAATCTGCCATTCTAATCCAAAATGACATTGAAAAGCGGCTAACATATCTGAAAATAAAGTACTCAAACTAAAGAGTCATAAATTTAAGAAAAAAGATCACCAGAATCTACTGGTTGAAAAATTTGACTGAAAAGAGGTTGACACTTGATGTTAAGTAATAGTGGCTAATTAAAGTCAACTTTTTGCTCTCCACTACCAATATTGCTGTTGCTGCCACCGCCTGAACACAAACTGGCCATCCTTTCACAACCGGCTCCAAACCCTTGCTTAAGCCCATGTCACACTGGCCAACGGATGCAAAACAGACACAATGGACGAGAAAAATGTTCCATTCGTTGTTATCCGCTCTCAAAAGGGGCAAAAATTTGCATAACCGGAGCGGATAACACGGACGCGGGGAGGACGCAGGGCGGATGCAAAGCGGATGTGAAACGGAAGCCCAGCGGATGGAAGCGGATGAGAGCAGATGGCACATCCGCAGGGCTTCTGGGGGGCCTCAGCGAAGCGGATGCAGAACGGATACAGAGGATGCAGAGCGGACGCCGAACGGATGAAGCGGATGCACAGCGGAAGCCTAGTGGATGCACAGCGGAAGCCTAACGGATGCCTGGTGTTCACTGCGCATGCGGGGAGGATGCATTGTGTCAGCCCCGCGGATATAACAGAAGCAGCTCAGAAGCAGGTCGCCATTCAGAGGAAAGACCTGCTGCCAGACACATCGGCTGCCTTGCCTGCCCTGCCTGCATGTCTGCCTGCCAGCCTTGCTGCCAGCCTTGCTACCAGCCTTGCTACCAGCCTTGCTGCCAGCCTCCCTGCCAGCCTTGCTGCCAGCCTCCCTGCCAGCCTTGCTGCCAGCCGGTCTGCCTGCCAGCCTTGCTGCCTGCAGAACAGGTCCACGAGCCTGTTCTGCAACACTGGGTAGCGGGTGCGCATGAGATTGTGCAGGATGCAGCAAGCTTCCATGATCCTCCTCACGGTCTCTGGGCAATGCTGCATGGTGGTGAGAAGTACCTGGAACCTGTTGGCCAGGATGCCAAAGGCGTTCTCCACCACCCGCCTTGCCCTGGACAGCCTGTAGTTGAAGATCCTCTCTTCACGGGTGAGGAGTCTGGAGGTGTAGGGCTTCATGAGGTAGGTTGTGAGGGAGAAGTCGTCATCCCCCATGATGAAGTAGGGCACATCTTGTGTGTCGTTGGGCAGGGGTTCTCGATCTGGGAAGCCCACGATGAGGTTGCGTTCCAGCCCCTCCTTGAGGTGACTGGCGTTGTATACCTGGGCATCCGAAGATGAGCCGTTGCCTGAAGCATCGATGTACATGAACTTGTAGTCAGCATCGACCATGGCAAAGAGGATGATGCTGAAGAAGCCCTTGAAATAAATGGACCCCGACTTGGCTGGAGATTTGCAGGCCACGTGCTTCCCATCTATGGCTCCAACGGTGTGTGGGAAGTTCCACTTCTGATACCACTGCTCTGCAACTTTCTTCCATCCTTCTTCAGTGGAGGGGTACTGGAGGAGCTTCTCCTTGTATTCTTCGATGATGGCCTGCACCACTTCTCTGACCACAATGCTGATGGTGTTGGATGGCACCCTCCAGCCGTTCTGCATGCTCCTGTAGGAGGTCCCTGAGGCCAGGTGGCGCAGAGTGAGTGCCACCTTGAGCCCAGGTTCCAGGCTTGGCCAGAAGCTGGTGTTTGCCTTGGTCAACCTGGGTGTCAGGCGCTGCACAACTTCATCAAACATGGCTGGAGGCATCCTCATGAAGTTCTGGAATGCCCGAGTGTCTTCGCTCCTGAGCTCCACCATCAGCTTGTTGTACAGTCCGTCCTCCGCTCTACTGGCGAACCATCTTCGGACCCAGACTCTTTTTGGGTGGCATCTTTTCTTCTCGCAGTAGTGTTCACAGAGCCTGCAGATGGCTTTGCACTGTTGCAGAATGATGGTGGCTGCCGAAAGGACTTTGTTACAATCCACAGTGGACATGACTGGATGCTGTGGAAGAGGAAGAGGCAGATGAAGGCTGCAGAGGTCTGCACTGCTGGGCTGCTGTTCTGAAAGTGCGATGCAGGCGAGTTGCTCCCCCTTTTTATAGGCAGTATAGGTTTTCCGCTATGCATCCTCTAGGCATCCTGTAGGCATCCTCTAGACATCCTTAATATCTGAGATAGGTCCCCTCTGCGAATGTTTTTTCCATTTTAAACGCTTTGTTTCCATTCTGCATCCACTAGGCATCCGTTCTGCATCTGTTCCGTGTCCATTCCGCTTCCTCCCTGCGTCCGGGCGGATGGGAGTTGCGCAGATGCGTAGCGGATGCCTAGCGAATATAGCGGATGCGTAATGGATGCATAGCGGATGCGTAGCGGATGCATAACAGACGAACTGGATACATTTTCCGCGCAAAAGTTTTAGGCAGCCCAAAACTTTTGGAGCGGATGAAACGTCCATAAACGGATGCTGGACGGATAGAGAGGAAGCAAAACGGAGGCAGTGAGTACAGAACTGATACATTGCGTTAACCAACGGATGACAAGGTTTTTTGTCCGTTTTACATCCTCTTTGCATCCGTTGGTTCAGTGTGACATGGGCTTTAGGAAGGCTACCGGCTGATACTGCCCTCCCCTCTTTTGGGCAAGAACTCCAACTGCTGTTCCCTGAGCCACCGCCACATACAAATGAAACGGTAGTTTCAGGCTTGGCAAGGCTAAAACCGGAGCGGTTGACAAAGCCTTCTTCACCTCTTCCCACCTTTTACTATCTCCCTCCTCCCATTCTATGTGCCCTCCCTTTCCAGGCAACTTTCTATGCAAAAACTGTGCCAACACTGTGAATTGGTCTACCCAGATTCTACAATACCCCAATAATCCCATTGCTTTCTGCACCTCTGTCTTGTTCCTGGGAGGAGCCAAGCTCATGATCCACTTCACCCTTTCAGGGTCCAAGGATCTAACCTCCTGCTGAATGTAATGTCCCAAATATTTCACCTTTTTTTCAACAAATTGAAGCTTCTCTTTTGAGACTTTCAGCCCCTACTCCTTCAGCCAATTCAGCAGACTCACAGAAGCCACTCTCACTTCCTTCTCTTTCTCCCCAGTTAACAACAAGTCATCCACGTACTGAATTAGGGTGATTCCTTTCTCTCTCTCAAACGACACCAACTTTTCTTCCAACGCCTGTCCAAACAACAAAGGGCTCTCGGTATATCCCTGAGGAAGTACCGTCCACCTCAACTGCTGTTTCCTTCCACTCTCAGGATCATTCCATTCAAAAGCAAACAAGTCTCTACTCCCCTCCTCCAAGGGGCATGCCCAAAAGGCATCCTTCAGATCTATCGCAGTAAACCATTTGTCTTTGGGAGGGATCTGCCCTAAGATGGTATAGGGATCAGGAACCACTGGGAATCTAGGAACCACTATCTCATTGATCCTCCTCAAATCATTAACCAATCTATACTTCCCATCCTTTTTTATTACTGCTAAGACCAGTGAATTGAATGGTGACATAGTAGGTTCCAACAGTCCCTGTTTCAATAGTCTGTCAATCACTAGTTTCAACCCTTCCCTACCTCTCTTACTCAGAGTATATTGTGGAGTCCACAGTTTAGTTATTCCTGGTTGTATCTTGATCTGAATGGGCTGTATTGCCATCCTACTAATCCCTTCACCTCCTGCCCACACATCTGATGATATCTTCTCTTCATCTTCCATTGTTAACATACACATGCAAACTTCTTTCCTTCTATCCCACAATTCTATTCCAAAAACATCCAAGTTTCTTCCTAGCAAGTTCACCCCTGAATCCAGAATATACAATATTTCGGTTTCAGCAACCACATTATTCAATTCTAATCTCACCTCTTCCAAAATCTTGACCTCTTGTGATTTCCCACTCACCCCAACCACTTTTAAAGTCTGCTTCGACCTGCATGCTCCTTTTACCGGATCACATACAGATGTCCGGCTTGTGCCGGTGTCGATCAGGAACAGCCGTTCCTGATGGTCAGGACCCACTAACACATTTACCAGTGGCTCCCCATGGTCCCTCTTGGGGAGCCAGAACCTCCCTAATCGTATAAGGCATAGCTTCGTTCCTCCGGAGTTTTGGGACATTCGCGCGCAAAATGTCCCTCCTTCCCACATCTGAAGCAAGTTCTACTCTGGGACGGGCGTTGGAATCGACCGCCTCAATTGCCCCCTGGACCTCCTTGCCTAACCAGGGGTCTCCACTCCCTGCTAGGAGATCTTTCATCTCTCCACCTTGGCCTCAGATGTGACATCCAGGTCTGCCTGTCTTTCCTAACTTCATTCTTGGCTGCCGTCTGCACAGCAGCTACCATCATCTGAGACTTCTGTTTGGTTTTAACTGAGTCTCGGTTCACAAAAACTTGTTGGGCTGCTCTCATCAAATCTATCATGCCCAAATCAGTCCATCCCTCTATCTTCTGAATCTTTTTCTGAATATCTGGCCATGTTTTAGTGAAGAATTGCATCTTCAGGAGAATCTCGAAGGCAGGGGTTTCTGGCTCCACTCCGGAGTACTTGGTTAACCCTTCCCGGAGCCGAGCACAGAAATCCCCCGGGGACTCTTCCTTTCCTTGTGTTATTTCAAATGCTTTGGTCAAGTTTTTCCCTTGAGGGATGGCCAATTTAATTCCTTCAATGATCATGTGTTTCATGTCTCTCATGTGCTCCCTATGAGCATTGTCATTGATGTTCCAATTTGGATTGGCTATGGGGAACTTTGTGTCTGCAGCCACTGCTCCCTGTTGCCCTGCATGTCTCCTATCTCAGGCAGCCATTGCTGCCCTCCTAATGAGATTCCTCTTTTCGGGGGTGAAAAGGTGTCCAAGAATATACATCAGTTCTTGGTATGTGTATTCATTGGGCCCCAGAAACAATTCCAACTCTTCCGCCACTTCATGAGCATTCTCATGGAGTTTCGGAAGGGTCTTTTTCAGATCTCGTAACTCGGCAGATTTTATGGGGACAGCCACGAAAACGGTGACTGGATTCCCCTGCGCATTCATGCCATTTGGGACTTCTCTGACTGGGAAGGCCGACACGGGATTGGACGACCTTCCTCCTAGAGGCAAATTCTCTAGGTCCTTGTTTAATTGAGCCAGTTCCCTCCTGAGTCCTGGATATGCAGGTGGAGGTGGAGCCTGGGCAACCGGAGCCGGTAGGGGCGGTGGTGCCGGGACTGCCAGAGCCGATGCCGGTGGACTCCTCATCCAGTCCTCAGTTTCACTTTCCTCCACCTTGTTGACAAATTGTCCTACTTCTGTTTCTGGTGGAACTGGACCTTCAAAATGAACATGATACCATAAATCCACATAGGGTATTTGCTCCTTCATCCGGTGTTTCACTATATACTCTTTCAACTGAGTTATCCAGTATGTGCTGGTATTCCCTTCGGGATCCCAGTGGTAAGGAAACTCAGGGTCTACTAGGGGATACTTCGGCCACCTATGTCGGTATAGGTAGATCATTTTCTTTTTCTCTAGACTCTGAGTGTAAGTCCTCAGATGGGGCAACGGTCATTGTTGTAGCAGTTGACCCAACGGGGAGTCAATCAGAATTGGCCTTCTCAGGGTCTTTTCTATCTCTATACCTGTTCCCTCTTGGAATGTCTCACTCTTGCTTTGTCCCTTTCCCATTCTCCACGCTACCCGCCAAAAATCTCCCAGAGATTCCCAACTCAGGGATTTCCGCTGTCCTCCAGCAGTCACTGGATTCCCAGAGTTTAAGAACAGTATATCCCTTCTTCTATCCCGAAAGGCAACAAACTCACCTGATACACCCCTGGTCTCCCGGAGACGAAAGGAGTGTGGGTGTCCCCACTTCAGGTGATCAACGACACTCCCGGAGCGTCAGGCCGGCTTCTCTCTCTCTTGTTTCCAAGGATCGTCTGCTGAGTGCAGTTACCCCGGGATCCAACTGAGACAAGGGAGGGGCCTCTCTACAATGGGAGGCGGTGGCGCCACATTTACCCAGTCCCTTTTCTCCAGTCAAAATTCCATCAGGGCCCCACGTTGGGCGCCAAATTGTGAGGTTGAACTGATGAAAAGACCACCAAAAGATTCGTTGATCCAAGGAAAACAAGGTTTATTACGCGTCTGCAGAGGTGGGTTCCGTCAGGCATTGAAGAAACCCAGAGCAAAATTCAGGCAGTATTTTTATTACCCTAACTGTCTGCCCCCTCGTACAAGGGCTTGGCTCACATTCTTTCTGTTTTCAAATTGACACATATATATTTTGAAGGTTTATGCGTTTCCCTATCTAGCAAAAGCAGTTATACAGTTTCTGACACATCAGCACTTTATTACAATTCCCCATTGTTCTAACCTCATTCTGGTTTTTTCTCTCTTGTGCACAAACTGGAACACTTCCTTATTTGGCAGAGCTACTGTGTTTGACAAACTTCCTTATTTAATTCAGTGGGCCATCCAACATGACTTTGGTTCTGCTCACACTATCTACCTACCTACCTATCCATATATTCATCCAAATGGTCTGCCTGCCTGCCTACCTTCCTTCCTACCTTCCTACCTCCCTACCTCCCTACCTCCCTATCTATCTAACTATCTATCTATCTATCTACCTACCTGTCTCTCTCTCTCTCTATTTATCCATCCATACATCCATGTTCAAAACGCCAGCCCGGCAGGCACATTAGGAAAGTAGAGCAAAGCCAGTCTTGGAAGGAGGGAGGGGACAAGAGAGAGAGAGAGAGAGAGAGAGATGATGCATCAGATTGAAATGAGGCCTAGTTTAGACGTGAGGCCCTTTTCCACATTGAAACCTCTTTGGCTTCTATTAAAGGTTTTGTGGATGAAACATAGTCAAAACTATCAGGAAGCTCTCACATTTTGTTGAGGCTTTAAACAGGATCCATTGGACCAGATCTCCACCCTAAAAATTACTTTTCCCCAATGTATTACAGTGCCAATTCTGAAGAAGGCAAAACCAAAATGTACTGGTAAATTACAAGGAGAACACACACACACACACACACACACACACACACACACACCCTTCTAACAATGCTGGAGCAGGTGATTGGACTAGAATAGATATCTCATTATCTTTCTCCTCCCTCCCTCCATCCTTCTTTATTTCTTTTTCTTTCTGTCCCTTCCTTCCATCCCCCCTCTTTCTTTGTCCCTTTCTCTTTCTTTCCCTTTTCTCTTTCTTTTCTTCTTTCTCTCTTTCTCTGTCTCTCTCTTTAATCTCTCTCTCTCTCCCTCTCAGGCTCACCCCATTTACTTGACTTGCTTGGACAGGTTCCTCCAGTGCAGTAGGCTCAATGGGGTGGACCTGTATGGCCAGCACCTAGAATGTCACAGTGGCGGAGCGTTTGAAAAGTAGAGCAAAGCCATTGGTAATTTTTGCTGCAAAGAATCACAAAAGCTTCTGGTTGTGCAGAAGAAGGGACACACATGTCAATGCAATTCAGCAACATAAAATAAAGAGATACAAATAAAACAAATCAAGAATCGGCAAAGCATCTCTGATTAGATTTTATTCACTACTAGAATCTAATCAGAGATGCTTTGCTGATTCTAGTCCAATTACCTGCTCCAGCAGGGTTAAAAGGGAGTGTGTGTGTATGTGTGTGCATGGCTGTCAAAACTCCAAAAACAGGTGAAGTAGTTCCCGGGAGGCCAGTCATAAATTAGAACACTTGCTAAATAACTGGTCATTAAGTGAGGACCACTTGTTTGCCAGTCAACTGGCCATGACCACTTAGTCACATGACCACCATCCACACCTACCCAGTCACGTGACCAGCAAGCCATGCCTACCCAGTCACGTGACCAAGCCACACCCTCAAATTAGGCCACGCCCACAGAAATTTGAATCCCATCCCTGGGTGTGGGGCATTGAGGATGAGTTTGTAGTACCAAGGGGGCAGTGGACTGAAAAAGCTTGGGAACCATTGATTTAGGCCAATGGTACTTCGACTAAGACAAATCTATTATAAAAAGTTGAACATTATCCTAGAATTCAGGTAAAAGCAAATACTTAGAAACAAGTTGCAGGTGAAATTGGAAAGTAAAATGTCTTCTAGTATAACTCTTTCGAATACTTGGGTATAAAATTAGAGAAATAATTCGCTGAGTAACAACATTATCTATTGCTTTTCATAATTTTTGTCATCGTTTCTATTGTTTATGACTTCGTTACCATGGATCCCTTGGGTCTTCTCCACCAAAATGTATTTTGATGAACCGACAACCCAAGCGATAATTATAAACTATTATTTTAAAATAATAGAAAATCATTATTGGAATTTTAAGAGCACAAAATAATAAAGAAGCCCTGCTTTCTTCTTGGAAATCTTGACAACTTCCTTTGATCATGCAGAGTTTAATTGTTAAGTTGCCTGAATGCTTTAGGGCTGCATTATCTAAAAAAATACAGGTATTTTGAAAAAGAGTGATCTTCTCTACCTTGAAACAGAAACTGAATTATCAAGCCTGTGCTTCCAAATCCTTAAATTATTAATTGATTCTGCAGACATGACAATGGCAAGTACATGAACCTTTCTGCAAATACAAATCTGAAAAGTGAAATACTAAGCAAAAGGCAGATAGAGGGGAAAAAAAGATAATGAATGACATTGATCCCACAAACAGGCAGATTTATTCTTTCAAACCATTACTTCTTTTATCCCATTGGGAACATAGCTGGACCTGCCTGATTGCACAGTCTTGTGTTGTTTTAGAAACTAAGTTGATTTGCTTTTGACTCGTTCCACTTTATTGCAAACCATAGCAAAGCTGGTCTTTTGCTTTGAATCAGCTCTCTGGTCTATGTGGGTGGTCTGTTTTTCCTTGGTGAACACTTTGGCCTCACCTTATATCTTGACACCTGGACCCAAGCCAGCCATTACATCCTCCTACGCCTACGCCCTCCCCCCTCTGTGTGCACACATGCACACACACACACATACACACACACAAATTCAGCATCCTGTTCCTGTATTCAGTTTTTAGAATTTGTTACTCGACTCCTCCAGTTCAGCCAGTTAGAAAATTCTGAGAGACTCTGAGATGAATTGCTATTTTTAAATTGTTCTCAGTTTGGCCGAGTTAAAAAAAATGAGTGAGATAGAAGAAGCCAAATGATTTATCCCATGCTCTTGCAACAAAGGCACAAATGTGCAGGATATTTTATGCAAATGGATCCCAAGTATTAAGATTATGTCCTCTGTAACCATTCCTTTTATGTCATCTGCTCATAAATGTTGCCTTGTTCACCCCTTGGGTTTAGAAGTCACCTCGAGCTGTTCCAGTTTTAAAGTAGTGTTTTATATTTCCCCCTAGCATAATGTGTGCTGTAGACATAGTCTGGCTTGTTTCTGTGAAAATGTACCTATGCTTTTTCTACTTCACCATGCCACCCACTCAGCAATCTGCACCTGTCAGGGGGTATTCAAGCTACTTTTAAATACAGGTTCAATGTTTACGAATAGTTTGAATAGCCCTAGATAGACAGAGGAGAAACAACAGACAAGATGAAATGGAAAGAAGATGCCTTTCTAATGCACTGAGAAATCTCATCAGCTATTGACTACATTGGATTCAAGCATCATGACTTCTGCTTTCACATTAGGCATTTCACTCCTCCCCTCTCCATAACAATGCACAAGTTACTTTTTAAAATGATTGATCTTAAAACCAGCAATAGGAGATTCAGTTAATAACAAAAATAGTTATGTTTAAACTATTTTTGTCATTAAGTTTGGTGCCATTTTTTCTGGATTGCTCTGTGTTTCAGCATGAACTATAAAGCCCAAATTCCATTTTTAAAAAGAACTGGTCTTTGCACCTCTTCCTCTCATATTGAAAGTCTATGTAAATCTATGAAATACACAAATATAGTTTAGAAATGTGACAAATAAGTTCCCCTGGAATTGTTTCTGACAGATTTGGAGTTGCCCCTGGCAACTTTCATACAATGTCCATGACAGTCTGTCAAACTCTTTGGCATGCCAAGATATACATACAAAAGCTTCCAATGAGGGAAGAAGTCACCCGTGTATTATTAAAATATGTCTGAAGCCTGACCGTTGTTGCAGCAAAGAGCTGCCTCCAGATTGTCAAATGGCAGTGAAAGTCCTCCTGAGCCCCCAAAATCTGGAGTAAGTGGCCCTGGTAGCCTCTTGCAAGACTACAATAGATGGTTATAGAAGCAGCTCTGGACGTGGGAACTATTTCCACACCCATATCATAATGTACAAAGGCTGGTGTTGCATCTCCTGGCTTGGCTGGCACAAGATGTACTAGTGAGGAACAAGTTTCCATCTGGCCCTGTAAAACTGTTGAGCTCAGCATATCAATAGTCATTCAGAGTACCTGTTTGTTTTTTGTCTCAGCTTGCTCTGCCTTACTTCACCTTAGATACACACACAAAAAATTCTGAATCATACCCTAGGCTTCCAGGATTTCAGACACAAGGCTTTCCTAGATCTTCCTGTAGACATCATGGGTAATGTAGCCCTTTTAGGCTAACATATAACTTAATACATTGTACTATCATTATTATACTCATTATTCCCTTGATGAAGGAATGGCACAACACGGAAGTTAATATCCTATAGGTTCATGGCTTAGCAATTCTTAACACTTGCGAATTTTTCTTAAAAGTAGTCCAATGCAATATTTCCCTTCCTGATCATTCTCTAGATATATGGCATTCAGCTCAGTGGAATCTCAGCAATGGCCATATATCCGAAGGACCTTGGGATCAGAAAAGGCTGGGCAGGGATTGCCCTGATTGTCTTTTCCCATCCCTTTGCACCTCCAGGGATATATAGAAAAAGGCTAGTTTCAGAGTTTTGGGAATTGAAGTCCATGCAACTTAAAGCCTGCCTAATGGTCACCCAGCCTCTGTATGAAGACCATCAGTGAAGGAGAATATATCACTTTATATGAATTCTATTCCTCTGGATGACAGTTCAGCATATGCCTCCTTATATTTAGTCTCCATCTCCTTTATTGTAGTTTTAATCCATTGGTTCTTGTCCTAAGACAATAGAAAACAAGTCTACTACTCTTCTGTGTGTGACAACCCTTCATATATTCGAGGACTTCTACCCCCTTCAGTTGTCTCTTCAGTAGGCTAAGCATGCTCTCCATGCTTTCTAATAAAAGAGTTCCAAGAAGCTTCCAAGGCTGAATTTTACTGACACGTTTTGTTACAAAATCTAGACAAATCTAGAAAGTTTGGTAGACAGTTCACTTGCTCCAAGAATAGATTGCCTTACTGGAAGACCAGGACTGATGGAAGTTTTACACCTATGTCCTCAGCCTCCTCCCATTCAGCCACTCTTGCACTGCATTATTTAGATGTCCTTAGTCAGGATTACCATATTCAGGCTGAAAAAATCCAGACCACCAATAGATTCCACCTAAGAGATAATACTTTCCCTGTTTCTTGCTATGATGGTGGTCATCCAGATATTTCAGGCCAGTATGGCAACCTCAATTCTTGAGTGATGAAGATACCTTAGGAACAAGCTGGCCCTGAGTGCAACTGTCATGTGTATAACCAGGAAGCAATGACTGGGGGTACCATCACTAATACATGGACACATTTACCAGAAACAAAAGTGGTGTTATTCATCATTAGAAGGTGGTGGCAAATAGGAGGCTGGCCCATTTGCCATAAGAAAGCTGCTGCCACAGGTTGAAGAAAAAAGGTGAGCATCAGGATCACATGAAAGTTTCCAGAGTTAGCAAAAGAAAAGGAAAAGAAACACACACTCAAGTATTTTATGCATCAAGTTCCATTTCCATGCTATTCCCATTTACTGTAGAAGTGCCTTAAGCATGGATTGTGTTCAATATTAAAAAATGCCCCAGGGCAGAGGTTTTCACAAAATCCCCTATTATTTTGGTTGAGGCATTAACCACAGAAGGGCCATACAAGCCCAGCAAAGGTTTAGAATAAGTATTCCAATCAGTACAGAAAGGTGTGTTGTCTTTCAGTGTCAAGCAAAGCGTAATGTTTAATGCATACATTACAAGTATTAAAATAATAAGCAGTGATGCTGATTTTCTTGCCTTTTTTCCCCATTAGAAATACAATAATGTCCCCACGCCCCATTTTAACAGCAAAATGTTTCTCAGTAACGTTGGCAAGAAATGAACATCTTATCTGCTTTGTGAAACATTTCAAAAATATGTGTGCCTGTATGTTCATGCATGTTCAGCAATGTATTTACAACATAAATATACCAGTATTTGTATCCTTTTCTATCAATGAAGAGACTGAAGAAACATGTATACAGGGAGACTTACATTTTGGGAGGTACATTGTTAAAATGAGAAAACTCCAAAATAGAAGACTATTGAGAGTGACAGTTGCTTTTTAGGGAAAATGATTCAAAGAAAAGAAACTTCAAAACAACAATGCTTGATTAAGGGCATGTTGATAACATCTCATTACCATTCTGTGGGCCAAGCTAAAAATTGGGCTTTTGCAGCTGTCCACTGTTTTTTCCTTTTTCAGGAAATTAAAGACAAAGTACCTGGATTACAATGTTTCTCAGAAAGTCGAACAACTTCCTTTGATTTTAGCATTGATTTAGGCATCAGAGACAAACAATCCAACAGCCAACCTGGGGAAAAAGAACAGCTACCCAAAACTTGCAAAATGCATTGGATATTGCATTAGGAAAGGGAAGGAGAAGGGCACAAAAGGGATTTTCAAAGCCCAGCTCAGTTCTTCCCAAACCCTTCCACCAGAGGCCCACTGATCTACCTGGGCATTCATTGTGGGAATCACTGACGTCCAGAAAACATCCTTATAATTGCAAATATGGTTGTGTCAAATCTGCTGCTTCCATTTGGAAGGAACTTATTTGTATAATGCCGGTTTGGTATTTTAAAAATATTTTTATTTATTTATTTTGTCAAGAGATTGTAAGATAACAGGTATAAGTATAAACATAGTTATGAATACATGAAATGGATACATATAAGAAAAATAAAAAGAAACAATAGGACAGGGACAGTAGGCACATTGGTGCCCTTATGCACGCCTCCTATAGACCTCCTATAGACCTATTAGAAAAGGGGTGAGGTCAATAGTAGACAGTCTAATGTTGAAGATTTTGGGGTTTGGGAAGGAAACCACAGAGTCAGGTAGAGTATTCCAGACATTGACCACTCTGTTGCTGAAGTCGTATTTCCTGCAATCAAGTTTGTTGCGGTTTACCTTGAGTTAGTATCTATTGTGTGCTCTTGTTTTGTTATGGTTGAAGCTGAAGTATTCATTGATAGGTGGGACATTGCAATATACAGTATTATTTTATGTACTATACATAGATCGGACTGAAGGCAGTGTAGTTCTAGGTTTTCTAGGCCTAGAATTTCAAGTCTGGTGGCATAAGGTATTCTCCAACGAGTAAAGAAGTGGAGAACTCTTCTTGTGAAATACTTCTGGACTTTCTCAACTGTATTAATATCAGATACGTAGTGTGGGTTCCAGACTAATGAACAGGATTCAAGTATTGGTCAAAGCAAAAGTTTTATCATGCTCTAGTTAGTAGTGTGATATTACCAGAGAAAAAGCTATGCAGGATTAGGTTAACAACTCTTAATGCCTTTTTGGCTATGTAGTTACAGTGGGTTCTAGCACTTAGATCATTAGAGATGAGTACTCCAAGATCCTTGACAGAGTTTGGATCACCAAGAAGATCTTGACTATTCAGCTTGTATTTTATTTTCTGATTTTTTTTTTGCCAATATGTAAGACAGAGCATTTATTTGTTGAGATTTGAAGTTGCCATTTGTTTGACCATTCTGATACATAGTTGAGGTCTTTTTGAAGTGTTGTCTGTGGTGTTGAATAGCTTTACATTGTCAGCAAAGAGGAGCTCTTGATATGATCACAGAGATCATTTATGTAGAGTATGAAGAGAGTTGGTCCTAGAAAACTGGACACCACTGTTGACAGGTACAGAATTTGATAGGACGCTCCCAATTGTGACCATTTGTTGTCCGTTTGACAGGAACGCTTCTATCCAATTATGCAGGTATCCAGAGATACCGTAAGGTTTTAGTTTTAGTAGTAGTTTGTCATGTACCACTGAATCAAAGGCTTTACAGAAGTCAATGTAGATTGCGTCTATTGCTTTGCCCTGATCGAGTTGTGTAGTTCATATGTTTTTGCAGTGGAAGAGTTGCAGATTACATCAAAGGGGCGAAGCTTGCAGTGTGATGGTGTTGTGTGGCCTCTTGACATCTAACTCCTTGTATATGGGTCTGTGTAACCAGCTCTCAGAAATCTAAAAAAGTATAAAATCTGTTGAATTAAACACAAAAGTCTTTGAGAATCATATTTGTCCTGAAAGAGCAGCTGAGCTGCACAACTGAAAAATAAAGCATTCTTGAAAATAAAGTTGATGCTGACATGCAATACCCATAAGAAAAGGGCAACTTCAATTAGGTACTTGTAGCTGTCATCTTGACAGTCTTGACTTCCCCACATAGACATCCCTGACCATAAGAACCTGACTACTTGCTGAGTTTCCCCATGTTAGAGAATCAGAAAGAGAATTTCCGGCATCAGTCCTAAGTCTAAGTAGGTGAGAATCTGCTCAAGCATGTCCAATTCTTGGTGAGAGAAAACTACAAAGGCCATTATATTTGATGGGGATGCTTAAATGAACTGTATCTCAGAGTGGCCAAGCAGAGGTCAGTGAAGCAACCTAGGGTTGCATCACTGTGCTTTAGTCAGAAGAATCCTATTTGATTATTGGGAGTTACAGTAATGGCATTTTTTGTCAAAAACGCAGGAGGGAAACTTCATCAGGCAAAAGTATCTGCCAGCTCATACTCTCGAGCATTTGGAATTGAGAGACACCCTGCCTCAGAAACTGGAGGCAATATATCACCCTTAAGATTAACAGCCATCGAGACCCTTTCATTTTGTGCAAGTCTCTCATTTCCTTTTAAAAGCTGTTTTGGCAGTCAGCATTGCTTCCAGGATAGAATCTGGAAGCAATTTTTTTTTTTTTTTTGCTGATGAAAGTGGTTTAAGTAACTGCTTCTCCTATTTGCTTTGTCTTCTGAATATATGAATCTTGGCAGAGGGCAAAGGAAGCTTTCCTTCCCTTCAACCCTCCCCATCCACCCCCACTATCTCCCACACATACTGTGCATCTATTGTACCCACCAACTGCTCATTCACAACAACATAGACTTGCATGGTGACTACAATGTATTAACTGCAAACACCACTTTGGGCTGCAAATAATCAGGAAGAAATCTAGATGGCAACAATGAATGTATTTTTGTGCAAAGTTCCTGCACAGTTTGTTTTTGGTATTGCTTTACTGCCATCTGATGGTCAAATAGATTTTTGCAGCTCAGTTTTCACAGGCCTAGCATTATACTGTTGTTATCACCACTAAAGCTCAGTAGCAAGCATAATAAGAAGGGAAAGCTGCTTAGTGGGTAGATGCTGAAAGTAAGGCAAACTTCTCAGGGTCCCTTAAATCCTACCCCAATATAAAGTTCCAGCTGACTGAAGAAACTGGAGAATCAAATTGAAACCAGTCGGAGGCTCAGGTACTCCAACTTTATTGCTTCTCACCAGGGCTGCAAGAATACAGAAGATATTCACAAGGTGAGTGAGCTTAGAGGACAATCCAGCAAGTAGGAGGAAAGGTCTCAAGCTGATGTTCCAACCACGTACAGTGTCTGTAGAAAATCACCATCCACCCACCCTCCTAGAGAATGAAATATTTGGGAGAATATTAAAAAGGCAGGATAGAATATTTCCCCTAAAGGAGAAATGGGGAAAAATCTTAAGGGAGACTGAAACCAGCCCTTTTCTCTGCCCCAAGCAGAAATGCAGATTTGGTAATCCTTTCAGAAAGACTGGATCAGACAGATACTCCAGGTAAGCAACACAATTAGGCAAGCCAACAGTTGACAAGATGAGCTCAGAGGAACACCTAGGATTTGCATTTCCCCTTTTACCTATAGAGCCAACCATGATCCCTACATGATCCCATAGGAATCAAGGAGATATAAAAACCCACCCACTCTCAATTCCATTTTGTCAACTGTCCCAGAACTGCATATGTTATGTGTGTTGGTTCTGCTCATCAATAAATGGACCTTTCTTTCTTAAGCAGCCTCCATTTTATTCCCAGCTTGGACTGGACCTAGATTTTTCTTCCAACAATCAGCTATAAGAATCCAGCCTCCTAAAGCGTCTGGATTTCTGGCGCTCTGAAATCCAGACAGTAGAACTGATCCATAGTGCAAGAGAAACTAAAGAGTCAAAGAAAAATAACTGCATCATTTTTAAGAATAATAAAAAGCAAAGCTCAAGTGTTCTCTGGGCCTGATCTGGCTTTGTCAGACAGACATTTTTATTGTCCATAAAGCCAATCTTCATTCAACACCTCCTAATATAATTTTTTTGTGTGTGGCAGTAGAAAATCTAAATATATCCAACTGTTTACCCATTTGAATATTTTTTCAAAATTACAGCTCATATCAGCTCTGAATATAAAAACTCAGGGGAATCATATATTTGTCTTTTTATAATTACACATTTGTCAAAAAGCTCTTGATCACCCTCAGCTGGTCATGATGAGGAACAATTCTGAGGCCAAAGACAAAATATAGGTTGGTTCCACATATTTGTGACTCTCCCTGTATAGATACCCTTCAGAGCTAACTCATTCATAGATCCAAAATTTGCTATCATCAATTGTGAAATTACTCCAATCTTATTAAATGTCACAACTTGCCAAGATTAAAATATCTGTGCAGGTATAGTTTATGCCATACTAATTCACCTTCTTGGGTCTATTTGCTGGAACATTTTATCTTTAAAACTTTGAAATATTTAGATATTCTACTTCTGCATTTTAGAGTTCTACCAAGGCTTGGATTATAGAGTGAATTAATTGTGCATTGCTAAATTGAGGGCATTGTGCTTACAAGGGTCTTGTGCTTATTTGCATTTATCCAAAGCACATTTGTCATGGTTCTGGATTTTTGCAATCCTGGTTTTTTTTTCTCCTCTATTAAGTTAAAGTGCCATCTAATTCAACTTAGTCAGGACAAAATGATGTCGGCATAAAATCATTGTCCCTATTGTCTATACAGATTCTCAGTCATCCAGGTCATGGTTATCTTGCTTTTGAAGTGATAATTGGATTTTTTTTAAAAAGACATTTTGTTTCTCATGTAAGCAGCTTCGTCAGCTCTGAAGCAGCTTCTTGAATGAGAAGCAAAACATCTTCAAAGGAAAACCAGAAAGTACAGTTGCCTCTTGAAAAATTATCTTTGGGACATTGCCCCTATTACAAAATTCTATTCTGCCTCTGTCAAAACTACTACATGACATTGTAGAATGAGAGCATCCTGATGAACGTTACAAACATGAATTTTACAAACAGCATTGGCATGTGATTAACTTGCTTCTCTGGCTTTGCTTCAACGTCTTCTTTCAAAAAGTCAGCAGCCAGTTGGGGAAATACCTGATAATGGAAGAAGGAAGCATACCAGGGTGGATCTGGCTTCAGAGCTCTGCTTGAGTTTGTCTAGCCTTGAAGGGCCTTGAATGACCTTTCAAATTAAGCTAATTAAAAGGGAGGGAAGGAAAGCAGCAGAAAAGAAATAGTGCACAGTAGCCACAGAGAAGATGGAAACAATACTTCTTTCATGGTTTTGCTGCTAGTTAGAATTTATAGAATGGGAGAACTGACCCTGACTCTCTGTTGGACAATCAGGACTCTTAATTCACAGGGAAGGGGAAAAATCCACTGCAGTTGTTAAGTTAAGGCCAGGTCACATCACCCGACGGATGCAAAACGTATGTAAAAAGGACACAGCGGACGAGCAAATTTTCCATCCGTTGTTATCCACTCTCAAAAGGGGCAAAAATTTGCATAAAGAGAACGGAAAAAACGGACGGGGGGAGGACGTATCACGGATGTAAAACAGATGCTCAACGGAAGCCTAGCGGATGAAAGCGGATGGCAGCGGATGGCACGTCCGAAAGGTTTTCGGGGGAGCATAGCAAAGCGGACACGTAGTGGAAAGAGTGGATGCCTAGTGGATGCAGAGTGGATGCATAGTGGATGCGTAATGGATGCAGAGCGGATGACGCGGATGAGTAGCGGATGCAGACCGGATGCGTAGTGGATGCCTAGCAGATCACTGCGCATGCAGGGAGGATGCATTGCGTCAGGAGGCAAGGAGGCAGCTCGCAAGGAGGCAGCTCGCAAGCAGGTCACCATTCAGAGGAAAGACCTGCTGCCAGACACATCTTCATCAGAGACCATGGGGAAGAAGAGGAAGCCTGTGCCATCTTCTGCCAGCCCTGGCAAGAGGGATAGATCCACCATCCCACCCCCTGGCGCTGACTCTGCTGCTGCTGCTTCTTCTTCTGCTGCTGCTGCTGCTGCTTCTTCTGCTGCTGGTGCTTCTCCTGCTGCTTCTCCTGCTGCTGCTGTGGTGGTGGACCAGCCCCAAAGCCCTGAAAGCCCTGATGCTGAAGGCCCTGCCAGAGGGAGGAAGAGGCAAGGCAAGGAGAAGGAGAAGGGAGAGAGGAAGCAGTACTCCATCGCAGAGGAGCATGAGGAGGAGGTGCTGGAGTGGCTGAGGGAGAATGAGTATATGTGGAGGAAGGGCCACAGGCTCCATCAAGACACCAAGCGGAAGCAGGTGGCTTGGAGACAGAAGGTGGAGAGCCTGGGCTACACTTCGGATGTCCTCTTCAGGTGGTGGAAGCATATGCACACCTGGTACGGGAAGCTGCACCTGAAGAAGTCTGGCCAGGCCCCAGTCAAGCTCACCGACTGGGACACCTATGTCATGGCAAAGTGCAGCTTCCTGGAGGGTGAGGTCCGCCACCGAGGAACAGCCCCTCTGTCTATCCTCACTCTCAGGTAGCCCACAGACAGCCAGTCCTCTTCTGGCCAGGAGACAGCGACTGTGTCTGGGCAGGTGTCCACAGAGCGTCCCACGACAGAGACCCCCCCGACAGCTGCACACCCTATGCCGGAGGACATGGAGGATTCTCTCACACACATGGAGCAAGAAGAAGCAGCGACCACCAGGGACCAATCCACACCCACCCCCAGCTCCACTTCCACAGAAAGAAGGCAGAAAGGCAGACCAGAGGGACAGAGCCACACTATCCTGCTGGAGATCAGGGACACTATCAAGACCAGCGGAGATCTCCTCTACACTTTGAGATTCCATCCTCAAACCGCAAGCCCTTCCTCACCTACTTGACCCAGACCCTCATGGACATGCCCGAGGCCCAGTACCAGGTGATAAAGGAGAGGATCACGGCGCTGCTGCACCACCCTCCAGCCCAGCTGAACCTGCTCCCATCCACTCCAGGTCTGCTCCTCCACTCCAGCCGCTGTCACAGCCCTTCCAAGGCTTTCAACAGCCCCTCTCCTACCAAGACTACGGCTACCAGGAGTTCCAGCAGCACAGGCAGCCCTTCCCAGTCCAGGCACAGGTTCCTCGCATGCCACAGGTGCCACCGATGCCACCAATGCCACCGATGCCACAGACGCCACTGACGCCACAGATGCCACTGATGCCACCAATGCCACTGACGCCACAGATGCTACCGAAGCCACAGATGCCACTGATGCCACCGATGCCACAGACGCCACAGATGCCACCGACACCACAGATGTTTCCTCGCACGCCACAGATGCCTCACCTCGCCCAGCTGCACACCAGGCATCCCCACTACACTCCTCCTTCCTCCACTCCACAGCGAAACCCGGCCTCAGAACATCTGTCATCGGTCCTGTGCCTGACATCCCAGGTCCTGGATGAAGGGCCTCTCAACCTCACTGGGCTGAGCCAGCTTTCTGAGATCTTCCTGAACACACCATCTCCTGTTGTCCTCTCGGGGCCAGGCACCCCAATGGCACCTCAGACCAGCACTCCAGCCACTGCCACCTCCACAGTCACTGTCCCCTTTACACCTGAGACCATGGACATGCCTCAGAGTGACTGAGAACATTGCCAGAGACTGAGTTGTTACCTGTTGACTTTATCTTTGCTTGGGACACTTTTCTTGGTTCCTTTTGCTTTTTAAATAAAGTCCTACACTTTACTGTTATTAATAAAGGTTTTCTTTACTTCACACACTTGGGTCATTTCTTTTACTTAATAAAGTGTTGGTGGAAAGTTTTAGAAAATGGTTAAGCCTTTGCATGCTTATGGGATGGGCAGGGATACCTGTGGGATGGGTAATAGCTGTGGGATGGGTAATAGCTGTGGGATAGATAAGCCTCCAGTGCAAGCATAGTGGGACTGTATGGTCCACCCTCCCAGGTGCCACACCTATGGCCCTTTATTATCAATAACAATTTAATCATTGATCCACACATTTCAACATAAACACAACTCTTTATTAATGCCCTATTCATTGTAAGGCCACTCAACATACATGGCAGAATCTCATCAGTGTGATGAGACAGGCTGAAGAAAGCATCCATTAAGCATCTACCATCCTGTCTTGCCACTCCACTGCTCCAGCTGGGGAGTTGCACCAGTGTTTCAGGAGGTTGCGCTGCTTCTTCCCTTCACATGAAGCTCTGCTGGGGCCTGGTACATCCACAGTATCAATCAGGTTTTGCCCTTGCCTCCATTCACCAGGCTCCATGTCCGCATTCCTTTGTTGACGGTCCACAAGCCTGTTCTGCAAGACTGGGTAGCGAGTGCGCATGAGATTGTGCAGGATGCAGCAAGCTTCCACGATGCTCCTCACGGTCTCTGGGCGATGCTGCATGGTGGTGAGAAGTACCTGGAACCTGTTGGCCAGGATGCCAAAGGCGTTCTCCACCACCCGTCTTGCCCTGGACAGCCTGTAGTTGAAGATCCTCTCTTCACGGGTGAGGTATCTGGAACTGTAGGGCTGCATGAGGTAGGTTCTCAGGGAGAAGGCATCATCCCCCACGATGAAGTAGGGCACATCTTGTGTGTCGTTGGGCAGGGGTTCTGGATCTGGGAAGCCCATGATGAGGTTGCGTTCCAGCCCCTCCTTGAGGTCACTGGTGTTGTATATCTGGGCATCTGAAGCTGACCCGTTGCCTGAAGCATTGATGTACATGAACCTGTAGTCAGCATCGACCATGGCGAAGAGGATGATGCTGAAGAAGCCCTTGTAATTGAAATAAGTGGATCCTGACTTGACTGGAGCTTTGCAGGCCACGTGCTTCCCATCTATGGCTCCAACAGTGTGGGGGAAATTCCACCTCTGATACCACTGTTCTGCAACTTTCCTCCAGGCTTCTTCAGTGGAGGGGCACTGGAGGAGCTCCTCCAGGTATTCCTCGATGAGGGCCTGCACCACTTCTCTGACCACAATGCTGATGGTGTTGTGTAGCACCCTCCAGGCATACTGCATGTTTCTGTACATGGTCCCGGAGGCCATGTGGCGCAGAGTCACTGCCACCTTCAGTCCAGGGTCCAAGCTGGGACAGAAGTTGGTGCTCTGATTGGTCAACCTTGGTCTCAGATGCTCCACAACTTCGTCAAACATGGCTGGCGGCATCCTCATGAAGTTCTGGAATGCACGAGGGTCTTCGTTCCTCAGCTCCACCATCAGCTTGTCATACAGTCCAAACTCCGCTCTTCTCCCGATCCATTGTTGGACCCAGATACTTCTTGGCCACCTCCTTTTCTTCCCATAGAAAAGGTGAAAGAGCCTGAAGAGGGCTTGGTTCTATTGTTGAATGATGGCGGCTACCAAAAGGAGCGAGCGATGATCCATGGTGGAGAAGAATGGATGCTGTGGAACAGCAAGGCTGAAGAGGTCTGCACACCAGGGCTGCTGGACTGAAAGTGAGATCCAGGCGTGTCAGGCGGAGCTTCATTCAAAATCCAGGAAAGAAATGCTTAGACTCTTTTAATTAGAAAAAAGTTACCTTTTACTGAAAGTGAAGTTGTAGCAACCAAAGCATTCTGAATCTGAGAAATTAGGCGCGCAATTCACATATACAAAGTGATGGAAGTGTTCCCACCCCCAATAGTTCAGATGAAACTTCCAATTAGAAGTTGTGAATATGATCATGTGGGCATCTTAAGGTGATGATGAGGCCTCTGTCCATTGACCTTGGCATACTTTGATAACGGGTTGCAGTTGCGCAGAGAAAAGAAAACTAAGCGAGAAATAGAAACCTAACTCTATTGTATGCTCCCCCTCTCATTTACACAACAGATGAATGTAACACCTCCAGCTCACTTCCCAGACTATCCCTACCTTCCCTCCCCCCCATTTCTTATGACAGCCGAAAGATGCAAAGCGATAGGAGAAGATCTTGAAGGCTGATATTCGGCCCTCCTAGAAAAAGGAAAATCATCAGTCCTAGAAGAGAGATCGGAGAAAATATAAAGACAATTATTAATCATGAAACAATTACAAAAGAATACACTCCTAAGGCTTATCAGGATACTTGGAACAAAATGCTTTGATCAACTTAGGGGCTTTAACATCGGTTTCGTTAACCCATTCGGCTTGTGAAGAAGGGAAATGTTTCCAGGCTACAAGATACTGGAGCTGACCCCTCCATTTGCAAGAGTCCAGAATTTCTTTAACTTCAAAATGTTGTTCACTTTCAATCAATATTGGTACAGGAGGGTCAGCCTGGATGGATCTTAAATCAGAAGTATGTTCAGGTTTTAGCAAACTAACATGGAACACCGGATGAATTTGTCGAAGAGTTTTCGGAAAGTTCAGCTGGACTGTTACAGGATTTATAATCCGTTCAATCGTGAAAGGACCAACATATTTAGGACCAAGCTTCTTTGACTTTTGAGTGGTTTGCAGGTATCTGGTGGACAGGAAAACTTTGTCGCCCACTTTATATAGTTTCTGTGGAGATCCTTTCTTGTCTGCAAACTTCTTATGAGCTTGATGGGCCTCATCTAATGCTTTGCGTGTCACTGGCCAGTTAAGTTGGAGTTGAGTTATCCATTCATCCAATGAATGGATGTTAGGCTTTTCACAAGGAAGTTCAAGTATGGGTACAAAATCTTGTCCCGAAGCTACTTTAAATGGAGTAAATCCAGTACTACTATGTACGGAGTTGGTATATGCCATTTCGGAAAATGGTATTAAGTCGGACCAGTTATCTTGTTGATAATTTATTTAACATCTAAGATACTGTTATAACACTGTGTTAGTTCTCTCACAGGTCCCATTGGTTTGAGGGTGGTGGGCAGAGCTTAAGCCCTGGGTGGAGCCTATCAACTTCAGGAACTCTTTCCAAAAATTTGAGGTAAACTGGACCCCTTTGTCAGAGATTATGCGTTCCGGAACGCCATGTAACCTATAGATATGTGAAATAAACAGTTTAGCCAACGTCTTCGCAGATGGAATCTTGGAACAAGGTATGCAATGTACTTGTTTGGAAAACAAATCGGTTACTACCCAGATAACCATGTTTCCACTGCTTTCGGGTAATTCTACTATAAAGTCCATAGAGATTTCCTTCCAGGGGGCTGTCAGTCTAGCTACATTCTGTAACAACCCTACTGGCTTGCCAGGAGGTCTCTTCGTCAAAGCACAAATTGGACAGCTAGCTACATAAGCTTCAATGTCCTTCTTTAAAGTAGGCCACCAGAATTGCCGCTTAACCAGGTGTAAGGTTTTCACAAATCCAAAGTGACCAGCTGCTTTAGAATCATGAGCTTGTTGTAGTATTTGGCCCCTCAGCACCTGGGACACATACAACTTGGTCCCCACCCAAGCCAAACCATCTCTAACTGTATAGTCATTTGAATGAGCCAGGAACCATTCATCCAGTTTTAAAGCTTCTTTTAATTGTTCGGTTAGGTCATTCGATAAATCCACTTCTTGTTTCTTCTTTTGGGCTCTGGTGATCACTGGGGTGGCTAGATGTTTGGTTGAGACAATTGGACTTATCACCTCCTGGCACATGCTATTATATTGGGGTAGTCTAGAGAGAGCATCCGCCATGAAGTTCTTCCCTCCTGGAATGTACTTCAGTGAGAAATTGAACCGTTTGAAATACTGGGCCCAGCGAACTTGTTTACGGGACAGCTTCCGAGGCGTTTTTAAGGCTTCCAAATTTTTATGATCAGTCCATACCTCAAATGGATGTCTTGCTCCTTCCAGGAAATATCTCCAGGTCAGTAAGGCCCAATGAACTGCAAAAGCTTCTTTTTCCCAGACATCCCACCTTCTCTCTATTTCAGACAGCTTATGGGAGGTATACACACAAGGCTGTAAGGTCCCTTTCTCGTTGATTTGAAGTAACACCGCTCCAACAGCCACATCACTTGCATCGGCTTGAATCACGAAAGGAGATTCCATATCCGGGTGCTTTAGCACTGGTTCCACAGCAAACAGTCGTTTTAGCTTTTCAAAAGCTGCTTGGCACTCCATGGACCACTCCAATGGCTTGCCCGGCCTTGGCTTCACCTCCCCTTTTGTTTTTAAGAGATTTGTGATGGGCATTGCTATCTTAGCAAATGTCGGGATAAATTGCCGATAAAAATTTGCAAATCCCAAGAAGCTTTGAAGTTGTTTTCTGGTACGTGGTGGAGCCCATTCCAATACGGCACGCACTTTCTCTGGATCCATTTCTATTCCTTCAGATGAAATGCGATATCCCAAATAGTCAATTTTCTCTTGATGGAATTCACACTTTGACAGTTTAGTATACAACTTAGCGGCACATGGTTTTTGTAGAACTGACCGCACCAGTTTCACATGTTCATCCAGAGTTTCCATGTAGATAAGGATACCATCAAGATAAACCAGAACCCCCCTGTATAAATGTTCATGTAACACTTGATTGATCATCTGCATGAATACAGCTGGGGCCCCTTGTAAACCAAAAGGAAGAACGTTGAATTGGAAGCAACCCATCGGGAAGTTAAAAGCAGTCTTCCACTCATCCCCTTCCTTAATTCAAATTCGGTAGTATGCTTCTCTCAAATCCAACTTCGTGAAAATCTTCCCCTTCGCTAGGTGGACCAACATGTTCTTCATCAAAGGAAGGGGGTACACGTTTTCCACGGAAATATGTTCCAGATTTTGATCTATAAACAATCTTAGCTCCTCCAATTCCCATGGTGTCATTGAGTACAACTTCGGTTTCGGGAGCTTCACCCCAGGCAAAATCTCAATCGCACAGTCTGTTGGCCGGTGAGGCGGAAGCTCATCCGAGGCCTTCTCACTGAACTCTTCTTTTAAATCCCAATACTCTTTGGGAATTTTCTCCTCCCCTTTCACGGGTTCAGTACCTGTGGAAGCTATTTCAATCAGAACCTGAAGCTTCGGCTGAGATCTGCCCTCTTTTCCTGGTCACTGCTTGGTGCGGATGCGCAACAACCCCTTTCTCCAGTTAACCTGGGGGTTCCATTTCCGGAGCCAGGGCAATCCCAGTATTAATGGTTGCTCCATCTCAGGGACCACAATAAAACACAGAGTCTCATCATGCTCTCCCATGATCATTTCTATAGGTTCCATGATAAAATGTACAGGGCAACCTCCAGCCACTGATCCATCTAATTGACAAAAGGAAACGGGCATCTTCAAAGGTTTTTAGTTTTCAGCCCATTTTCTCCACTGCTTCCCTGTTGATTATACATCTTGTGCACCCAGAATCTAACAGGGCTAGCATTTCCCCTTCGACCCCTGAATTGGATACCCTCAACTTCACCAGAATGGTCATGGGGCCCATGCTTGGACTTACCAGGAAGTCATCTTCTGAGTCGAAATCATCCTCCTCAGGGGTAACTGGAGTTTCTGATTCCTCTCCCGCGGGAGGGGTGACCTCTGCCATCTCTTTCGACTTTAGTGCTGATTCGCGAGGCTTCGTTGGGGACTTTTCAGGTTTCTTCCCTTCTTTTGGCGCCCCCTTTGGTTCCAGCTTGACTTTGCAGTTCACAGCCCGGTTACCTTCCTTCCCGCATCGAAAGCAGGCCGAGGGGTTGGGTCTCGCCGCCACTCCTCCCCTCTGAGGTTTGGGGACCTCTTGAGGACGTGGGGGAGAAGGCTTGCTCCACCCAGAACCTTCCCGCCGTCTGCTTCGGGTTAAATCAATTTCCACTTCTTCTGCCAGAAAGTACCACATCTGCAAGTCATTTGGGTCTCTTCTAGCAATGCATCTCTGGTACACATCTTCATTTAAACCATCCTTAAACGCTTCTATCAGGGCTTCCTGGGACCAGCCTTAGATATGACCAGTTAACTGTCTAAATTCTTGGGTGTAGTCAGCCACTGACCTCCGCCCCTGATTTATGGTCTTCATCTTAATCCGGGCCTTGCGCTCTGCCAGTGGGTCCCCAAACCTAGCCCGCAGTGCAGTCATGAACAGGTTAGAGTTCAGCAACTGGGGAGCATTATCATTATGCAAGGTCACCATCCACTCTGCAGCTGTTCCCTCCAGAGCCCTGGTAACACATCTCACTTTGGCTGCTTCTGAGGGAAAATCCTCCGTGTATTCTTCCATATAGCTCCAAACTTGAGCTAGGAAAAATCCCAAGGTTTTGGGATCTCCCCCGTATCTTACTTCTAACGGAGGCAGCCTAGGAGCTCTACGCCTTCTAGGAATTACACTTCCGCTGAGGGCCCCGGGGCTGCTGCTGGATCGGGTTGATTTATGGGAGAGGGGGCTGCTCTTCTTCTTCTAGCTGGGGCTACTTCCCCTCCCCCTTCATACCTCTGTGCAGCTTGGAGTTGTTCAAAGACTTCATCAAGGAGTCTCCTGGCTTGATTCAGTGAGAGTTCTCTCTTTTCCTTTTCTTGCCATGGTTCCTCTTTTCCACGCCGGTGGGTAGTTGTGATCCCGTGGGGGGGGGTCCTTCTCCAGATCTTTCCAGCCAACCCCCACTGACCACCTGGGCTTCACAGCTGGATCCTCTTCCAGATTGAGCTCTGCTAGCAATTGGGCTTCCTGTACCAGCAAAGAATCTTGCCCTCCAATGGCTCCCAGGTCTTCCTGATCACTAGTTGAAGATGACATGATGTCCAGGCCCCCTCGGAAGAAAATTGGATGTTTTCTCTGGGTGGGCTGGTAGACGGAGATTCAGACTAATGTCAGGCGGAGCTTCATTCAAAATCCAGGAAAGAAATACTTAGACTGTTTAAATTGAAAAAAAGATATCTTTTACTGAAAGTGAAGTGGTAGCAACCAAAGAATTCTGAATCTGAGAAATTAGGCGCACAATTCACATATACAAAGTGATGGAAGTATTCCCACCCCCAATAGTTCAGATGAAGCTTCCAATTAGAAATTGTGAATATGATCATGTGGGCATCTTCAGGTGATGATGGGGCCTCTGTCCGTTGACCTTGGCATACTTTGATAACGGGTTGCAGTTGCACAGAGAAAAGAAAGCTAAGCAAGAAATAGAAACCTAACTCTATTGTATGCTCCCCCTCTCATTTACACAACAGAAGAATGTAACACCTCCAGTTCACTTCCAAGACTATCCCTACCTCCCCTCCCCCCTGTTTCTTATGACAGCCGAAAGATGCAAAGTGATTGTAGAAGATCTTGAAGGCTGACAAGGTGATTTCCTCCCCCTTTTTGTAGGAAATGTCGGTTTTCCACCAGGTGTCCTTCCGCATACTCCAGGCATCCTCCAGACATCCTAAATATCCGAGATACATCCCTATACGAACGTTTTTTTCCGTTTTAATGCTTTATATCCGAGCTGCATCCGCTTTCATCCTTTCTACGTCCATGCTACTAACGCTGTGTGTCCGTTCCGCATCCATTTCGCTTCCTCCGTGTCCGTTTTCCGCTGGAGCGGATTTGAGTTGCGTGGATGTGCAGCGGATGCCTAGCAGATATCGCGGATGTGTAACGGATGACGACAGACGTATAACGGATGTTCCTCATATGCATAGCGGATGTAGAACGGACGCGTTGGATACTTCATCTGCTCAAAAAGTTTTGTGCAGTGATCTTAAATTCATTTATATATCTCATAGGATTTTCTGTTGAGGTTTTTTTTCCATTTCAAACACTTCTTTAAATAGTTTTAAATGTCTTTTTTTTAATTCAGAACTGAAGGCAGACTCATCTGACATTTTAAAACTTGTCATTCTCTAACAGCTTTGAAGCAATTAATGAGCAGTTTCCAAAAGTGATTAGAAAGTCAAGTTTGTGAACTTAGTGTCCTTTAAATGTCTCCAATGTGGTTGCATGGAAGATGACTAATCCCATCATCTCTCAGTGCTCAAACCCATAGAAAAAACTGCTATCCTATAGTCTCCTCTTGAGAAGGAGTCACCAGGAGTAAATGTAAGTGATCTTCTGTCCTCTCATTTGGAAAGGTCCCAACTGGCCTACTCACTGTTTCCTTGGTCTTTGCCACAATCATCAGTTACACTTTCTCAGAGATCTCAGTTCACCATACTTGCCCCTCCCCAAAGCCCATAGTAATGTAAGATCCTTGATAGTAAATAAGTAATCATTTGCAAGTAATATAAAGGAATGAAGGAGAAGTGAACTCAACATGCCTTTGAACAAAAAAAATATTGGAATATGTCATGAGAAAAAAGGAGAGGGATGAGATGAAATGGAATAGATGAACAAGAATCTAAGTTCTAAGGCATGGATGAAATGGTGATGGACCAATACAGATAGGAGAAAGAGAATATTCTGGACATCTGATTGTAAGGACAGAGAATATGACATTTGTTCTCTCTCTACCTCCTCAATCTCACCAGTTAAAAAGATTGCATCTGGAGTGACTGGTAAGCAGGTTCACCTAAGACAGCAATATCAAAGGTTAATATTAAACATACATTTCTATCAAAGAATTAGAATAATGGTGAGAAAAATAGGAAATACTGTTAACCAGCCATGTATGGATCAGAATCTCAATATGTTTGGGATCTGTGTTAGATTTTTGAGTGAGGGCAACTTGCTCTAAGCCTATCACTCTGCTTTTGTTAGTGGTTGAAATTGCTGTAAGGGGTTTTGAATTATCCTGTCTTGAATGGACTTCTGCAGGCAGCATTTGCTTTGCTTATGAATGGAGCCATCTAAATTGACTTCCTCATTCAATAAGCTTGTTATCTTCTTTAATGTCAGCATCTGTAGTTAGCTTCTTGTTACAGTATTTTCTTTAGGCGCTTGGCTGGAATGTGGAATGGGCTTCAGCAGGAGTGGGACTCAAATTTTTTTAACAACCGGTTCTGTTGGTGTGGCTTAGTTGGTGGGCGTGGCTTGGTGGTCATGTTATTGGCTGGGCGTGGCAAACTCAATATCACTCACATCGAGGAACACCTGACCTCTCATGACTGTAGAGATGCTGCAACAGTTATAAGTGTGAAAAATGGTCATCAGTCACTTTTTTCAGTGCCATTGTAACTTTGAATGGTCACTCCACACAAGCAAAGTACCAGCAAAAGAGAGGAAAAAACTCCAGAGACTTTCCTGAGACAGGAAGTCTAGTCCTGCCAAGAATGTAATAAGGGTTAATGGAGAGGCAGTTTCTGTAAGCAACACCAGAGTGTTTCCTTTCCTGCCTTCCTTACAGGATTAGGCCAGCAATTTCTTTTAACAACTGGTTCTCCGAACTGCTTAGAATGTAAACAACCAGTTCTAGTGAATAGGTGCTGTTTTGTATAAAATGGTATACTCCAAACTATGCAATCCGATTGGCTAAAAGACTAAGCATTGGATTGGTTCATTAGGAACCAATCCAAAAGAGCCGCTGAAAGGCGGCAAAGTTAAATAGCTGCCATTGGCTACAAGCCGGCAGGCAAGCCTGTATAAAAAGGCTGCTGCGGCTTCAGCCAAACTGTTCCGTTACTGTTGCTTACTTCAATAAAGACTTTGTTTGTTGGAACCCGGTCTACCTCGCGTTTTTCTAGACGGAACAGGTGCAAACCTGTAGAATCCTACCCCTGGGCTTGGGAATAAATCTTTTAATCCCAAACTTTGAAGTTTGGGATTTGTGCAATATGGGCTTTGTGTATTAAAAGAGTGTTGGGTAAATCTTATTGTGGCTGATGGCTATGTCCTGTGTTAGATTTTTGAGTGAGGGCAACTTGCTCTAATCCTATCACTCTGCTTTTGTTAGTGGTTGAAATTGCTGTAAGGGGTTTTGAATTATCCTGTCTTGAATGGACTTCTGCAGGCAGTATTTGCTTTGCTTATGAATGGAGCCATCTAAATTGACTTCCTCATTCAATAAGCTTATCTTCTTAAATGTCAGCATCTGTAGTTTTTTAATTAGCGCCTTGGTCTTTTGGATTTTTGGAGGCTTTTCCTTATGGCAGGCATGTCAAACTTGCAGCCTGTGGCCTGGATAAATCACATGCTGGCCCCACCCTCGCCAGCTTAGCGAAGGGGGGGGAAGTCCCGTTAAGTCACGTGACAACACTGTGATGATGCAAGTTTAACACCCTTGCCTTATGGTTAATGTTTCAAATTCTTTTCCTTATGATTAATATTTTATTTGAGGTAACGGGAGATTTGATTTCTTGTCACAAGACTATCTGGATTACACTCTACAGTTTTTCTTGGCAAGATTTCCTGCTTCCCGATACTGAGAGAGACTGGCTCAGGGTCACCCAGTTGGCTTGGTGCCTAAATTGGGATTAGAACTCATGTTCCCCCAATTTCTAGCCTGATGCCTTAATCAGCACACCAATGTGTTGATTTCATGTAGCTCACCAATATTTTGAACTCGTTGCTTTGAATTGTATATATCCAAATTTTGACATCTAGATGAAGTGAGGTAATAGTGGAGATTTGCTTGCCTTCTGCAGCAAACCAGCTTTCCAGTTCTGACATTATTCAGTTCTAGTACAAACACAAATTAATCAAAGCACTCTTCCACACTCTTCCACATCAGAATTTGGGATGTATGTCAGCCATTATCTAGAAATAATTAGTTAATGACCAACTTGTCTGCTAATTCTTGAACAGATAGAAGTATATTCTTGAAATGTCTGTCCTTTTTCTCTGTAACTGTGAAAGACACTTAGGAAACCCAGGCATGATTGAATGTTTTCATAATGAGCTGAATAGTCTACAGAGGTTACGTCTCAATTCCAACATTTCAAATAGGCTGAAGTTATAATAAAGCAGAAAAAGAAAGCCTATGTACTCAACACAGATTGTTGCCGATAAGCAAACAGGAATGGCCAGTTTGCTCAACTGATCAAAAATCTAGTCAAGTATTATATACGGGAGTCTTTGTGGTTAAATTGGGAGAAGATAAAAAAA
>BLBF01000011.1:30800960-30834351 GCA_015471245.1 Laticauda colubrina | reverse complement strand
ACATACATACATACATACATACATACATACATACATACATACATACACACACACACACACACACACACACATATTTATTTATAGCATTTGAATACTGATTCCGAAGACTCTGGACAGCACATAAATAAACCAACGTAAAAAAACATTAAAACCCAACCAGCAACTTCTCAGCAAAATCCAATTCGTATTAAACGACTTAAAAAAAAAAAAAATAGGCGAGCATTTTGTTGGGGGTGAGAAGCGGCAGCCTCATAAAGAGGCTGCGCACCGTCAGCCCGCCCGCACTCTTTCAGAACAAGAAATCGTAAAAACAAACAAACAAACAAACAAACAAATAAATAAAAAAGCGGAGCGGAGGGGACGAGAACCGAAGCCCGAAAAGACGAAGCGGGAGACGCCCACTTCTTCTTTTTTTTTTTTTTGGTCTTTCCTTTCGAGCCTGCGCAGGGACGCCGCCGCTGAATGCTCTTCCCAACTCACTCCCAACCCCCTGCTTTAACTCGGCGCGGGGCGGCTCTTCCTTCTGTCACGCCACCTCCCACCGGCGCGGCTTCTGCCTTCGACGCGTTGCTGACTCGACTTCTCCGGGCGCAGGCGGGGAAGTTCCGAGCCTCCTCCTCCTCCTCCTCCTCCTCCTCCTCCAGACTCAACTAGCCGATCCGGTTTGGCCGCCCAGGGTTCATCATGGCAACGTATCGGAGCTCGATTCCCTCGCCTTCCCTCCTGCTTTGTTCAAACAAGTGAGGGCGGCGCGCTGGGAGAATGGCTCGGTGCAAGGATCGGCTTTTTTTGCAACGCCGGGGACCGTCTCTGGCATGGCTGCTGGGGCAAGTGCTTGCCACGGGGCTCATCCAGGCCGTGAGCGTTGACGAAGTCCTGCCTTTATTCGCAGGTATAGCTGGCTGGAATTCGGTTCCCCAGCCAACAAGTTTCCATTAGATACGCGAGTCCCGCAAGGGCAAGCGGTCGGTTGTCTGTCCTTTCGGATTTCTGCTCCCCTAATACGGATAGTCCTCGACTTGCAACAGTTCGCACGGTGACCGTTCGAAGTTACAAGGGCCCTGGAAACCTATGGACCTATGATCGTTTTCCACGCTTTAGGACTGTGGCTGGGTCCCCACAGTCACGCGATTTACGTTCAGGCGTTCGGCAGTTGACTCTCACTTATGACGGGTTCTGGTATTCCCGGAGTCATGTGATTTCCCCTTTTGATGAGCCAAGTCAAGGGGGAAGCCAGATTCACTTAACAACCATGTCACTCATTTAAGAACTGCGGTGATTCTGTTAACAGGTGTGGTGAGAAAAATCGTAAAATGGGGCAAACCTCACTTCACAAATTTCTCACTCAACGGCATACATTTTGGGCTCAGTGGTGGTCTTAAGTTGAGGACTTTCTGTAGTCTGTTACAGTTCTTTCCCCGAAATCTTTGGACGGCATCAGCTTGCCCACCCGCTCGCCTGTCGTCCTTTGGTGCTTCAGATGGCAGCGCCTCGCAGTGTCGCCTTCTTGCGTCTGCGTCCCTCTTGGCTGCTTGGAAGGCAAAAGATGCGCTAGGACTGTACGTACAGGCAGTCCTTAACTTACAGCAGGTCATTTAGCGACCGTTAAATGGTACAGACACTGAAAAGAGTGACATGACTTTTTTTCACACTTACGACCATTGCAGCATCCCCATGGTAATAGGATCTAGATTGAGATGCTTGGCAACTGGTTCATATTTATGACGGTTGCAGTGGATCATATGATCATCTTTTGTGACCTTCTGTCAAGCGAAATCAATGGAGAAGCCAGATTCACTTAATCGTGTTACTAACTTAACAACTGCAGAGATTCACTTAATCAAGGAAATAGGGCAAGGTTCACTTAACTGTCTCGCTTAGCAACAGAAATCTTGGGCTCAATTGTGATCATAGGTCGAGGACTACCTGTACTTGTTCACAACTTTGCAAATTAATGTACGAAACCTCTGGCTCAGATTGCTTAGAGCAGTGTTTCTGAACCCTGACAACTTTAAGATGTGTGCACTTGAACTCTCCGACTTAAGATAGCTTAAGTTCACACTTATGCTGGCTGGGAAATTGGGAGAGTTGAAGTCGAGACTTCTAACATTGCCAAGATTGAAAACACTAGCTTTGAGTAAAGAGGGAATGGAGAAGGAAGTTATGCTGCCAAATGGTTGCAGATGGGACAACAGTGGCCCCAAATATATGTGGATGTGTTTTTCATAGGAATAATTTAGGATTGCAGGGCTAATAAACCAAATCTATCAAATCATAGAAGGCAGGCGTATTTCAATGTGGTAGCTTGATTTGGTTTGTGACCACAATTATAATGTTTGGAAAATGCATATGCAGTATTTCATGATGCTGTGATTAACTTTCCATTTTGTATAGATAGTAGCTGTAAACAGTTGAAGATAATGAAGATAATGCATAGTACAGAATCAACTTGTTTCTGCTACATTCCAAATGGAGCAATGCACTTACAAAATACTTGGTCAACTGTTCAGGTAAAGTCATGCTGTTGATGCACTCATAAATTAAGTGGTTAGGATTATTCTCAGCAGCTCTTGGTAATATTGATGCTACTTAGGATTTTACATGTTCCAGTTCACCAGCATCTAAAGAGCTACATTCACCCTTATTCTAAATAAATCATGTGATCTTACATAAGGTAGCATCTACATATAGAGCCTCAGTACTATGTGTAGATTTATTTTTGGGAGAGGAATCTTATAATTTTTCAGACAAACATCAGTATTTGCCTCCTGCTTTTTCTTCCTCTTATATGATTGAACACAGAATAAATCATTTGTGTTAACTGGAACCTGAGATTTTAGATTGTAGCTTACTATCAAGATATCAAACCAGGAATTACAGTATTAATGGCTTGCAAGCTCTGCTTGGGTTTGGAGCAAAAGATCCAAATTCCAAGTTTCAATGCAATTTGTTATTTACAGATAGCACTCATCTCACAACTATTTGTTTAGCCACTGTTTGACCATCGCTGAAAAAAGTGACTTATGACCAGTTTTCACATGACCTTTGCAGCATCTCCATAGTTACATGATCAGAATTAGGCTGCTTGGCACCTGGCGTGTATTTATGAGAGTTGCAGTGTCCTGGGGTTATGTAATCACCATTTGTAACCTTCCCAGCTGGCTTCCAATAAGCAAAATCAAAGGTAGATTCGCTTAATGATTGCATTATTCACTTAACAATCGCAGTGATTTGTTTAACAACTGTGGAACAAAGGTCATAAAATGAAGTGCAACTCACTTAACAACTGCTTTGCTTAGCAGTGGAAATTATGGATTCAGTGGTGGTCATAAGTTGAGAATTTCCCATATTTGTACAAGTTCATTTACTTGTGCAAATGGCTGAGGTAGGGTGCCTCAGGATTTCTGACTGAAAGTGTTTGTAAACATAAGATAAATTTTAATGGTGTAAGAAATCCCACTGTTCCTTATTTCACAATTCCTTTTCATTTTTGAATATATAATTAAGAAATTATATTTTTAGGTGTCCATAAACAGCACTGAATTATTTCAAGTGATGTATATCCCAGATGAACATGAATGCCAAAATTCCGAACATTTCTTCGATTTTTTGAAGTGCCTGATTAGCAATATTTGGCAGCCTAGTGTGTCTAATCAAACGATCATGACAGTGGACCAGTATGTTGGCAAAACATGTTTCAGGATCGAACCAACAAATAAAGTACTCTTCACTGTGAGCGTACAACAAAAGAGTGAGTAATATTAACAGATATCCATTTGTAAAATACTTTCATATTGTCAGAAGTATGCATTTTCAGTTCATAAGTGAAACAGGTTTTGATTTCCCATCTTTTTGCTTTGTTCCAGTGTTGGATTGCAAACTCATTCTGTTATTTGTTACTGGTGGACTTCTTTTTCATTTTGCCTATAACCTGAGTAGGTACGTGCTAGCTTTACTGGAGCCTGTCAATTATATGAACTTGCTACTTTTGAAAATAAAAATGAGCTGCAAGTCTGCAAACCTAAGAAATTGTGCTGATTTCAGCAAGACTTGAGACAAGCTACCATGGATAGGGTTGTCATTCTATCCTTCCAATTTTTAAAGAGTGTCTTTATTTAGATGTGAAATATTGTCTAAATCCGTGATCAGTAAGTGGGTGGAATTAATAAAGGAACATATTGAGGAATAAATTGAATGACTATACCAGGCCTGAGTAGTTGGCTTGGCCATGATGTATTTAGCAAACCATGACTGAATTCACCCATCACATAAAGCTATGTATCATGCAAACCAAAAAGACTGGATTTACACATTAAGATAATCTAAAACTGAACCAACTGCTTTATAGTTTAACACAGTTTATGAATCCAGGCAATATGAGGCAAGGCATTCTCACTGGATGTTAATTGCAAGATTGGGGGGCTGTATAAGTAAGTGGAGTGATCTGTAGAATTTAAATAAAGCTGTATCTTTGCTTTTCTACTTTCTTGAACTTGTTTTCCATGTGTAAAAGATTTATTAGCATTCATGTGTTTCTCCCAAACAGAAGTAATCTCTTCTATTATTGTGCTGGGATAGCATTTGGCATTTGCATACCTCTAGTCTTTCTCGTTTTCATGCTTAAAAGATTTATTCCCAAGGTAAGTTTATGACTTTTAATATAAAGTAAGGCAGAAAGTATTTGATCCTTCCCCAGTGTTAACTGAGCTTTTAGTTTTGTGAGTGAATCGAAGGTTACTGAAGTGATTTAACCATGTAATAAATATTTCAGTAGCCAGTTAGTAGCATGGTCACTAACTAGTAAAGCAGAATAAAACCTGAACATTACTGTAACTTGAGGAAAATAGTTTTGAATCCTGTATTTTCTATAGAAACAGAATCAACTGGTTATTTATTTTTGGACAAGATTTCACTATGGGTGGAAGATTCAAAATCATAAGATAAATAACAGGGAGGGCAAAGCATTTTGAAATTTTTTTCTCTATAAACAAAGAGCATTCAAGAAAACAGTTGAATCCAGATTCTTCTTCTCCACTGGGAGTATTCCTGGAGCAGAATTCAATTTAAAATGTTGTACTGGTAGAAGAAGATAATTGGTCTCCTTTCCTCAGGAGATCCCTGGTGCAACTTCTTCCCATTATTCTAGAAATCCCTTAACCCTTCAAAACAAGTTTTCTGAAGACATAAGGAGCTGCAGTCGAAGGAAAGAATCACTGAAATGTAACCCAGCAGTTCTTGATATATCTAACCCTATAACTCTTTCATCTTTGATCATGAAACAGAACAGTTTGACTTCACTTTCCATGTCAGCGAAACACACATTTCCGTTTCCTAGCGATATACAAAGAAACGCCAGTCCTTAAAATGCTGTATTAAAAGTACCATGTTTGTTCAGTGTTTTGCTTGGTTTTGTTCCATGTAAATTTAGACCTTGGGTTATATTTTAATTGCTTTTTGTGGCTCTATTAAGTTTTTATCAAACAGAAATGTAAGAGCTTCCCATCCATGGGTTGTATTTGTATCTATAGAAGACCTTTTTCAGAGACCATTAAATGGTCATCAGAGGAAAGGCATGTGCTGTTTCCATAGGGGTGTAGCCTTTCTAAGCTTACATTCAATGTTTGTGCTAATTGTGAAAATATATACCCATGGAACAAGGGGTATATATGGCTCTTGCAAGAAGAACTTTTTGACTTTTAAATTCCAAAATGACATTATCATTAGGTTTGTCTAATTGCAAGCTCTTCTCTTCAATCCTAACTTGCTTCAACTTGACTTGCAGTGTTTCACTAACTCCACTTTTGTATATCTGTATGGACAAACATACACCATAATCAAATGTCATTCTTCTTTTCTTTTCCCTTCTTTTAGCTAAGTACCTTTTGGATTTTAATGAGTGGGTGCTGGTTCTCTTCTCTGTATATGTTCTATGTTTCAAGAGAAAAACTGAAATGGATGTGGAATAATTCTACATATTATATACTGGGTATGCAAAATAATAACAATATAAAAGACTTTGAAAAGGAGCTTCTTTTGCAGTTGCAGCTCTCTTCAGTCCTAAAATGGAAAGCTTATCAAATGAAATACATTATCTCCCAAAGGTTGCAAATTCAGCCTAACTTTATCCTAATTAGACATGCCTATTGCAGGTAGTCCTCAACTTACAACAATTACTTTAATGACCATTTGAAGTTACAATGTCACTGGAAAAAGTAATTTCTGACTGTTTTTCACACTTATGACAGTTGCAGCATCCCCGTGGCCACATGATCAAAATCTGGGTGTTTGCCACCTGGCATGCATTTATGACGGTTGCACTATCCTGGGTCATGTGATCACCATTTGTAACCTTCCTAGCCAGCTTCCGGCAAGCAAAGTCAAGGGGGGGGGGGAAGCCTGGTTTTATGATTCACTTAAAAACTGCAATTATTCACTTAACAATTGCGACAAAAGATCATAAAATGGGGCAAAGTTCACTTAATTGCTTTGCTTAGCAACGAAAATTTTAAGCTTTGGTTGTAATTGAAGGACTACCAGTATACTTACAAGTAGTCTTGGTTGCATTCCTGGTGAATCTTACTTGGTTATATTTAAATGACTGAAAGACTATTCTGAAAACCTTCATAAACTGAGATTTTATTGTTCTCCTCCCTCCTGGCTCTGGGATACAGCAACCTTTCATTACTTTGGATGTTAAAAAAGCTGTCTCTTCCTTGATGGGAAAAAGATGATGCTTCAGATCTGCAAAATATGCTGTCCAGAGCCTTCAAGAACCTCTGGTATTATATGAAGTGATACAAAACATTCTTTATGTAGTGTTCTTTAATATATATGATGAATCATCATTTAGTGTTTAGTCATTGCTGTTTGTGTATGTTCATAGCACTAAATCAGGATTTTTTAAAAAAAAATTAATGTGGCTCACAATGATAAGCTATCAGGTAGGTTCACACATCCATATGCTAGATTGACTTTATATATGAACTAAATAATTGAGTAAGAGATATGCTTGTTCAGCCTCTGCCGCATAGCTGCAATCATGAAAACTCTTGCTTTAAAGTTCTCTTTAACAAATACAGATAGTCCTCACCTTACAACTGTAACTGAGCCCCAAATTATGCTTGTAAGTTGTTGCAGTCGTAATTTGAGGCATAAACGTGACCGAATCTGATGTTTTTTTGACTTTTTCTGCCAGAAACCAGAACTTAACACTGGAAACCAGCAAAAAAATAACAAATCATGGTCACAAGATTGAGGGGCACTGCAAATGGCATAAAGGTTACCAAGTCTGTAAAATGTGACCAAAAGGAAGGTGTAACTGTTGTAACTTCAAAATGGGTTGTATGTAACTCTAGGGAGGTCTATTGTAAGTTTGGTCATTAAGCAATCAGTTGTAACTTGAGGACTACCTATATTGTGAGACTTAACCTGTCAGTAAATTTCCATACACATTTACAAACATATATACAATGTCACTCTTTTTTTTTCTGGAATCTTGATCAGAAAGTTTAAAAAACCCTCTTTCCATGAGTATTATTTTAAATGATGCAATTGGAAAATGAGCATTCTACCATTTTATTAATATTAATAAATATTAATCTGCCCAGAAAACGTTGGGCAGATACCTTTCCAAAATAATCAGTCTATCTGCCTTTCAGATCAGCATACGTTGCTTAATTTTAAGCTGCTGTTATGCCATGAAAAGTATCCCGCTAACATAGAAAAAAAAATCAGGGGCAGAAAGAATTTACTTCGTTTACTTAAATATCCCTCCCAGAAGTAAATGTTACTTATTACTTAGCTCCAAGCGAACAGTTAGTTGCAAACCTAAAATGAAGTAAATTGTCACCTTTTTATCTACTGATGTTTTTCAGGGTATATTTTATCAGTTGGATTGATCTCTTTTGCTATTTGCAAGAAGCATGGGCCACTTGGCAGCGAGCAAAGTATGAACCTCTTGATGTGGATGTTGCAGGTGAAAGGCCTGGTCTTAATTCATTTTGGCATTGCAATCCCACGGGTTGCCTATGCAGTCACAATTGCTATGCTCTGTACAAAACTCCTGCATTATCCCCTTCGAGTATCCTGCTACATTGGCAAGTTAGTCACCTTTCATTTATTAAAACAAAACGATATTCTTACCAAAATTAGGTGAAGCATCTGTTATTGTATAACAGTCTGACATTTCAGGCAATTTGTTACTGTCAATAAAAACCATATCATAATTTATTAAATTTGTTTTCTGCCTATGTTCTGTTTTCTCTCTAATATGTAGTGGAGCTTACACCGTGCCAGAATGTCCCAGAAGTTGTCTGTTTCTGTCCCCACTCAGCTGAAAGTCATTCAGTGCAAAGCTATGGGGACCTTCCAGCTCAAACATAGCATCACAATGTATAGAGAACAACTTGTCCTTGAGGATTTAATTTTTGGCATCAGTGCCCTTTTTCTAAAAGTTATTGTCCTAGTTGATTATGACTGTACAAATGAATTGGCTATGTTTGTAGCCAGTGCAATGCTTAGTTAAGGAAGCATGAATCATTCTTTGAGGATAAGCAAAAAAATCCCATACCCTCAAGAAAGCATGGGTTGGTTTCAGAAATGGAGTCTGTTTCGACATTTGCTTTAGGACCTTTGTAAATTGGCAAGGATTTAGAGGGCAACATAGAAATCAAGGAAAAATCTAGGATTCTGGGATCAGTCCTAATCTGGGATCAGTCCTAATAAATCATGACTAAAACAAATCAGAATGTGTCACCATAATTTCTCTTTGCTTTATTACTTGTGATGCATTAAGAGATTGAAACAGTCTAGTTAACATGAAACCCGGTCTTACCAAGTTTCTGTTTTGTTATTTTCTGTACTACCTTAGAAGCAATCATTCTAGGAAGCTTAACAATTATCTGAGTCCATATTTAGTTTATACTATTCTTTATATTTTGGTTGTGTCATTTTAGTAGTAGTAGCATTATTAGAGATTTTTCTGACACATGGTTGTGTTCTAGTATTTGAGCTACTATTACACATTATTCAGCATATTTTAATATTAGTGCTATCGTACAGGGGTCCCCAACCACCAGGCCCTGGACCAGTACTGGTCTGTGGATCATTTTGTACCGGGCCGCAAATAATGAATAATCATGATTAAAATATATATAAAAATATGTTTTTCATAAAGAAATAGTAAAGAAGCCCTTTACTATTGGGGAAGAATTGATTTTGCCGGTCCTTGAAAAAGTTTCTGTGTGAAACTGGTCCCTGGTACAAAAAAGGTTGGGGACCACTGCTATAGTAGACACTGCATGCAAATAGACTTAATTTTATCATTGTTGGATCAAAACATGTTAGGATTTCTGCTTTGACAAGATAATTCAATGTGTGTCGAAATACAAGTGTCTTCAAAGGGTGCGGCTGTTCATCCATTAAATTATACAATGATATCTGTATGCTAGGGCTTTTAGCAATAAACTCAGGAACCTGGGGAGAAAAATTTATTTTAGTATTTTGAATTCTAATCATAATTGGGCTTGGGATCTCATTAAAGGACTACACCTTGTCAAGAACTCAAGTTTGGTTGTGCTTGGAGAAGCCTTAAGGAGATCTAATCTCCAAGGCAGCAAGGTTAGGTCACTTCTTATCTTTCCTCATTGCAAAGTGGTACAACAAAATCCTCTCTATATGTCTGCTCGGAAAGAAGAATCATTGGAATTTACTTAGGAGTAAACAACATAGCCAGTAAATTCAAACTATCTTGAATGTAATTCTTTGGTTATTTTAACTTGGTAGGGATTTTCCATTTAGTATAGTGTAGTCAAGAGCAATAGTCTGCCTGTCAGATTCTAGATATTCTTTTTTAAAATATATTCCATACACTTTGGGTTTCAAATCATAATATAATCTTGACAGTGCCCTCCCTTTCTCCCTGGTTCAGAAAAGCTGCTCAGTATTTCCACCCAGAAAAATTGGAGCCTCGTTATCTGACAGAAGACGAATACCAGGAACAAGGAGAAACAGAGACCATGAAGGCCCTCGAGGAGCTGCGCGTATTCTGTAGTAATCCCACTTTCCCATCCTGGGTAGCTGTGGTCAGACTGCAATCTCCACAAAAGTAGGAGCATTTAATTTTCTTTCCATATCTCAAAGCTTCATTTGTGGTTTAAAAAGAGTGAATCTTATTTTCCGTTGAGGCTGCCCTTCCACAGGAGTGCTCTTTGGCGGGCTATACTTGATGCCTTTGTAGATGAGATTTAAAGCAAAGTGGGATTGGGCCAGTATTTTTCTTCCTGGCAACCCTCCCCTTTTTCATCACTTTTAAGTATTTGGTACATTGCTTTCTTCTGATTAGTGATCCCTCTTTCTCCTTTCTCCAGGTTTGCAAACTTTGTTCTAGGTTCTTCTCATGTATCTGCTGAAGAAATGACAGCCCATGAGGCACAGTATGGCATTGGAGGAGTCCTCCTGGAGCAACAGCTTTTCCACCGAGAGACTGAGGCAGAACCAGAGCCCCAAAATGCTTCTGAGGTGGAGGAGAGAAACAAAGAAGAGGGATTGAGACTATTACAACCAAACATCCGGCATTTTCACAGTAGAGAATTTCTTTGAGCTGCTGCCCAGGTCAGCAAAAGCATGCAATAACATGCGTTTTTGAACTGTAGAGGGCAGTCAAGACATTTTGAAGGACTTACCATGACTTCATTGTTTTCCAGGAAACAGTTAAGTTTGCAAAGCCATCATGATTAGAATTATGTAAGGAGGCAGTCCAGGCACACCTGAACAATACTGGATTTAGCCAATGTCTCTGCTTAGAGGAACCATTTGCTGGAGGTTCAATGAGGCAGCCTGTGGAGGGCTGGAACAAGGAATTCCTCCCAGTTGCTTTATCAATTTACAAGGCTCACTTTACAGCGGTCTTTTTTTTTTTTTTTTTCTGATCATGGTTTGAGTTTGCACATTATTCCATATTGTGCTTAACTCTCATTTGCTGAGTTTACGCAAACATGTTTAGCCATAACTTTCAAAATGGCTGCAACCCAACACAATCACGTTGCTTGGGACCAGTGATGACAACTCATGTTGGGAAAATGAGCTGAGAAATTGAAGTTACTGTTGATTAACCACTTTATGCTAATTATTTCTCTCCAGTAATTGGGTTGGTTATTTGTTGCTTGACTTTTTGTCTTTGGCCAACTGTTTTTTTCCCCCCTTAATATACTTTTATAAGTTTTTTCTATAAGTCACATGGTGTCACTATGGAATCAAGCAGTCTTGAAATTGAAGTACATAGATGAACATATGAAAGGTTTAGAAGCATATGAAAAGGAAAGACAGTTAAGAGTTGCTTTGGCTCCAGCCAGCTGATTTCGGATGGAGGTCTGAACTGAAGCTTTGTTTTTGTTTCATTTTAAAGAAACTTGATTTTTCTTTTGAGGCAACAGGCTGCCAAAAGAATTGTGTAATCGTAGGTTACTAGGACTCTGATTTTCCTTGCATTACATCCTGACTCCTTTGGACTTGGTAAACATGCTTTGGTTTTCATAGCAGTTCATGATTTGGGATGCAAACTCTTAAGTCTCTAGTCCTCAAATTGAAACATTCCACCTCGAAGTATGTGTACTTAACATGCTCTTAGAAACATGGAAAGGGAACCAAGGAGATCTTGTTCTTGAATTACTCTCTAATTACTTCATATTAGTCTAGCATGCATGAGTCCATTAAGTTTGCGGTAATGTAAACATGATCTCTCTGATTAACCTATCCCACTGGCCTTTGTGAAGATTTACAAAATGGAGAGACCATCTTATATGCCTTGATTTTTTAAAAAGTTGAAGTATAAATGTAAACAATAACAATGTGTTATGCGTGTTGATTGATGCATTGCTGACAAAATGCATTGTAGAAAACTGCTTGGATTTTGTAAATCCCAACCTGTTTTTAATATTCACTTTCAAATAAAATGAGCCATTGTAAATGGAAAGTGCAAATGTAAATTCAGTGCAAATTCAAAGTGCAAATTCAAATGTATTAATAATCTTAATCCCTGCACAGAGCAGCCCACAGGACACTACACACGGAGCATCTGATAGTGCTAAAGATGGAGATCCTTGCTGAACCAGATGGTTGATAATGTTGATTTACTGCTCATCTCCCGGGTTCAAAATTATTTCCATGTACCCCTTGATGCCAAAAATAAAAACAAGAAAAGGGATATAATTAACTTCCTTTGGACAAGGAAAAAGAAAAGGTGGAGGGGAACTCATCTATGATCTCACAAGGGGACAGTTAAATCCATCCTCTGAAGGGCAATTCTTGATCTAGCCAGATTATCATTGGTCAATACTTGTCTGCACTTGCAAGGAATTTCTATGCTTCATGTACCAGTAACAATTGCTTGCACTTTAGGTACCAAAGAAGAAAAGCTGCCTTGTTGCAAAAAGTCACCATGTCAAGCCAACCTTGGGGGGTGAGGGGTGGAGGAGTCCTTCAGAAAATCCCAAGCTGTAGGGAAGTTGAAAAAGCAACCTGGAAGAAGAAAGTGACAAGTCATCTAGTAATCAGGAATCAAGCTTAGTGGGTGAGGTTATCAAAAGTAACTGCAGGACAAGTGTCATCATAACCATTTTAAGAGCCATGATATAGCCGTTATTGAATTGAAGGGCTTCCTTACTGATAATTTTAGAGAGAAAACTTGCTGTGCGATCACTTGCCAAAAAGTTAGTGAATTCTTTTTCTTCGTTTTCAGCAGATTAGCAAAAGGTTCCCTCAGTGCATATAAAGCAGGTAACAAATATGCTGAATACCTGCCATCATCCGATGGCTGAATGAGATGAGTCACCCATTTACTCCTTCTGCAAACAGAGCAGTCAGACTAGATCATAGTCTTGTTAATATTGTGTTTCATCCTGTACAGTACTCTTTAAAGACCCGGCACTAATCAGAGCCATTAACTGGAGAAGAGAGGCTGAATAGTATCTCAAAACTAGCCTAATAGCAACACGAAGTATTTAGTAAATACAAGAGCTTGCTAATCCACCTCCTCCTATGATCATTTATGTTGTTATTGGGACATGACATTTTTGACATACATAGAATTTTATTTATCTCACTACATTTTAACAACTTCACAAATACGAGAGCTGTCTACAGCCCCACTGTTCACAAACAAGGAACCGATTTGACTGGCAGGTTGGATATGTAAACATAATGTGCAAGTTCAATGCCTTACAATTCAGGAATCCAACATTAACAGTTATTACCACAGCGTTTATCATATAGACTTCAGATAAATTCATCTAAAGGATCCACTGTCTCTTTTTAATAACCATTTTCAGTCTACTTTTTTTTTAAATCATTTCCTTCCTTCCCTCTGCAATACAAACATATAATAAATAGAATTCTGATTTTATTTTTAAAGGTCACTTAAACAAGTCAAGAGAAATTTACAGTACATTTAAGTTGAAGTGCAAAAAATAGCTAATAACTACTTGCCAATATTTGGTCCCAGGTAAGGAAAACACCCTTAACATCTATCTTAAGGTATTCTATATTCTGCATTCAAAATCAAATTTATCTGAAATTTAATTCTATGAGCCACACCAGCCCTTGGGGTATAAATGGCATCCCACTGGCTGCCAGAAGTCAAAAGCCAACTGGGCAAAACTACACATGAATGGGACTCCTCTAATGGAAGGCTAAATTTGACATACAGTATATGCTTGAAGTCTAAGCACTATGAAATTGATTCTGATGTTTCCTCTTAGCTATAATAACAAAGAATGTACGGGAACCGGGTTCAATTCTGTGAAATGTGAAATGTTGAATCCGAATCTGTCAATGTCTTGACAAGTAGTGCTACGACAACATGATCACTATGCTCTATCCATTTATCTCTTCCAGCTGCTTTTATATAAACTATGTCTTCCTTTCCTATATAATAATTAGGATTTATACCCCTTCCCAATCCACAGGCACTTTAAATATATTCTATAAAGTTTTATTCCCTTTCCCCTTAAATAAACACATTCTATCGTAAAATAAACTGTATTGGCCTGGCTAAGAAAACTTCTCAAGAAGCAGATGATATATATGCCTGCTGCTGAGCATCCTCTCATTACCGGTTTTCAGAACAGACTGCAGACCTCGGTTAGGGAAGTTGCATCAACATCACCACTCCCCAAAATCTAATAAAGCTAGACATTTCTGACTCTTTGTTGTTATTGTGTCACACAAGTAAGAACTTCTCAGATCTACCTGTGGTGAAGGAGCCTATCACGTACATCAGAGAGGCAAAAAAGAATCCACATAGACTGCTTCTGTGATTAGGACAAATTCATCCTATATAAAATCATTAGTATCTTCCAACTGTACCATCACAGTTCAGGCCTTCAAACTCAACACCACACATCTCAACCCACATCCTGTTCTTGCAGGGTTAGGGACAACCACATTTTCTTGTACTGGTTCTTTCTAAAATGCTAATGCACTCTGGCTTGGCCATAGCAACATAAATGCTGCTTGTCTGGTTAGGAAGGCTTCAGCAGATATTTCATGTAGAACTTTTCCAGCCAAAAGTTCTCCAGCATCTCTGAGAAGTCTTTACAAAAGACAGAATTCTATGTGGCTCCTTCCTTCATTTCTGTATTTAACTATTGTATTTTCTCTGAAGTTTCAGTAGGTTGCAGAACTGCTCTAGGGAAGCCTGCACCTCGTAATAAATAATCACTGTCTAAGAAAAACTGCCATGAGATCTTGTCTTCCCTTTCCCTAACATTGAATTAAATTGTTCAAGTGCATTAAGCAAGAGGAAATGGAACTGAATGGCGGGAGTTTTTGTCTGTGAAAATTAATTACAATCCAGAAAATTACAAAGACAATCAGATGTGTTTGTTTACAACACTTCCATTCAGGTGGGGGAAAAACAACTTCAGATGAAATAGCATGCTCCTTTGCTACTTATTAACCTGGCCACTTTTGCTTAGCCTTCCAAATTGTTCCTGCAACAGGCCTCAGGTTTTGTCCTAGAAAAGGCATTAAATATTTTAAAAGCTTTGGATGTATCAGGTTACTATTGCCAAGAAGAGGAGCAGTGAGGTCTCAAACTCCCATGTCAGTCTTTTTCTGATTGCCAAGAGCAGTATTCAGTGCCAGGAGCTGGATTCAAAGAAAAGTCCTATTCATGCCTCCTCTCAGAAGGCTTCGCTCTACTTTCTGAAGGAACCAAGCTGGGGTAGTTTTCAAGGGTAGCTGTAGGTATTGAAGGTTCCACCACTGAACCATCAGGTCTTTGATCCAGAGGATTATCTGGCGTGGAGTCATGGTTACTGCTGGCATTCTAGGGAAGAGGAAGGGAAAACCACAAGTTAACATCCAGCTGTGTGGATTTGTTCAGAAAATACACAGAGACTGTCATTCCTGATAAGCCAAGGTAGCTTTGTCTTAACAAGGATCACAAAATCATATTCACAGCACAGGGCACAAGCAGCCAGGCAAGAGCAAAAGCCATCGTATGCAGGTAACAGATCAGATAAACTTACCTGTCCTTTATTTTCCTAACTGCTTTTCCCCAAGAAGCATGTAGAAAAAAAACTTAGTGTATTTTAAGACAAATAATAATTCTGTGTAGGTAAGAAAGAACGTTCCTCATAGCTTCTCTCTATGTAGTTGGACATATTTTCCTCATAGAGTTTCTATGTAGTACTTTCTATTGGAATGTCGGCAGTGTGCTATTTTGGGAACAGAACTATGAATATTTCAGCAGACAAGTAAATTATCTTTTCCAATAATCACAAAAGGGTAGGACAAAAAAGACATAGGTACATTTTTTGCTAACCTAAAAATGTATTGTAAAACATTCTTCTCCAGCTGTGCAAATGAATATATTAAATAACAAGATTAATGTTATATTCTGTGGATGAACCACAGAATGGTTAACTGATATAAGAAAGCAACCTTGTGTGTACACATGGCTTTGCTAGATTAGGTGCTGGCACTGTTTCTCTTGCACAACCAACCCAAGGCATGGGATGAGATACTAACTACACAGTACCTCTGTAGATCTGAGACAATAGTGGATTGACTATGCAAAAATATTAATGTCAACAGCCTTTTCTTCCTTGATATTTTTAAGAGGTGCTCCTTGGCACCCAATTAAAAAGTTTAGCTTTGCTTCTTGATCAAGAGTTCTAGGATTATTTTTTTAAAAAAGCTAATAGATTCTGCAGTCTGAGGTTTGACTAAATATGTATTGTAAGATTAAGTATTGTCACTATCATACATCTCTCCATTTAAAATATCCCAAGAGATTTTGTGCCTGTCAGACAGGCTCAAGAAATCCTCTAGTTTGCTAGCTGCTCTTTTTCTCCAACCACACTCTGAATCCTTTTCCAAATCCCAAGTTAAACGACAAATGATCTCTAATTTTTTTTCGTCCTATGAAATGACAATACTGAATCAATCCAATGCAAGGCACAGAGCTCACCCATGTCTAACTGCGTTACCCAAGCAAAATCTATGTTACATTTTTGTAACCTCTGTTATTGTTTAATAGCACAAATATTTAAGATGTGAAGAATATTATGTACTAATACTATATTTTGGGAGCTTCTGTTTTAGAATAGGAAAGCCTTGAGTAGCAGGTGTGTGCAACTTTTTGCCTGGAAATACCTTTCATGCACCCAAGCCCTGGTTACCTGCAAAGGCTGGTTTTCGAGTGCCTGATTGGTTTTGGAGAGCTGAACCATCTCTTTTATCTGATAAAGAGCATAGGCTAAAGTAACCCAGGGTGAAGAACTGACACCCCAAGCAGGCTTATGTACATCTTCCTGCTCTTCTTGATGCTTGGTCTTTTTGGCAGGAAGCTTGGGCAACGGGCGAGGCATGATATCTTCAGTCTGTTGTATCAGATCAATTGTGGCAATGGGCACCGGACTTGAAGGCACTGGGATCCTTTCGGCCAGCATGGTCTTTTCTAAAATTTCAAACAACAGACAAGTTGTTCACTTCAAGAGAACTCACCATTTAAGAATTAAGTGCAAGAACTTTTCTGAATCCAGCATTCTGATCCTAGCTTCTCTCTGGCTGTAGTAAGAATCCATTCCCAGATTTTGATAACAAGCTCCATTTCCTCAATTATGAAGTTAACAATTACTGACTGCTAGCTACTGTACTGGGGAAAAATCCTTCACACCCAATATAATACAAAAGAGGTAAGGAGTCTTCTCTCAATCCATTGCAATAAAGCTCGTTTTGTTTGCAAGAAGAAAAAATAAGTACTGTATAAAACAATTATCAGTAATGTTTAACTTCCAGTCTTATTTTCAAATAAAATAGTACAGGGCTGGCCAAATGAAGCCACATTTTCAAACATCTCATGTAACTTTAGGTCATCTAATTCTTCTAAGATGAAGTTTAGAGAAAGGTATCAAAACAGCTCTTTTATTTCAATTACTTGAGCATTCACAAAACCCATTTTTAAAACGGACTTGAATTATTATACAAAGAAGTACAGTAACAGAGGCAAGCTTATTTTTAGCAACTTTTTTAGCTTATATGTGAGTCATTCTACATTTCTCCCCATTCTACATCCTTCTACACAGCCAGAAAAACTCCAGAGACAACCTCCAGATGGACCTGTCTGATGAAAATTACAGATATACAGGATGAGGACATGGAGAAATTGTTTCACGAGCAGAAACCATTTTCTATAGACACTGGATTTTACCATTTTTTTCCTGGTATTGTTTTCCCAAAGACATCAATGTTATAGGTCTATGTGCATGTCCTTTCAATACTTTTAAATCAATCTGCATTATATCAAGAACACCAATCAGGTTTACTCTTGCTTCAATCCGACATTGTGAAGGGTAAAAAAAATCCAGTAACCCAAGGCATACTATCAGGATTGCAAAACTGCCGATGCTCACTAGATGGCAACACAGTATTCTGCTTAGGCTTGCTGCCATTATCTAGAAGCTATTTGAATTGTTGGAGTTCAGATCTGGTAGGGCTGCAGTATGATAAAGCTAAGTGGTAAACAACACAATATGTCACATGAATAAGAATGAATCCAATCCAAAGTCATAAAAAGTCATCACTCAGGCTTACTGGTTAGAGACAGCAATTAAAAACAAAAATGACTTCAGGATAATGCAGACTAAAAATAACCCAAAGGAGAAAACCAGTTAGGTAAGGTTGTATACCTAAGGGAATAAGCATTTTACCTTCTTTCTCATCCTGAACTGCCACCCACTGAATCAAAGCAAAAAGCAAGAGGATAACAAGAAAAGCCATTCCTATCCCTCTGAATGTTGAGGCTGCTCCTGTAGAGGAAAAAAACACATAGAATAAGGTCTGATTCTAGTGGCACAGTGATTAGAATGCAGTATTGCAGGCTAATTCTGCCGAAAGCGGTTCGATTCTCACTGGTTCAAGATTGCCTCAGCCTTCCATCCTTCCGAGATTGATAAAATAAGGATCCAGATTGTTGGGGGCAATAGGCTGACTCTGTAAACTGCTTAGGGAGAGCAGTAAAGCACTGTGAAGTGGTATATACAAAAATCTAAGTGCTATTGCTATTTTGTTGCATGAGAGCAATTGACAAGGTAGGCATATATTTACTAAAACATGCCCTACTCATGCTTTAGTAAATAAATGAGCCAATTTGGTGTTGTGGTTAGAAATCAGGAGGCTAGAAATCAGGAGACTATAATCGTAGTTCTAACTTAAGGCACAAAGCCAGCAAATGACCTTGGCCAGGTTGCTCTCTCTCAGCCCAGGGAAGGAGGCAAGGGAAATCACTTCTGAAAAACCTTGCCAAGAATAACGGGCAATTGCCAGGAGTCAAAATTGACTCAGTGGCACAAAGACAAACAAACAAAGCCCTATCCTCATTTAAATGAAACTTTCTCCCCTGCAAAAGTAGGAGAGAATAACATTTATGCTCCAAGGAAGCAGCTGCACCAAGTAGTGGATCACTGCACCATTTTGTTTATTCTCCCTCAAAAAGCAGAAGATAACTTGAAGGGTCATGGAGGTTAGATCAAAGAGACAAGCGGAATCGTATTTTAGTTGAACAGACAAAAATGGATGCCATTTTTTAAAAAAGCCAGAGGAAGCTATCTACATTTACGGATACTTTTCATTAACAATTGCTGAACAGCTATGATCTTACATTAAGGAAATTACACAATGTAATTATAGGTTTTATTTACGCTACCGTACGAGAGGCTTTTTAATAGTTATTGTTCTTTAAGGACTCTTTAGGGGTCTCAGGTTTCATTAGAAATGTGCACATTTGTCCATTTCGGTTTATAACTGGCACTGGAAAGTGTGAAGAAAGGTGTTCCCAGTAGGAGTGTGTATTTTAAAAAAAACCATTTTAATGCTAAAAGTTTGGTAGTCATTGGATATTTACACTTGAAATGTTTACCCATTTCCTTCGAACAAGACCACATATAATCTGCTGCAAACTCTGAAGAGACAATTGTTTCACTTCATTTCAAAATCTATGCACCTTTCCTGTGCCACTAATTTATCTGCTTGAAAACTTCCTAGTACATTTTGCAAATCTCTCTTATGTGTTTATCAGATCTATCTATCTCTCTCTCTCTCCCTCTCTCTCTCTCTCACTGTCTCAAGATCTATTAATTAATAGTTTATATATCACATTTAGAAACCGCCCATTTTTCTTATAGAGCAACTTTGGGTCATGTACAAATCTAATAATAGCAATAATTACCAGAGAGGAGGTTGCATCCCAAAGAAGCCAGACTGTCCAGCTACTAAATCACCACGGTCATTGCAAGAGCACCATCTATCATGCAAATAGCAGAGTTTGTACTGAGAGAAAATGAAAATCCCTACTTCCGCACTGAATTGAAAATCTCACAATTAGTTGGCTTTGGTTATGGGCTAAGAAAAAGAAGAAAGCTGAATGCCTTGTGGAATATTTTCCGGAAGATGATGAACAAAGTCCCTTTGAGATGAAGTTTGGAGGACTTGCAGAAGCGTCTCTAGAACCACTGTAAGAAAGTTGAATTATTGATATTTGCTGATTGATATAGGCTGCATTCTTCCCCTGTGACTTTTCCCTTTCTGTTCATTTTGCATGTGTTTGTGTGCATGCAAACATATATGACAGCCTAACAAAGGAAAGTATTCAAATTGACTGGTTGCCTGCAACAGTGAGAGCTACAGTCCAAGACAACTGTGGGACAACTTGCCACAGCCAACTCGCCACAGCAAACTCATCATGGCCAATTTGCTGCGGGTCAATTTAACAATTCTATTTAATTATTTAAAATAAAATAAAAATATTTTAATTTTTGCCGTTCACATTTCATTCTATCCATTCTTTTGCATCTTTTCTTTAATTATTCTATTCCACCATTTTCTCTGATGTTAGTGCAACTCTTGTCCTGCAGTGAGTTGTCCTGTGGCGAAATGGCCATGGCAAGTTGTCCTGCAGTGAGTTGGTCATTGGGAGTTGGCCATGGTGAATTGTCATAGACCCTACGACAACTACACAGCATCTGCTTGAGGAAAGCCAAATCAGGAGTCTGGTAGCACTTCTGACTGCTACCACAGTTCTTCAATTTCCGTAACAGTTGAGGAAAAGGCTCCCTTCAAACAGTTGAAAGTCATATAAATGCCCAGGTTTCCCTTACCAAAATAATTGACCAACACTCCACCAATCATTGCTCCACATCCTCTGCCCAGGCCAAGGTGAAGACCCTGCAAGATCCCTTGGGCTGATGTCCTCAGTTCCGGAGGCACTGCAGCACTTAGATAAGAAATGCAAGCTGCCCAGATGGCTGCATGGGTTACACCTACAAAGAAGAGAAACATGAACACCACGTATTCTAAAGATGATTGTTCTGCAGGAGTGTTGGGAGTTATACAACAAATACGGATCATGGCAAGAGTGTGTAGCCATTTTAGGGTGCAGCTGCACTTTGAACCCTGTGTACTCTACAAGAGCTATAAAACTGAATGAGGCTGGTGGTAAAGAGTGCCAGAACACATTCATACATCTATCATCTGTCACTTTCTTCAACGGCATCGTATCTGGGGAAATTATAAAGAATTTCTTTATTTTCCTTTTATTTTTAAATTATAGATGTGCAAACTCAGTGAGATATATTTTTATTTTTAAAAACCCATGAAAATTAATTTGGCTGGTCAATTAATTTGCCTGAAAAGACTCACATTTAAATTAAATAAAACTTCCATACTCTTGTTAGAGTACTTAACATAATTTTTAGTAAAATACATCTTGCAACTAATCTAGAAGATTTTCTTATTTTGTAGAAACAAAATAAATAATTTTCTAAGAAAATAGCAAAAACAAATTTTGCAAAGTAACAAGTTCAAATTCCAAGCAATATTGCTGAGTATCTATGGCCGTGATGGTGAACCTATGGCACGCATGCCAGAGGTAGCACACAGAGCCCTCTCTCTGGGCATGCGAGACGTCGCCCCAAGCTCAGCTCTGGTGCGCATGCATGTGCATTGCCTCCCACCAGCCAGCTGGTCTTCAGGTCTCTGGGCGTGCATGGGGGTCTTGCACGCATGTACATGGGGTGCACATGTGGGAGGGTTGCCCATGTATGTAGTGGAGTAAGGCGCATGCATGGGTGTGCATTTATTGCATTTTGGGGGTGCGCATGCATGCACCTTGATGCAGAAAAGGTTAGCCATCACTGATCTAGGGTTACTGCAATCTTCATTCTTTCGGTCATATACTTGCTAGTACTACAAATATTAAATAGTACTACAAATAATGTTATGAATATTGAAGAATCAGTTTTATGTAATTGTTAAGCTGTTAGAGTAAAAGCTGAGAGATTTTCCACTCTAGTCTTTCTTTAGCCACAAAAGGTGTGATTTTGGGCCAGTCAATCTCACTCGTCAGGCCCAGCCCAAGAACAACATAGAACAATTGAGGTAAAAGTTCAGCTCTTTATTTGCTCAAGCCAGATATAATCTTGTCAAACTCAACCTATACTACTTTAGCACTAACTGATATATACTATGGGAGTTTCTAGGGAGTGGCTATTCTAAATCTCTTCCTCCTGTGATTCAGCTCTAGGCTGTGTTTTCCCGTCTCACGTTTATCTGCAGTGGAATATGGTCCTTCCTTCTTGGGAAACTGTCATTTTATGTAGTCCACCACACCACTTCCCCTTTGTGGCCTATCATACCACTTTAAATCCACTTTAAAAAGTGACAGCTGTGTGGAAAAATATGAGGCGGGAACATTATACTGTATAGGCCGCCTTGAGTTGTACAAACAGTCAGAATATAAATCTAATAGTAAATAAAAATATTCTATTCATAGTTAGAATGTTAGCCTAAGTCAGGGGTGTCAAACTCGTGTTATCATGGCATTGTCACATGACATATCGGGACTTTTCCCCCTTCACTAAACTAAGTGTGGGCATGGCCAGCAGGTGATGCATCCGGCCCATGGGCCACAAGTTTGACACCAGGGATGGGATTCTACCAGTTCGCACCTATTCGCTAGAACAAGTTGTTAACATTCTAAGCAGTTCGGAGAACCGGTTGTTAGAAGAAATTACTGGCCTAATCCTGTAAGGAAGGCAGGAAGGAAACATTCTGGTGTTGCTTACAGAAACTGCCTCTCCGTTAACCCTTATTACATTCTTGGCAGGACTAGACTTCCTGTCTCTGGAACTTCTCTGGAGATTTTTTCCCCTCCTTTGCTGGTACTTTGCTTGTGTGGAGTGACCATTGAAAAAAGTGACCATTTTTCGAACATTTTTCGACCATTTTTCACACTTACAACTGTTGCAGCATCCCCACAGTCACGAGAGGCCAGGCGAGGAGATGGGTGCCTCGATGTGAGTGATGTTGAGTTGGCCACTCCCAGCCAGTCACATGATCACCAAGCCATGCCTACCAACTCAGCCACACCCACAGAACCAGTTGTTAAAAAATTTGAATCACACCCGTTTGGCATCCTTGACCTTAAGTGATGGAAGAATGTTAACCCAAGTGAGGGAAAAGACTAAAAGTATTTTAAGTTTCATGGATGAAAATGCCTTATGAGCATAGCTATTCTAATCTTCTACTGGATGGGCCAATTTTGGGGGCTTTTTGGTGGACCTGGTTGTTCTTCAGTTAGCAACATTTTCTTGGACTTGGAAGCTTCTGTTTCCATTGCCTCCCTTCTAATCAGATGCATTAATTCATAGAGCGCAGGACACATCTCAACAAGTCTTGTCTGAATCTCAGAAATTTCCACCTCTTTCCTGCCCCAAATCCATTATCAGCTATTTGGCTTTTAACTTTCACCTCAGTCGTAGAAAATGACTAATACTAACCAAAACAGAACAAAACTGGTTCTGACTGAATGCATAATTTAAAAAAAACAATATTTTCCTTTACAATTACACAGATAATACGATATTAACAGTCTTTAGAAATTAATACCATCTAGGTACAGCCCTGCTAGCAACTAAGCCTTATCTGCTGCAAGTTTAATCAGGAATCCCTTGTCTGAAAGGGTGCTTAAATCACATGGCAGAATATTATGTCCGCCAACTGTAGAAATCACTTTCTGTCATTCACCTTTTTTGCTCCACCTGCCATAATAGAATTGTACAAAAAGAGAAGGATCCCTTTGGATTAGAGTGTCTGATGAAAGCTGAAGCCCAGGCGGATTTACTATATGCTTAGTTATGGCTCAGCAGGCATTACTTGTAGGAACCTGAATCGTAGAATTCAGACACAGAAGCACCCTGTTTTCTTACCTTGAAGGACTTCCATAGGCAGAACAGTCCAAGCATTTTCTAGATAAGAGATATAAATATAACGAGCTGTATTGCAGGCAAGACCGATATACAGGACTCTGAAAGTAAATAAGAAGAGAGATCACTGATTATTTCTGACGTGTTTTAATATTCTTACCCACAAATTATCTATATTGCTTTCAATCTGATCTACTTGAGCTTCACAAAAAATGAAGATTTAAAAATATATCCAGGACTGGACACCAAGTTGTTCACAGACCCTCTTAAAATGCAGAGGGAAAATGCACAGAGATAATAGCGGCCAAACTATTTAAATTGGACACATTTTGCCCATTCTACTCAACACATAGAACCAGTTGGAATGGTGGTTAAAGGGTCCAGGCTAGAAACTAGAACACTATTTGTTCTAGGCTTGCCCAAGGCACAAAGCCAGCTGAGAGACTTTCAGTCACTTTCTTTCAGCTCTAGGAAAGTTTCCTAGAGGTGACAGAAGCTGAAGGGTGTAGTCCTGTCACCAAGAAACAAAAACTGAGTCAAAGGTGTGTGCACGCAAGCACACCAGTGTGTGTGTGTGTGTACGTGCTTGCACACACACACAATCAGCAGACACTGAAGAGTATTGTTTGTTGATGGGGGAAATAGACAAGTGGGATGGTACAGCAAGGAATGACAAGGAGTGAGAAATGACACTGCAACATTTCATTGCAGAATCCCATTTACCGTTCAATCTACAGGTAGTCCTCAACCTACAACTCATTTTGGGACCATTCAAAGTTACAGGAGCACTGACTTAAGACCATTTTTCACACTTATGGCTGTTGCAACATCTTGATGGTCATGTGATTTATATTCAGCTGCTTGACAACTGACTCACATTTATGACGGTTGCAGAGTGACGGAGTCACGTGATCCCCCTTTGCGACCTTCTGACCAGCAAAGTCAATAGGGAAGCCAGATTCACTAAACTACTTTATTTACTAATTTAACAACTCCAATGATTCAGTTAACAAATGTGATGAGAAGTCATAAAATGGGGTGAAATTCATTAAATTTCCCACTGAACATAAATTCTGGGCTCAATTGTGGTCATAAGTTAATATCTACCTGTATTTTCAGTGAAAATGGAATGCACAATAGCAGTTGCACATTTCTTTTGTTGCATTTTACTATGTTTATTATCTTTTATAATATATTAGTAAGTTATTAGATGTATTTATATAAATATGCTGATTGCTTTAAATATTTATTGGCATTGAAATGTTAAGCTTTCCTGCTGTTCATTTTGAGTACTACTGCAGAGAAACCAGTGGGTTTCTTTTTTTAAAAAAATAATAAATATAAATCATATGCTATACTTTATTGAGTCTGAAGTACTAGGTATAAATACAATGGTAAGAATATTCAACTAATTACCAAAAATATTTCTTGGCTTATATTTAATGTAAAACAATACAAAGTAAATAGTAATAATAAAAAATGTAACTGGTAAAAAAGAGGATATTTATTGTAAATATGTCATGCCTTTATTAGAATAAGCTGTCTTTCTAAATGGATAATATTGGAAACAAATGCATTTCAATATTAACAAAGCCCATATGGATTCACTGGTATATTTAATGTCTCTCTGAATGTCTGAATTCCAAAATATGTTCATAATTATAAATATTTATTTTTCTGAAACTGGATATACAGTAGGGAGTCTTCCACTTATAACCACAATTGGGTCTGGAATCTTGGTCAGTGAGTGAGGGGCTGTTAAACAAGATGCTACATAATCATTTCATTCAATGATCACAATCTTGGTTTTCTCCGTTGCAATTAAGCAACACACAAATCATTAAGCAGAGTGCCAGGAAGATGATCTAAGCCTCCTGGCACGGTGAAGTGGGAAGCTTACTTATTTATTTATTGGTATCCCACCTTTATTATATTTACAAATAGCTCAAGGCAGTGAAAGTATCCAAAATACCTTCTTCCTCAGCAACAATTTTGTTCTTCCATCTTTTCCCCACAGCAACAATTCTGTGAGTTGGACTGGCTGAGAGAGAGTAACTGGCCTAAAGTCATCCAGCTGGCTGTCATGGCTAAGGCAGGATTTGAACTCATAGTTCCTGCTTTCCAGCCTACTGCCTTAACTAGACCAAGCTGGTTCTATCCCACATAAGTTTTACCACTCAGTACTTCTGAAAGCGGACTGCAGCCCATGAAACGCATTTTAATAAAAACTCAAAAGGTGCTACCAGATTCCTTTTAATGTTTGACACCATACACTAATGTAGCTCCTACAATGATCAATAACTATTATATTTAAGAAAAGTAGAAAGGGTTAAAGTATTTTGGGAAAGAAAAAATAAAGAATTTTGACCAAGCAGGTGAATGAACATGAATGAAAGTGCTACCACAGTGACAGTCACAAATAAATTAAATGCATTCAGTGGAAACTATGAAGTATGCAACGTGAGTAGGAAAGAGCATTCCCATAAAACTATTTGAAATACAACACACATAAATTAAAAGAGTTAAAAAAGAATTGTTAGAAAGAGAAACAATCCTACACACTACAACATAATTCCAAAATCATGATGGAATAGAACACAAATTCTAGACTTTCTCAGACTCCAAGGAAGGCCCTTTCCATTAGCTCCCTGCTTCTCTTTCAAGGCATCAGGTTTTCTTTTTCTCTTCTGCAGCTTATCACTGCACTTCTTACCAATTCATGCTTCCATATAATTCCCTCTGGCTAATTCCATATAACTCACAATTTAGCAACCACAGTCAATTTGGTATAACTCTAGGCTTTTCTACTTTGCTTTGCCATATACTTTGATATTTTATCACCTCTTATTATCTTTAATTATTTTCAAGGCCTTTTTAACTCCTTCTATTTATTTATTTTTGTCAATTGCTTACAAGATAATAGGTATAAGTAAAACCATAGTTATGAATACATGGATACATATAAGAAAAATAAAAAATAAAAGAAACAATAGGACAGGGATGGTAGGCATTCCTCCTGGCTGCTGTATATTATTGCTAAAAGCTGGAAGAGCTCAATTATAGCATCAAAGACGTGGCCAGGTGCTGATTGTAGAATAGATCATGAACTGCTCCTCTGCATATTGGTGGTGGTGATGGAGGAGGTGGAGGAGGAGATTTCCACAATATGATCTTGAATATATACCACCATGATCAGGAATCATGATGAAATCCTAAGCCTCGCTGATAAAGAACCAGAGGAAGGATTAATGTGAAAAGAGACGATCAAGGGAAGAAAGCAAACTGGATGTCAGAACAAACTATGGAAATTGCTGAGAAGAGAAGCCAAAACTAAGAAGGACAAAATAACTCAGAAATGAACTTAACAGAGATTCGGAAAGCTGTTAGAAGTCACAAGAAGAAATATTACAACATCTGCAAAGACACTGAAGAAGCACATATGGAAATTCTTTCAAAAGAACTCTTTGGAAGCTCCAGTCTTGAACTGATGTGCTAAAGGACACCAATGGATAGTCATTAACTGATTCAAAGGAAATCAAAGAAATCTGGAAGATGACTGAAACACTGCACAGTAAAAATATCAACATTTAAGATACGTTAGGCTTAGAAAGTATTTCCTTACTTATTAGAACTGCTAATACCAGAAGATGAAGTTAGAGCAGCACTCTGGTCATTACTAAGTTGGAAGGATACAGGAACTGAACCAGCGAAATATGACAAGAAGAGTCAGTCAAGGTTCTAATCAAACAAAGTTCAGTAGAACTAAAGAATAATGGTGGCCAACCGATTTGAAGAAGTCAATTGATGTTCCAATACCAAGGATATTTAATAGAATCTGTAAACTGTTATACAATAGTGAAATCCATAATTTCATATGTTAGCAAAATCATGGACAATCCAACACACATTAGCTACACTAAAGCTACATGGTGGGTGAGTGGGTACAGTAAAGCTACAAGGTGGGTAAAACAAGAACCCAGATCGTTGGGGGCAATATGGTGACTGTAAACTGCTTAAGAGAGGGCTGTTAAGCACTGTGAAGTCTAAGTGCTGTTGCTACATGGAAAAAGAGATGTCATATGTTCAGGTTTTAGAAAAGACTCAGGAACACATAATGTCTTATTGCAGATGCACACATAATGTCTTATTGCAGATGCACAATAATACTGTCTTATTGCAGATGCACACTGGATAATTGAGAAAAACCAATAAAATAGAATATGTGTGTCGCTGATTATAAAAAGGCCTTTGTGTCAATCATATCAAGATATAGAAAGTGATCAAAAAAATGGGAATCCCAGAACATCTCATTCTCCCTCATGAGAAACACATATACAAGTAAAAAAACCTACAGTATGGACAGAACATTGTGAAACAGATTGGTTCCAGGCTGGCAAAGAGTATAACAAAGTTGTTTATGCTTCCCTTATTTATTCAATTTATATGGCTCAATATATATTAAGGGAAATTAGACTGGAAGAAGATAAGCATAATTTTAAAAAGGGAAGAAAAGCATCAATAATATATGCTATGCTGATGACACTACCGTGATAGCCAAAAATGCAAAGGATCTGCAAGCCTCACTGCCATAAGTCAAAGAGTTCAGTGAAAAAATGGGAGTAAAATTAAATGTGAAGACCAAATGACAAGTAAACAAAGCAATGGTTCATTGAACAAATCAACCTAGAGTTCTCACTTTTGAGGCACAAATGACCAGGTTCAAATTATCCTATTTCTGAACAACTTTATCCAGTAGCATTCAGGTTATGTCATCCAATAACTGTGCCCTTCACAACCTCTCTATTCTGAGATATATTCTTAAAATAGTTTCAAACATACATACTTACAGTTATCATTAAGATTTACCAACATCAAATGCTATTAGAATGGGGGAGCGGGGGTGAAAAAAGAAACAGTTCAATTTTGATTTGAAGCAGCTTGAGTAATGATCCAGCCCCTGAAAGAAACCTATTCCAACTGAAACACCATGAACTGAAACACCAGTTCAGAGGGTTAACCTCTAGAAAACTACTAGATCCCTCCCTGCATGGCTGAATCAGCATGATCAGGAGAAGAAACGAAACGTCCAAGGGTGCTGACCTAGAATCTGGTTGACCATGAGTTATAGTTTTTTCTTGGGCATAGAAATCTAACTTCTTAGTCCAACCCACCTCACAGAGTTGCTATGAGGGAAAATAGGAGGAACATTGTGTACACTGCCTTAGATTTGCAGAAAATGAAGGAGTTTACTTTAATAAACAACTCATTCTTAAAATAATAGATAATTAGGATCCAAATTTTGGGGGGCAATATTCTGACTCTGTAAACCACTTAGAGAGGGCTGTAAAGCACTGTAAAGTGGTATATAAGACTAAGTACTTTTGCTATTGCTACAGCACAAATTTAAAAAGTGATATTTTACTTGAACTGTAATGGATAAGATACAGAAGTCTTCCGTTAACTTACTAGGTACAGCAGCATTAGGTAAGATAGTCTTTCCATATCTCATCCTCATCTGAGACATACAGGAATTAAAATTTTGAGAATTAAAGTTTCAGCCAGAATAAAATTCAGAAATTGCTTTAAATGACTGAAAGGATGGCTCTATAGCTTTACACTTCTTGGAATGGCTAATTTTGGAGATCCATTACCTATTGTAAGAAATAATTGTTTAGCTTACATGAACAGTACATGAAAATATAGTTCTTTGTTCTGTACTTGTTCAGTGTATGACACCAAGCAGAATGTTTATGTATCCTAATGTATAAGAACATGCAAATTGCAAAAAAGAAGCATCTGGGTTCCCACTCAGCATTGCCTATTGCTGTTGCATGCTTATAGCTTTTGCTTACCTGATGTGACCAATCAGTTCAATCAGTTTGTGGCTGAAGAAATACGCCGTCAGTTCAGAGATGTGACTTAAAACAGAGCAAACTCCAAAGAGTGTAGTGGTGCCATTCAGATCTTGCAGGTGCCAATAAAGGAAGGTGAACACAAAGCCGTATCCAAAACCCATAAACCATGCCACAAACAGAACTGAGCCATACTGGATACTGCAGAGCAGCTTAATCAAGTGCCAAAAATTAAAAGACTGGGACTGGCTTGTATCACTCTGAGTGTCATGGGAGAAATCTGTAGAGGAGTTTCTGTCCACACGGGAATCCTCTGGTTCTGTGCTTTGAGTTTCCTCTTGCTTGTAGTGATTATACCGGAATCTGAACTGTGTGGCCACAATCAAAGAGAGTGTCATCAAGACTCCAAAGACTATGAAAACAATCCTATAATTCTTGTAGTCTGGAGCCTTACATCCTTGACCTTCAATGAGCACATCAATATGGGTAGAGTCAATGCCAATGCCCACTGACAGCATGGCCAGACCCCAGCCCAGAGATCCCCACATTCGTTGTAGCCCATAACGGTCCCGGTGTTTGCCAAGATACTGCAGAGTCACAGTGTCTACTATAGTGACTGAGGAGGCACTGAAAAACTCTCCCACAATCACAACAAGGAGAATGAGCAAGAAGATCGCTTCAACCTCCTGATGATCATATAAAAGAGCAAAATGGGCAGGAGGGGATGATTTTGTGGTGACTCTAGGTGATGGCGTTGTGTAACTGGTGTTTCCCAACAGACCCGCAGTAACAATACCTTTTGGAGTGCTGACAACAGTTGCACCCTTTTCTTCTTTTAAAGCACGCTTCCTCGCGCCATTTTGAATAGTTGGAGAAAAGGTAGTTTTAGAATTTGTGGACAAAGCTGAGTTCAGAGTTGGCAAGTTGTAAGTCAGCAAATCTCCTTTCCCTTGACCCTTTGCTATCGTACTTCCCAGAGTGGGAATGACAGAAGAAATGGAGATATTTTGCGGGGATGCTGTTATAAGGTGACTGGCATTGGTAGGGGGAACATGGATAGGTTTCTTTATTGTACACCTTAAGGTTGCTGGTTTAACAAATCCAATTCCCAAGTTAAACAGCACCCAGCATAATAGGGAAAAGAGAAGAACAACTTTCCCCTTTTTAAAGCGATCTGCTACCACTCCCCAAAACGGAGCACTGCAAAATTCAATGAAGTATCTAATCCCTACTAGGAGTCCACTCTGGCTGGGAGTCATGCCTAGTTGTTTGTAGTATACAGGAAGCAATGGGTACAAGGAACCATAAGCAGCATAAAAGAAAAAATAAAAAACTTTTGAGATCAAGAGATCATTATTCACTTTCACGCAGTGTCTTTCAAGCCAATCAAGCTCTTCGTCTGGAATAGTAGTGGTCTCTGTTGAAGGAGTATCACTTTGGGTCTGGAGGTCTTGCTCCTTGGGAATCTCACTGAAAGGATCAGCAAGCACATATTTTCTCTTCTGCTCTTCTTCATCATCAGTTAAGATGGCTACTTTATCATTGGTCGCCATGATTTCACTATAAGCATGAGATGTACATGTGATTCTCCAGACTTCAGTTCAAGGAGCCTGTAGATACAGAAAAACCAGCAGTTAATAGGATAGTACTTAAATATTTTGGGGGAAGAATGCTGTCACTCCAAAAAATAAAATATTTCACTTCTCACTTCACTTCTCACATATATAAGATCTGAATTAATCTGAGATCAGTATCACTCCTAGAGCTCCATGATCTTATGTGATTCACTTCACTGCTCACATATATAATATCTGAATTAATCTGAGATCAGTATCACTCCTAGAGCTCCATGATCTTATGTGATATCCAGAGTTCTTTTTGGCTGAACCGCTTAACTTTCAACTTAGCTGATCCTCCACCAGAAGAAATATTGTGAAGATATTAATGTAGAGTTTCCTTCAAAAATGTATGGTAGATAGCATCAGATCATTAGGAATTCCCTCCTTGCCTCACTGCTGGAATTTCTCCAGTTCAGTCTCCTTGAATTTAACTATTATGTGCCTTGCTGTCCTTCTCTTTTCTGTTGTTTCTGTTGACTATTTTCCCCCCATTTCCACATATAGTGGCTGGCATGCAGAAACAAAAGCACCACTAGGAGTATCTCTTTTTGCTTTTCCCATTGGCCAGCTGAAAGGCACACTAGTCTACACATAGGTAGCAGTATGAGGAGATATGGGGTGGGGGGCAAATGCCAACAAAACTATGGAAAACAGAAAGCAAGGAGTAGTTGCAAAGATAAGCATTGAACATGAACTCATTCACCCAATTGCTTCTTGAAGCCAAAGAGTAGCAATAAATAATCAGCATCTTAGATTAGCTATCATAGTCTTCTAATAAGAAACCCTTGTAATATGTAAAACATGCAATCTCTTAATAAAATTTAGCTTAGCTTTACAAAACATTAATTCTATTTATTTCCTGTACCAACAGTACCTTATATCTTCTAAATCAAAACAGAATTATACGCAGGCATATGTTTAAAGGAGCAGAGAATCGGAAGTGAAAATGGAGTGGAAATGGGAATGCAAAGTTATTATATAAAGCAAGTTATTTAAAAATGGTCAGGAACATTGGAAATAAACTGAATCATATCTCAAATCATCTGCTCATTTGATAGAAAGTGAACAGCCAGCCCCCTGACCCAGAACCAAAGAACCTTTCATAAATTTATTCTTATTTTAAAATGTTTGGTCACTTTGTGGACGAATGGTGCTTTAGACAAAAAGAGCATCCCTTTTCTTGGTTAAGCAAAAGCACAAATAGAAACAAACACAAATCTATATTATCACAAAACCAGTTCGAACAATTTGACATTCCAAAAATAGTTGTATTATTCCATAAGACTTTGTGCAAAAATAAGTTAATTCGTATTCTTAAATGACCACGTAAGCTGTTTCTCAATGAAACTGATCTTTGTTGTTCCTAATTGTCCTCTGCTAATTTTAGAATATTATCATTCCTGATATCAGATTTATGGTGATGCTGCTGAAGAGAATTGTGCAAAGACTAATTCATCAAACATAAATTACAAACTGATATAACTGAGACTATTTTATCAGTTCCCATATAAAGGCTAAGTCACACTGACCAACGGATGCAAAACGTATGCAAAAAGGACACAGCAGACGAGCAAATTTTCCATCCATTGTTATCTGCTCTCAAAAGTGCCCCAAATTTGCATAAACAGAGTGGACAACAACAGAAAGGAACGGACGTGGGGAGGATGTAGCGGGGATGTAAAGCGGATGTTCGTAGGAAGCCTACCGGATGGAAGTGGATGACACATCCACAGGGCTTCCGGGGGAGAACAATGAAGCGGACGCGTAGCGGAAGGAGCGGATGCGTTGCGGATGCGTAGCAGATGCATCACGGACACCTATAGGATGCATAGCAGATGCGTAGCGGATGCAAAGCGTTCACTTGCATGCGGGGAGGATGAATTGCAGAAGCTCCGCAGATATAAAAGGAGGCAGCTCGCAAGCAGTCACCATTCAGAGGAAAGACCTGCTACCAGAGACATCTTGAGAGAACACCATGGGGAAGAAGAGGAAGCCTGTGCCTACTCCTGCCAGCCCTGGCAAGAAGGACAGAACCACCATCCCACCCCCTGGCGCTGACTCTGAAGCTGCTGGTGCTGCTGCTGCTGGTGGTGCTCCTGGTGTTGCTGCTGCTGGTGCTTCTCCTGCTGGTGCTGCTGGTGCTTCTCCTGCTGGTGCT
>BLBF01000011.1:30751677-30800950 GCA_015471245.1 Laticauda colubrina | reverse complement strand
CTGGTGCTTCTCCTGCTGGTGCTGCTGGTGCTTCTCCTGCTGGTGCTTCTGCTGGTGCTTCTCCTGCTGGTGCTCCTGGTGCTTCTCCTGCTGGTACTGCTGGTGCTGCTTCTCCTGCTGCTGCTGGTGCTTCTCCTGCTGCTGCTGCTGTGATGGACCAGCCCCAAGGCCCTCAAAGCCCTGCTGCTGAAGGCCCTGAAGGCCCTGCCAGAGGGAGGAAAAGGCAAGGAGAAGGGGGAGAGGAAACAGTACTCCATTTCCAAAGACCATGAGGAGGAGGTGCTAGAATGGTTGAGGGAGAACGAGTACCTGTGGAGGAAGGGCCACAGGCTCTATCGCGACACCAAGCGGAAGCAGGCAGCATGGAGAGAGAAGGCGGAGAGCCTGGGCTACACTTCAGATGTACTCCTTGGGTGGTGGAAGCACATGCACACCTGGTATGGCAAGCTGCACCTGAAGAAATCCGGGCAGGCCGCTGTCAAGCTCACTGATCGGGAGACCTATGTCATGGCCAGGTGCAGCTTCCTGGAGGGTGAGATCCGCCACCGAGAAGCAGCCCCTCTGTCAACCCTCTCCCTCAGACAGCCCACAGAGAGCCACTCCTCCCTCTTCCAGCCAGGAGACAGCTACAGTGTCCAGGCAGGTGTCTTTGGAGGACCCCACGACAGAGACCCCCCCGACAGCTGCACTCCCCATGCCAGAGGATGTGGAGGATCCCCTGTTTCAGATGGAGCAAGAAGAAGCAGCCACCAGAGACCAAGCCACACCCACACCCAGCTCCACCTCCACAGAAAGCAGGCAGAGAGGCAGAACGGAGGGACAGAGCCACACTGTCCTCTTGGAGACCAGGGACACAATCAAAGCAAGCACAGATCTCCTCTCCCAGCTGGTCCACTTTGACATACCATCCTCCAACTGCAAGCCCTTCATCACGTACGTGAGCCAGACCCTCATGGACATGCCCGAGGTCCAGTACCAGGAGATGAAGGAGAGGATCACAGCTCTTCTGCACCACCCTCCAGGCCCAGATGAACCTGCTCCTACCCACTCTAGGTCTGCTCCTCCACCCCAGGCGATGTAACAGCCCTTCCACGGATTTCAGCAGCCCCTCACCTACCAAGCCTACCACTACCAGGACTTCCCACAGCAGACGCAGCCCTTCCCAGTCCACACCCAGGTTCCTCGGACGCCACAGACGCCATAGACGCCTCACCTGACCCAGCTGCAGACCAGACAGCCCCACTACACTCCTCCTTCCTCCACCCCACAGCCAAGCCCTTCCTCAGAACATCTGTCATCAGTCTTGGGCATCACATCCCAGGTCCTTGAGGAAGGGCCTCTCAATCTCATGGGACTGAGTCAGCTCTCTGAGAGCTTCCTGCACACACCATCTCCTGTTGTACTCTCGGGGCCAGGCACCCCAATGGCGCCTCAGACCAGAACTCCAGCAACAGCCACCTCCACAGTCCCTGGCCCCTTTATATCTGAGATCATGGGCACGCCTCAGAGTGACTGAGAAGAGTGCCAGAGACTGAGTTGTTACCTGCTCACTTTATCTTTGCTTAAGACACTTTACTTGGGTCATTTTGCTTTTTAATAAAGTCATACAGTTTGTTATTAACAAAGGTTATGTTTGCTTCACACACTGGGTTCATTTTTTTTACTTAATAAAGTGTTGGGAAAAACTTTGAAAAAAGGGTTAAGCCTTTGCATGCTTGTGGGATTGGTAAGGATAGCTGTGGGATGGATAGCTGTGGGATAAGGATAGTTGTGGGATGGGTAAGGATAGCTGTGGGAGAGATAAACCTCCAGTGCAAGCACAGTGGGACTGTATGGTCCACCATTGATCAACACATTTCAACATAAACAAAACTCTTTATTAATGCCCTATTCATTGTAAGGCCACTCAACATACATGGCACAATCTCATCAGTGTGATGAGACAAGCTGACATCTATTAAGCATCTACCATCCTGTCTTGCCACTCCACTGCTCCAGCTGGGGAGTTGCACCAGTGTCTCAGGAGGTTGTGCTGCTTCTTCCCTTCACGTGAAGCTCTGTTGGGGCCTTGCACATCCACAGTATCTATCAGGTTTCACCCTTGCCTCCATTCACCAGGCTCCATGTCTCCATTGCTTTGTTGACGGTCCACAAGACTGTTCTGCAACACTGGGTAGCAGGTGCGCATGAGATTATGCAGGATGCAGCAAGCTTCCACGATACTCCTCACAGTCTGTGGGCAATGCTGCATGGTGGTGTGAAGTACCTGGAAGCTGTTGGCCAGGATGCCAAAGGCGTTCTCCACCACCCGTCTTGCCCTGGACAGCCTGTACTTGAAGATCCTCTCTTCACAGGTGAGGTATCTTGAAGTGTAGGGCTTCATGAAGCAGGTTCTGAGGGAGAAGGCGTCATCCCCCATGATGAAGTAGGGCACATCTTGTGTGTCGTTGGGTAGGGGGTCTGGATCTGGGAAGCCCATGATGAGGTTGCATTCCAGCCCACCCTTGAGGTCACTGGCGTTTTATATCTGGGCATCTGAAGCTGACCCGTTGCCTGAAGCATCGATGTCCATGAACTCGTAGTCAGCATCAACCATGGCAAAGAGGATGATGCTGAAGAAGCCCTTGTAGTTGAAATAAGTGGACCCTGAGTTGGGTGGAGCTTTGCAGGCCACGTGCTTCCCATCTATGGCTCCAATGGTGTGGGGAAAGTTCCACCTCTGATACCACTGCTCTGCAACTTTCCTCCAGCCTTCTTCAGTGGTGGGGCACTGGAGGAGCTCCTCCACGTATTCTTCGATGATGGCCTGCACCACTTCTCTGACCACAATGCTGATGGTGTTGTGTGGCACCCTCCAGGCATACTGCATGTTTCTGTATGTGGTCCCAGAGGCCAGGTTACGCAGAGTCACTGCCACCTTCAGTCCAGGGTCCAGGCTGGGACAGAAGTTGGTGCTTGGCTTGGTCAACCTGGGTTTCAGACGCTCCACAACTTTGTCAAACATGGCTGGTGGCATCCTTATGAAGTGCTGGAATGCACAAGGGTCTTCATTCCTCAGCTCCACCATCAGCTTGTCATAGAGTCCAAACTCCACTCTTCTCCCGATCCATCTTCAGACCCAGACAGCTCTTGGACGTCTCCTTCTCCTTGCGTAGAAAAGGTGAAACAGTCTGAAGAGGGCTTGGTTCTGGTGTTGAATGATGGCGGCTACCAAAAGGAATGTGCGATGATCTATGGTGGAGATCAATGGATGATGTGGAAGAGCAAGGCTGAAGGTCTGCACACCAGGGCTGCCTGACTGATAGTGAGATCCAGGTGATTTCCTCCCCCTTTTTATAGGAAATGTCGGTTTTCCGCTAGATGTCCTTCCACATACTCTAGACATCCTCCAGACTTCCTAAATATCTGAGATACGTCCCATATACGAACTTTTTGTCCGTTTTAATGCTTTATATCAGAGCTGCATCTGCTTTCATCCTTTCTATGTCCATGCTACTAATGCTGTGTGAACGTTCCGCATACCTTCCGCTTCCTCCCTCTTTCCACTTTCAGATGCAGCGGATGTGAGTTGCGTGGATGTCCAGAGGATGCCGAGAGGATATATCGGACGTGTAACGGATGACAACGGACACAGAACGTTTGTTGCCTGTATGTGTCGCAGATGTACATTTTACACGTCGGAAAGTTCATCCGTTCAAAAAGTTTTGTGCAGCTCAAAACTTTTTGAGCGTATGAAATAGCAGTAGACAGATGTTTGACGGATAGAGCGTATGAAAGACGTATGCAGTGAGTACACAATGGATGCATCACGTTTTCCAATGGATGGCAAGCTTTTTTGTCCGTTTCCCATCCTCTTTGCATCCGTTGGTGCAGTGTGACATGGGCTTAACCATTTGGAAGGATACAAATAATTATTTCAGCAGACATTTTACCTTGCAGCTATATAGGAGGATGGAGGATCTCTTTTTAGCGCTTGAGAGGGAGAATACAGTTGAGGTTATCATTCATAATCTACTAGGAATTATAAATTATATGACATATCTTTGCTATGGTGAGTGAGGCACACACAAATTCCTTTTTAGATTACACTTATATTTTAGGCACTAAAACATCTTCCTCCTTCTTGGACCACAGAATGTACAACTTTAAGATAACATGGTGACATCGACTCACTAAACAATTATGGAGTTCTTTTTAAATAATTCATAAGACTGCAGTGATCAATCATCTGTGTCAAAATGTTAGGCTGATGTTTTTAAAGCATTTATCTTATCAGCACCACAAAAAAAACTTTATTTCAGCCAGAAACAATTTTAATAATTATAACCTGTCACAAAAGTAAATTAATTATTGCTGTAATTATTTACTTTTAAAATATTACGAATATTGCAATAAAGATGTCTGATTCATTGGAAAAACATTTTTAGGTAACGCTACCTCCTACATTTTGAAAACAAAGCAATAATGCAAAGTATAATGACTATTATTATTATGACCCACAAAAGGTTATGTAAAGATTAATTTATTCATCTGTAAAAGAACAAAGCTTATATCAGCTGCTACTTATGCAACAGACTGCCTGGGCTTTTTGATCACTGAAAAACCTAAGTGGTCACCTAACTGGTCTATAGAAAATTAATCAATAGATCATTTAAACCATAATTTAAGCTAAAAAGTATTAGAAAACTGGGTTACAGTATCAACTGTTTATTTTTCACGGGTATTCATTATTCAGGTCACATTTTTTTCTGATTCTTTTTATTTATTATTTTTTCATATTTTTTATTATTTTTTCAGATTCTTTTTTTTTTCAGATTCTTCTGATTTATTCTTTTTATTTTTCTAATTATCCATCCTAGCTATTGTTGATAAAGGACTAGCTTTCTGCATATGCTGCAATATGGAAATATAAAAGAAAGACACATTTTCAGATGCTTGTCTACAGAGATGTTGACTCCAATTAACGATGGATGCTGCTCAGAGATAAAGAAAATGATGGCATTGAGCAGAAAAGCATTTAGCATTTGGTGCTTGAATAGACCTTACACTTTAGTGCCATTATGGACATCAGAGGAAGAATACTTGCTGTTAAACCATGTGATGTGGATTTGAAATTAACCCCATCACTTAGCTGAAGAGAAGGGAATAAATCTAGGCTGAAAGACATTCACCATTAGCACTCCCATTAGGGAGAGATGGATTGCATCAAGAGAGCCATGTGAATCTCAGGAGGCAGTTCACATAGGAGCCTCTCTCTTTCTTAGAAATGTATTTATTTTTTATTTATTTATTTATTTTTGTCAATTGCTTACAAGATAATAGGTATAAGTAAAAACATAGTTATGAATACATGGATACATATAAGAAAAATAAAAAAATAAAAGAAACAATAGGACAGGGACGACAGGCATTTTGGTGTGCTTATGCATGCCCCCTACAGACCTTTCAGGAAAGGGGTGAGGTCAATCGTAGACAGTCTAAGGTTAAAGTTTTTGGGGTTTGGGGAAGAAACCACAGAGTCAGGTAGAGTATTCCAGACATTGACCACTCTGTTACTGAAGTCATATTTCCTGCAATCAAGTTTGGTGCGGTTTATCTTTAGTTTGTATCTATTTAGTGCTCTTGTATTGTTATGGTTGAAACTGAAGTATTTATTCACAGGTAGGACATTGCAATGTATGATTTTATAAACTATACTTAGATCGGACCAAAGGCGGCGTAGTTCTAGATTTTCTAGGTCTAGAATTTCGAATCTGGTGGCATAAGATTTCTGTTTCAAATTGTAGGATACAATTGGCTCAACCAGTAATAATGCATTTCATCCCCCTGGTGCCTCACTTTTCTAGTTTATCATTGCATGGCAGTAGGTTCATGATTTCTCCATGGGGAATGAAAGAGAGGAGCCAGGTGGCTGACACAACTATTGACTTCAAAGTATGTGCCTTCACTATTGCATTTCATCACAATTACCAAACCCCTTCTATTTCAGTCACTGGAAAGTTCCCTAAAGGCATCCTTTCTATTTGCTTACTAAAACCAACTTAACTGGTTGGAGCTTTAATGAAAGCAGGAAGGGATCTTACATAACCTAAGTGTAAAAACAGTAAAGGTAATCCTTGATCTACAACAATTACCTAGAGACCAAAGTTACAACACTGCAAAAAGTGACTTATGACCATTTTTCACACATACAAACATTGATTCACTTAACAACTGTGGCAAGAAATGTTGTAAAATGAGGCTAAATTCACTTAACAAATGTCTTACTTAACAGAGATTTTGGGCTCAATAGTGGTTATAAGTTAGGGAGCAAGTGAATTGAAAAAAAAAAATAAGAAAAGAGAAGTCTGCAAATGTGTAATCTTCTTACATCAGCGTAACTTTGTCCATGAAATTACCAAAAGTCCAGATCAACCTGAAGGAGGCTTTACGATTTCACATTGAACAAATTGTAAGGAGAAAGCTAGATTAATTTAAGGTAGTTTTCAGAACCTTATTTCCTTTTAATAAAATGTGTTGGTTTGAAAAACTCTCCGAGATTCCCCTTTGGTTTTTTATTATTTCTGTAGTTGTCTCAGATTTTTCTACATAATGAAGATGGAAGGATGGAAAGAAAGAAAGAAAGAAAGAAAGAAAGAAAGAAAGAAAGAAAGAAAAAAGAGGAAACCTTTTTTTCCTCAGTAAAGTTTTGGTGAAGATAAATATAAACAACTAAATGTACAGTGAAAAATATAAACTTCTACACGTGATAGTCTTAATTGACACTAATAAACCATTAAACAGTAAGATTAGCTAAATGAAGGCTGGGGGGAGGGAAGATTGATAAAAATACACAAGATGGTTTATTTGCTCATAAAGAAGAGGAAACATACACTGGGGGGAGGCATATGTTTCAAAAAAGGCACTACTAAAACCCATTAGTTGAGTACAATCATTCCTTTGACCAGACTTCAAAGGTTAAAAAAAAATACAGATTAATGGGTAGCATATCTTCATTCATTCAGAACAAAAAACAGCTGGCTTGAGATTTCCATTTTTTAGACAGGCCACCAGCCATAAAACAGCCACTTATCAAAAAGCAAACTCTTATTCTTTGCCATCATCCTTTTAAATCTGTTTCCTAAATGGTTCTATTTTTATTTAAAAAAAGAAAATAGAAAAACAGCATCGTCCTTGCTTCACAAAATATCTGAAACATTTACACATTGAAGCAAGACCAACAGTAGAGAATTGTACTGCAGACAAACACAGCATTTCCCAAAGCCACCCATCAAAAGAGGGCCCCAAAAATTACATTTTCAGAAAATTGACTCCCCCCCCCACCTTTGCACATATCCTATCCCAAATCAGTGAGGATTTCCAGGAGCAACCTTTGGGCCTTGGGGTAGCATGGCCTTTGGTACACATGACAACTATGCCCCCCCCCCATGTTGCAGTTATTATTTGATTTTTTAATGACCTGATGACCAATAGAAAACTCACCTGTATATAAAATCAGACCATACCATTTTATGAGTTCAAAAGGAAGGGGGTTAGATACAAAACAATGTGCATACAGACCAAATATTAAATATCTATGCCTGTGAAGTGATATAATTCTATTTCTCTGATTTATTGTCATTTGAATCTTCTGTAATCATGGAAGACATACCTTTTAATATAAACAGCATTGTTTGTAAAGGTATTAACAATTTATTAAGAACAAAATCTCTAATTAAAAGGTAGACAATCATGTGTTGTAAGTTGTTTAGATATTATTTGTGATACATTATTAGAGGAAATTAATGAATGGGGGCCCTTAAATTTTTATTGTGCCTAAGGCCTCACACAGGCATAATGTATCACTGAAGACAATTAGAAGCCTGCTTGTCAGCATTCCTATTTGTTTCTTAGCTATACATTTTCTTGCTCACTCTTTTTTTCTCAGTGAAATTCCCCCATCATCACTGACATCTCAGTCAAAGAATGTTTCCTTCATCAAGTCCCCTGATTTAATCCATCAATCCCCCCATTTATAAAGTAGACTAAAAAAACACCAGCTTTAACTACAGAATGTACTTGGCAGTTTAGCTAGTTTTGTGAGTTCAAAAAAAATGGTGCCAAGTGCTTTTCCTGCAACTACATAAACCACATGGCCAGCATCTCCTAAACTTTCCCCTTACTTATGAACAATACACTCCATGTCATGATTCAGGTGATTCACTTCCATATGCTTTTTGGAAATGCTACCATGCTGGAACCCAGGAAACTACACATCAGTTGACTCAAATCCATCCATTCACAGAGGTTGTGCTGTTTTCCAGAAAAGAAAACAATAGCAATAGAAAAGGATATATTTGCTCTTGAAAGAGGAAAGGGACAGCACCATGGGTATGCACAGTGGCAGCTATTCAATGGCACAATGGCAGATATATGACCTTAAAGGCCAAGTGATGTCAGAGAGTACTCCTTACAAGGCCAAGTGAAGTCAGACTTGTTTACTTCAATGAAAAAGAGTTCAAAAAAGCTCAGGGCTAGCTTACTCAACAGAAATTATTATAATTAAATGTAAACATTTAAAATGCTGCCTAGTACAGCACACTGATCCAGGCTTGTCTAAATTTACAGCACGATATTGATGCAAATTAAATTTTTTTATTATTACATTTTTTAAAATGCCAAATGTTATGTAAGAGTTGTTATTTACAGTCACTGGCAGTCTTACTGAACTTTCTTTTCAAGTGCAGATGTATCCTAGAAATATTTTTGGGGCAGTTTTTGTTTTTAACCTCTGGAGGGGAAAATGGTTTACATTATAAAAACCCTGCTGTTAATTACCTCAGTTTTGCAGACCTTTCTATCAACATACATCAACCCACATTTTAAGTGATTTGGGAAAATTTACCTTAACTCTGACTCCTCCAGGCCCCCACTGACTGAAGTTTGTGATCTGCCAATCAACTACAATAGGACATCCCTGTGTCCTATTGTTATGTCACAATTCACCAGGTCACCCCATCTGCCTCTGTCAATGATGTAAGAGATTTCAGGGTAAACTCTCAAGTTGATGGTAAGGTTATAAATTGTACCCATGTGTACTTAAGCAGCCTTCCTTTTTTCGTTAAAGTATACCAGTAATAGAGAGATAGCATAAAGTTCAGCACATTTTAAGGAGTAAAAATATGAAGAAGACTCTGAATTAAAAAAAAGAGACAAAATATTATTCACTGCAAGCTTTCATCACAGGTCAGGAACATCTTAGGATAAGCTTGTCTATACTACATGTTTGCCCTTGATTGGTGAATATCTGCTTCTAATACAACCACTATATATTTTACAACATAGTCTCTTAAATAATTTTTCTTCTCAATATATCATGCTCTCAAACTGTTTTAGGCTGTTTTGTTGTCACTGGTTGAAATAGTCTGAAAGGACCTGGAAGCTTCAGCCAGCCTCTTCAGACACAACAAGATTATTTATGCCCGAGAACTAACGTGGACCTATTTTTTTTTTTTTACCTTTAAGTGCACACCAGAAACTCAGGGTTATCTTCGTATTTTCCTTTGACTATGGTAACAGTCATGACACTTTTTTCCAAAAATAATTTTCAACATGCATCCAAATAGCTGCACAGCTGTGAAAATAAATGTTACTTTTTTAAAATGAGCATAGCTGCTCAAACATAATTTCCCGAGCCTTGTATTCAGAACCTGAAACAACCTGCATAACCTGTCCTATCTTCTGAATTCATCACAATTTCTTTCCTTAAGCATTACATGTTTATTAGGATCTTAACTTACATATGGTTATACTTATTTTCATTTCTCCAAACATGTTATTACTCCTTACTGCTTTATTGAGTTTTTATGCTGCCTATCTCACTTATACAGCAAATGCAGGAAGCTTACAATATGATAAAAATTAAAATCTATAAAAATTAAAATTAGAAAAATAGAAAATTAAAACCAAAATGACACGGATCAGTAAGGTTTTAAATGTTATTTTACATATTGGCTATTACTGAAGTTAGACAGTGGAGGAAGTGAGGTTAACCATTTAAAACGTTGATTTACAAGCTGGAATAAAAGATATTTAAATAAAAATATCAAACATCAACTACTTAGATATGTGGATTGCTATAGAGAGACAAAATACTGGGCAGGGAAAAAAAAAAGGTAAACAATTTATTTTGCCAAAACATAAATATAAGAAGCTAGTCTTACACTGTCTTGAATCAGATTATTAATCCATTTATCTCTGTATTTTCTGATACTGACCAAAAGGGATTCATCAAATTTTCAGAACGATATATCTAGAAATGATAGGATATTGTATCTGGGATCTTCTGCACACACTCTTATTGAGATGTAACCCTTCCTGAACCATGGGATCCTCACTGAAGGATGAAAAGGTGTTTTGGTTAGACTTTGTAGAAAAAGATAATTGTTACCTTTGACAGTGTATTACAGAAAGGGAAAGCCCAATGTGAATCTCAGTAACCAACATATTGCTTAAATATGATGAGCACCTTTATGCACATTGTGAAGATCTACTCCCAAGTTGTAATCTAGAATTTATTGTCATAAAAATGGAGATAGGATTAAAACCACAGGGTTAAATTACCCAAGACAGGAATTGTCACACATGTGCATTCAGACAAAAAGCTACAACTGTTACCTCTTTTAAACAATTCATACGTAAGTTTTAAATTTAAGTTTTATTAGCTGATGCAACTTGCACAAATTTTAAATAATAGTGTATTACTTATATATTTGAAACAATGGTTGTAAATGCAAAGAGATAGGCTGCCTTGTTTTTAAAGGGGATATGTAAAAAGAAGGTCTGTCTTTGAAGAACCTTCTATCATGCCCCTGGTGGAGACTTACTCTGAGGGAGAGGAGGAACAGCCAACAGGGAGTGGAAGTGTGGCTGTAGAGGTTGTGGAGGACGTTGGGGAAGGGCACAGGCTGGCTGAGCAGTCAGAGGATCCAGGCCCATCCCCTATCCATCCTAAGGCACACAGGGAGGAGAGGATAAGGGAGAGACGTGGTCTACTTGGGAGGAGAGGGCCTTGATCATCTTCGTGGGCTGCAGGTATGAGAACTGCATAAGAGTTTGGACCTCCATTCTGGCAAACGCTCCATTCTGGCAAAACGCGTGTTTTGTTTGGTTTGAGGTTATCTTGGTTGGCGTCCTTCCAACAGACTGTGCATTGTTACCTCCTTGAATATGGTAAATACTTCTCCTGTTCCACTGTAGAAATTTCATCATTGTAGTTTGTTTGGTTTTATTTTCACCTCTATCTGCTCATTAAATTTGGACTGTATTGCTTTCTTTTGAAGACTATTTTTGAGTATGTTTTATCTCCAACTGAGAATTATTGAACATTGGGGCCAAGTTGGAGGCATTAAAGGACATTTATTTACATTTTGGATATTGTTACATTTATGTTACACTCTGGGTCATCACACCTTCCCTCTGGCCTAAAATACACAATACCTCTTCCAAAATAGTAACTTTCATTTTAAAACTGTGTTGTTCTATATAGGAGCGCATAGCACAAGCGCCAACTAATATAGATGCTGAGTTCTTTGTGTTCTCTGAGCTTGGATATTTTTTTGAAATCATTTCATTACCCAACTAGATGCAAAGTTACTCTAGATGAAATATTTACATGCAAACAATCAAGCACAAAGAGCACCAAGAACTCCATAGTTCAAGCCTGAGCTACAGATATTCTTTGGTATTTCTGTAGACTCCCCACTGGAGTACATTATTCTCTTCATTTTAAGGAAGCACCCTAAGAAAAATCAATAAAAATGCCAACTTCTACATTAGGATACAGCTAGACCTTAACAACAATACTGGTATTGCTCTTAGTTTAATTTAATGGCAGATTTGAAAATGTGTAAGTTTTAGTCCTACTGAAGATATTATAAAATAAATAAATAAACCAGGAATAAAAGCCAATTCAAAATACTGAATTGCCTTGTTGATATAAAGGTTGCTTTAAGTTCACAACTTCTCTCACTTTGTTACTCAAACCTATAATGGCATTGTTTACAGTAATAAATCATCCCATGGCTTGGTTTCTTCTAAGTTATATATGGACAAATCTATAACAGCTTTATGTTACACATGAATCAGACTTCTATAGCTTGGTCAAAAAATCATGTTCAGAATCCTGATTTAGCATAATATATATATTAGATGATTGGTTTAAAAATGGGAATGGATCAGTTTCCTTTTCATGGTTGTACTTTAAGAAGATAAATATATATTATCTCAAAGCTAGCTGCAGTTGTCCCTAGAATCTAAATTACAATTTACAAGCATGGCAGCCTTCAGATACATTAAGCTACACTAAAAGGCATCAGGCATCCTGGGGAGGTAAAGATGAGCACAAGCTGCCATCATATAATAAACAACTGGGCTCCTATGCAATCCTGGGTTTCAGTATTAGGAAGAAGAAGGGAAACTCCTGCTATTCATAATAAAGAACACTGACTGAACATACTTGGAAAATGGCTTGAAGAAATGCTTGAAACCTCAAAGAAACATAGTACTTCTTCTGTTCATTACAGCAGTCTCTCAACAAAGAGCAGAAAGGGCTGGTGCTCAGGTCAAGTCCAATCCACTTCTTCCAAAGCTTCTTAAAGCTTAATGCAGTGGACAGACCCAACTATTGCTTATTACAGAACAACCAAGACTTAGACCAGGGGTATCAAACTTGTTGTCACAGCGGCATTACATAACGTATCAGGACTTTTTCTCCCTTCACTAAATTGGGTGGGGGTTGTTAGATATTCAATGGAAAAAGTCAGTGATGTCAAACTTCCCCCATTGGTTCATTTTCCAGGTGGGAAAATGAACAGCCAACAGTGGCTGAAATTGTGGACAGCAGCTTGTAAAAAGAACAGCAGGCACACTGGGCGGCAGTCTTTTGTTTGGAGCTAAATAAAGAAATCCTTTCCTTCTACCGTTATCCTTCCTCTTCAATATAGCCCATATATAACACTGGCAACAAGGATGGGATTCTAGAAGAGAACAAAGGAAACGGGGCGAAGACAGAAAATTCTAACAACAGAACGCTACTATCCCCATGCTGATCATCAGAATGTCCACTCACGCTCAACCAGAACCTTTTGATCCAAAAAAGCATGATTGGGTCACGTACATGGGACAATTTCAAATGTTTTTAGAAGCAAATTCACTGCAGGATGCAACAGAACAGAGGAAGAGAGCTCTATTCCTGGGGTATTACGGGAATCGCCTTTACAAAATGGCTAGAACCCTAGCTGCTCCCAAAGATATGGAAACAATGGAATGGAAAGAATTACAGAAGATGTTAGAAGAACATTATGCTCCCGCTGCATTGTCACTGGCTCACCGACTTGACTTTTACTGCACAGAACAGAAACCAAGTGAGACCATAAATGATTACCTTACAAACCTATGAGATATTGCTGCAGGCTGTGAGTTTGAAAATGTGGAAATAACTTTAAGAGATAGAATTGTAGTTAAAATGAGGGACCTGAGATTGCAAAGGAAGTTGATAACTAAAAAGAGCATCTCTTTAAAAGAAGTAATAGAGGAAGCTCGAGCAGCAGAAATCTCAGAAAAACCAGCAGCTAAAATTGAGAAATCTGAGAGCGTTTACTGAGCATGGGGGACGACCAGCAAATATCAGGGAGAAGGGGAGACTGGAGAACTCTCCGAGGAAGAGGAGGAAGAAATACAAAGAGTAAAACCTGATAGAAGTTCAGGGGGGGGCCAAGGGATGAGCCAGAGACCCCTATGGTGTGCAGGCTGTAAAGGGAGGTTTGCAAATTCAGGGATACAATCTGCCGCCGCCGATGCGAGAGAAGGGGGCATATTGCTGAAGCATGTAGAGAAAATCTGCCAGCATACCCCAGTCAGAGACAAGCAGGGTTTTCTAATCATCCACGTGGCCCACAACAAAGGGGATTCCAGAGACCTCCTCATTCAAATTACAGGAGGGAAGAGAATAGAATGGAGAAGGACAGAGACTATGAACACACAAAAGTGGGGCATTCTGATCACCATAAATCAAAGAAATTCAACATCACAGTGATAATAGGAGAAAAACCTTGTGGAAACTGACTCTGGATCCTACATATCTATGGTGTCCTGGACAACTATAAAAGAAACAATCCCTGGTATAACTTGACAACAACTAAAACCACAACGCTTAATACTAAAAGATTTCCAAGGGAACAGAATTCCCATGTTCGGAAGAGGAATTTTTCCAATAAAATTCAGAAATTTCACCAGTGAATTGCCTTTAACCATCGTGGTCAAAGAAGTACCAAGCCTCCTCGGAATAAAATGGTTTAGAGCCATAGAAGTAGAGATGACCACCCACACCACACAAACAGAGGAGCACAATCAAATGAGAGAGGACCTGCAGGCTGAATTCAAGGATGTGTTTGACAGAACCCTAGGGAAGTATAAGGGGACCCCTATTTCCCTCAACCTTGATCCAAAAGTTCCCCGTCAGAATAAAACCAAGGCGAGTCCCTTTCTCCTTGAGACCCAAAGCGGATGAACAATTAGATAAACTCATAGCTCAGGGAGTACTAGAGCCAGTTGATCACACTAAGTGGGAGACCCCTATAGTAACTCCAGTTAAGCCAGATGGGTCAATCAGAATCTGTGCTAATTATAAAATTTCAATTAATACGGCATTGCAGCACAGTGTGTACCCAGTGCCAGTTGTGCATCTATTGCATTCAATCGGAAAAGGGAAAAATTTTGCCAAATTAGACTTGGCTCAAGCCTATCAGCAGTTACCAGTGGATGAAGAAACAGCAGAAGCTCAGACCATTGTAACACACAGGGATGCTTTCAAATGCAAAAGACTGCAATTTGGAGTCAGCGTAGCCCCTGGACTATTTCAAAGCTTAATGGAATGCCTACTGCAAGGCATTGTGGGGGTGGTACCTTATTTTGACCTCAAACCACTCCTAGGCATCATAGCAGGAAACAAACCAACACCAAACATATTGTCCCCTAGAATGACAAGATGGACTGTTTTCTTAGCTGCATATAACTGTCACATTATACATCGATTGAGCAAGACCATAACTCATGCAGATGCACTCAGCCGTTGCCCCCTTCCAAAACCTGTTGAGGACCCAGCTCCAGCCACATCCATACTCCTCATTGAAGACATTGCCACCGGCCCTATCACAGCATCAGAGATAGCCAAACACTCAAGCCAAAGACAACACTCTGGTGCATATTTTAAACTGGGTGTTGAGGGGATGGCCAGAAGAAGTGCTGGAAGGTGACTTTAAACCATTTAAAATTCGGCAAAATGAACTGTCCGTAATTAAAGGGTGTTTGCTGTGACGGGATAGAGTTGTGATACTTGAGACGCTGAGAGAACAAGTCTTAAGAATGTTGCATGAGGGCCACCCAGGGATAATAAGAATGAAAGCGTGAGTCAAGAAGTTGTACTTGGTGGCCGGGAAAGGATACAGAAATTGAAAAATGGGTTGCGGGTTGTACACCTTGTCAGGAATGTAGATCCACACCCCCTTCAGCATCAACCCTAGAATGGGAATCACTGAAAGCAACTTGGTCTAGAATACATATAGACCTGGCAGGGCCAATGCAGGGGCAAACATTTCTAATAACTGTTGATGCATATTCAAAGTGGGTGAAAGTAACGATCATGAAAACCACCACAGCAGATGCTGTGATTAAGGTATTGAGGAAATTGTTTGCCACACATGGGTTACCAGATGTTGTAGTATCAGGTAATGGCCCCCAATTCACAGCAAACAATTTTGAATGTTTCCTAGCTGAACAGGGAATCCTCCATGCATTATCAGCACCTGGACACGCCCAGAATAACAGGGTAGCAGAGAGAACCGTAAGGTCCACGAAGGAAACCTTAGCAAAAATGGGACCACGGAATTGGCAAATGAAAATAGACAAATTCTTTATGATACAACATATCATACATTCGGCCACCACACACAGAAGTCCAGCAGAACTTTTAATGGGCTGGAAGTTAAGATCTGAGCTAGATAGATTACATCCACACTACAATCCAAGCACACCTGCAGATTCAACGAGTAAATGCAAATATTTGAACATAGGTCAATCGGTCTATGCTCACAACTATGTAGGGAGGCCACCATGGGTCCCTGCACAAGTAGTGCAAGTCACAGGCCCCTGATCTTATAGAGTAGAACTAGAAGATGGGAAAATATGGAGCAGACACATAGACCAACTCCGGGGACTATTGGAATGGAAGCTGAACGACCAGAAAACCTCAGAAACAGAAACACAACATAGAGAGGTAAGACCAACCCTAACAACTACAAATGCTGAAAACACAAGCCTCCCCACTCTAGGGTGGGACTCAAACTCAAGTACAGCGCAGGATAATTTAGCTGAAGGGGGGGAATCCATCAAAGGAATTCAGAGTCCTCTGTTCCATTGGAGCCAGCCCTGCCCCTGAAAAACCCAGAGGCTGGCTCTGGAGTGACCACAGACCCAACTAGTCAGGTTGCCACTGCTGGGGGGCGGTGAACTGCGAAGGTCCAGTTGCACTCACAGGAGTCCCTCCTACTTACGTGATCATGTCTGTGAGTGAAAGCTGATCGGAGGAAAGTTTCTTCCAGGAGGGGAGAGGTGTTAGATATTCAATGGGGAAAAGTCAGTGATGTCAGACTTCCCCCATTGGTTCATTTTCCAGGCGGCAAAATGAACAGCCGTCAGTGGCTGAAATTGTGGACAGCAGCCTGTAAAAAGAACAGCAGGCACACCGGGCGGCAAACTTTTGTTCAAAGCTAAATAAAGAAATCCTTTCCTTCTACTGTTGTCCTGCCTCTTCAATCTAGCCCATATATAACAGGGGTGGCACCAGCATGTGACACATCCAACCCGCAGGCCACGAGTTTGACACACCTGACTTAGATACACAGTAGGCAATTCAGAAGCTGTCACTCTGTTTTGATATTAAGAACATTTGCTCTTGTCTCCAAAATCTAACAGTCTTTTGTAATCTGATAGTTTGGGGAAGCAAAGTATAGTTCTGAAAGGTAATGTTTCAACAAGTACAATTAAGATTAACCACTGGACTGGTGTCATTTAAACTGTGATTAACATGAAGATCCTGAAGCCCTGATCCTGTCCATACTAAAGCAAAAAAAGGCCCTTATGAGCAGAGAATGACTGCAGTTCATCTGTGTAAATTATATAAAATATCAGTAACTCCTCTGTTGCCAGACAATAACTTTCAACAACATACTATTCAACATGAAACTTGAATAGATGGCTGGAGGAAAATCTCACTATTATTTCTTCTCATCTTTACCACAATAAAATCAGGAAGTCAAATGGATTACCCTTCAGGTTCTTTCTATAAATACGTTTTAGCTATAGTTAACTTAACCCAATTTTCCATATTTGCATAAAGAAAAACTAGCATTCAATGCTGGGTCTATGCAATATATTAAGATTAGGTTGATTAATTTGTGGTGATAAAAGAACTATTCTGTGTTTGTCTCCTATCAGGGTCTCTCAAGTCTATGAATTAGAGAGCCATGGTAGAACAGTCATTATAATGTAGTATTGCAAACCAATTCTGCCAACTGCCAGCAGTTCAATTTTGACCGGCTCAAGGTTGACTCAGCCTTCAGAGGTTGGTAAAATGAGGATCCAGATTGTTGGGGGCAATATGCTGACATTGTAAACCACTCAGAGAGAGCTGTAAAGAACTATGGAGCAGTATATAAGTCTAAGTGCTGTTGCTATTAGCTTTGGGAAAACCAATCATTATTATGGTTATGGCAATAGCAAATGTTAAAAGAGCACTCTCAATTCTACACAATTAAAGCCATCTCCATATTTCCATTTCAGTGTGAACATATAGGGAGGCATTCTGATTATGCAACATCCCTAGGTCCTCTTTTCTTTATAAGAAAAATGATGATGGCCCTTGTTTGTTACCTTTTAATGCAGTGCTTCACATTAATTGGGTGGGTTTTTTTGGGGGGGGGGGAGGGTTAAGGAGTTCATGTGCTGTTAGCCAATCACAACAAGACACTTAAACTGATTTAAAATGTTTTACCTACATGGAGCAAGATGGACTTTCTGACAAGTGGGTTTGGGTACTGAAAGAAAACATTTGGGAAGCACTGTTTTAATGCAAGGTGGATACCCGCTGCTTGACCAGAAGCTAAAGGAAATTACACTGAGACATTGAAACAGTCAATGTGTTTTTATTAGAGAAGTAGCCTTAAGAAATATGAAGATGAAGGGCCACTGCTTGACTGGAAGCTAAAGGAAATTACATTGGAAGATTAAAAGAGTGAATGGTGGGTTGTTGTTTTATTTACCAAGAGAGAGAAGTAACATGATATATGAAGGGCCATAACTCTTTCATAAGGTATACACTTTAGGATACTATTCTTGATATTTGTAGAAACTCCTGGGGAAAATGCCTATCCAAAATCCCGGATACCATCTTTCTAGCTAGTAAAGATCAATGAAACACAATGAAAGCTGCAATCCAATTCTCAAATATTTGAGGTTGTACATCACCATCACACCATGAATACGGCTGACATGTTAACAACAAATTATTGTTTATAGAGGGGTGTTTAGCTTTAAAGTTTCCTGTTCCCCATTTCTGCTCAAACAGGGTATCTGCAATAAAAGTTTTTCTTTTAACCCAACTATTTTATTTATTCAGTAAAAATGAAAATGCTACCCAGTATTTGGACAGTATTGCCATCTTCTCAAAAAAGGTTGTTCTAAAAACAAACATACAACAAATATAAGCAATTCAAGACCATCAAATGGATCCTTGCTATAACTGAGTTAGTGCTTTCTATCCTTTTTTAAGTTGGAAGAGCACTATACAGGTGTGCTATTTGCTTTTCTCATTGCAAATTCTTACTTTAGCTCTACCCCCTCTTTCCCTGTCATGACTAAGATCATGGGTAAAAATGCTTAACAGATTTGATATAGCTCAAAACTATCTCTGGCCTGTGTTGAGTAAAGAGAAAATATTACTTTAATAATGGATACACTTATTGGTATAAGTGGTTAGAACAAACATGAATTTTATATTATAGGATAGAAAGAATAAGATTAATTTATATGAGTGATGTATAAATTCTTGTAAAGATAAAGCGTTTAGAGATAGTAAAAGCAAAGGAAGAAAAGATCTCACAAATTGTCAAAAGTAAGAATATTTTTAACAAATCTCTTTTCTGTATTTTTTTTTTCCTGGTCCTCTTTTCCCATCCCCTTTTTTTCCCCTACCCTTCAATTATGTACGTGTTATTATGTTGTTGTGTCTTTTTTTTTTTAATTGTAAAATCAATAAAATTTGTTTAAAAAAAAATAATGGATACAGCTAAGGCATGCTTGTACCTGACTCCTACTTAGACTGGGGCCAAAGTAAAAGCAATATCACGAGGAAGCAACATCAGGAGGAAACAGTTGTAGACAGGCCATGATTGTGTTAATTGACTGCAAATGGGAAAAGGACTTTATGACCTCCAGTCACTCATCCATCATAACAGTAATAGAGGATTTTCTGCTACCTAAATAATGGTTGTGTGGTACTAGAAAACAGAAATAAGCAGTGAAAAAAATCAACAATGGGCCACCAAATTTCATGTCAGTGTAGTTTGTCAAGTATAGGTAGAAAGCACTTCAAAGCATTGGATTTAGAGAAAAGAGTGATATTCTGGAGTAGTGCTATTCTCATTCATGAAAATGCCTTTAAATGAATTTGTAACAAATCACAGAAGGCTCCTTCTGGTCACAAGTTTAGTGTCATCCCAGAACTATGGTAAAGTCAAGAAACAACTCAAACAACCAAGAAACATGAAGGGGGTGGGTGGGAAGAGAGAGATTGAGGGAGACTGGAAATTGAAGAAAAATATAAGAAAAAGATAAGATTTTTTTTCTTGTACCAGTTCTTCCAAAGTAGCATGGATGTTATCCAATTTGGCTAGTGTGGACAACAGAATCCAATAGATCCCACTCCTTAAGGATTGATAATCTGGCTCAAACATCAACCAAGCAAGGTCCAAGGCACATCAGGCTGTGTATGCAGGAACACTGTTGTCACAACAACCCGCAACCCATTTTTCAATTTCTGTATCCTTTCCCGGCCACCAAGTACAACTTCTTGACTCACGCTTTCATTTATAATGGAAAGCACTGACAGGGGAACTAAAGACTACTTAAAGTGCTCAGATACAGAATAGGGATGAGATGAAGGCAACTGGGAAAGCTGGGTAGGGGGTGTCCTGGAAGAAAGTGCAGGGGAGGAAAGGCCCATAATTTCTGATAGGGAAATGGTTCATCTTCCTAAAGGCCCTGTCCCACTGGCCGACGGACGCAAAACATATGCATAAAGGACACAGCGGATGAGCAAAATTTCAGGGGTGGCTCCATCCGTTGTCATCTGCTCCAAAAAGTGCCCAAAATTTGCATAAACAGAACGGACGTGGGTAGTATGTAGCGGGGATGTTAAACGGATGTTCATAGGAAGCCTAGCGGATGTGTATCGGATGCAAACCGTTCACTGCTCATCCTTTCTATTTCCGTGCTACTAACGTTGTGTAGACGTTCAGTGTATCTTTTGTTTCCTCCCTCTTTCCATTTTCAGCTGCAACGGATGTGAGTTGAGGGGATGCCCAGAGGATGCAGAGAGGATACAGCGGACATTTAACGGATGATAAACAGACATATGTTTGTTGCTCGTATGTCGCGGATTTACATCGTACACGGGGGAAAGTTCATCCGTTCACAAAGTTTTGTGCAGCTCAAAACTTCTTGCATGGATGAAATCGCAATGGACGGATGCTCGACAGATAGAGCGTGTGAAACACGTATGCAATGAGTACACAACGGATGCATCGCGTTTTCTAACGGATGGCAAGCTTTTTTTAACGTTTTACATCCTCTTTGCATCTGTTGGTGCAGTGGGACATGGGCTTAACCTATTGGTTCCTAACCGTTAAGCTCATTTGAGTGATTACAACAAAAACCATGTCCTGCTTTAAATCTAGTGACCATAACATACTGAGCTTGGCACTAGCTTGCAAAACAAAAGCAGGAATTGTATGCCCAGCCATAAGCTTATGAATTGATCTAGTGGTGAAGGTGTTGGCCTAGAAACAGAGGAAAATAAATTTTAGTCCTTACCTTAGCCATGAAAGCCAGCTGCATGGCTTTGAGCCAGTTTGACCCAGCTCACCTCACAAGATTGTTGTTGTGGGTAAAATTAGGGGGAGGAAGGAATATTAGGTATCTTCGCCACCTTGTGTTATTTATAAAAATATAAATACATATAACTAATTCATAATATAGGTAGTCCTTGACTTACAACAATTCATTTAGTGACATTCAAAGTTACAACGGTACTGAAAAAATTGACTTATGACCGTTTTTTCACCTTTACGATTGATGCAGCATATTCATAATCATGCGATCAAAATTCAGATGCTCAGCAACTGGTTCATACTTATGACCGGTGCACCATCCCAGGGTTATGTGATCGTCTTTTGCGGCCTTCTGACCAGCAAAGTCAAATGGGGAAGGCAGATTCACTCGACAACCATGTTACTAAACAACTGCAGTGATTCACTTAACAACTGTAGGAAGAAAGCTGATAAGATGGGGGCAAACTTCATTTAACCACAGAAATTTTGGGCTTCACTGTGCTCCTAAGAAGTCAAGGACTACCTGTATACACACACAAACACACACACGTGTACATACACACACCACATATCTATAGATAGCTGGACGATAGGGACGTCGACGGACAGAATCAATAAAAAAAAAAACCGAAGCCGACAACAGTAAAAACAACAGCGGGCGCGCCAGCGTCGTGAAAAGGATGCGGCGCTTCCTCAGAGGACGCCGCCGAGCCCGTTCGCGACTGGCTCGCTCGCTTCCTCAGCTTCCAGACCAGCTCGGTCCCCTGGTTCCCGGAGGCTCTGCGGAAGTCACCGCCCGGGCAACGCCGGCTCTTTGGCATGTCGCGAAAAAAACGCAAGACAGAGAGAGGCGGACTTCGGCTGACCGAAGAGGAGGATCTAGCCGACGCCAAGCCGGTGCTCGGCGATTCCCTGTTTTCAAGGGGGATCCATTTGAAGCGGTCTTGGGAGGAAAAAGCGCGAATTACAAGGACCGCAGGAGCAAAATCCTCGGGGTCGGGAAGCCCCGAGATCTTTTCCTCAGCACAGTGGAGGTGGCAGCGTTCCCGCTTCTTGGGAAAAAGTACTCCAAGGACCAAATCATCATCCAATCCGAGTCGAGAGTTAAACTGCCGACCCAAGGGATTTATTATTCCAGGGAAATGTGGGGATAAAAGAACGGCGAGGATCACCTGAATTCTTTCCCTTCCCGCCCGCCAGCTCCGTCCCGCTTTGCAACCGAGACGCTTCTATAAACCCGTTGTGCAACGCGTTCCCACGAACCGCCCCTGAACCCGAGCTCGCGATGTTGACTTTCCAAAGCGATCGGGGTCTCTCAAATCCAAAGCCCGGGCCCGGGCCTCATCTTAAAAAGAGTTCGCCGGTCTTTCCTCCGCTTTTCATTCCAAGATCAAGCCCCGGAGTCGTTTCAAGCTCTCCTTGCACACCGGATGGCCACAGGGCGAACGCTTCGGCTTGCTGACGCCATGGCTCCGACATCCCCACCCATTGCATAATTTGCACAGAGGCACCCATCATCCCACGGAGCGCGGGCAGAAATAACGCTTCCTCGCCGGGGACCCACCTAAGCCGGCCTGCCCGGAGCCTTTTGTTCGCCGCCTTTTCCCTGGCGATCGTTTCCTCCTCCCCTCTCTCCCCCCCCCCCCCGGCTTCGCCCGGGAGAGACTCACCTTTGATCAAGCGCGGGGCGCTGCCCGAGGCGACTTCTCCGTGGCGGCAGGCGCAGCTACGGCAGGTGGCGGCCCTCCCGGCCGCGCTCCGAGGGCGGCCGCCCAGCTTGGCGCGCACCATTCGCCCGGCTGCTTCCTGCCCGGGCGCCGCTTCTCCCCGGGCTTTCCGTGCGAGCCCCGCCTTCTCGGCTTGCAAAGTGCAGGGCGGCGCCCAGGCGGGACTCCGGCTCCAAGGCGCTTCCAGGCAAGGCAAGGACCCAGCAGCCGCCAGGTGCAACCGTCAGCCCCGCCCTCCTGCCCAGCGCCGCGCCTTGTCTCCGCCTTCCCGCTGCGGCTGCTCCTTCTGCTTCCCTTTCCTTTCCCTTTTGCCGAAAGGCGCACGGGAGCGGGGCTCTGCGTTGCTTGAGGGCGAGCGGCCTTGGCTGCTCGCCGCAGGGACGAAGAGCGCCCGAAACCTGCCTTTTTGCCTGAAATATGAACAGGTCGCCGGAAGGCCGCTAAGCACCGCGGCCTAATAAGAAATACAGGTAATCTTCGACTTGCAACAGTTCGTTTCGTGACCGTTTGAAGTTAAGATGGCAGTGACTGATGGTCGTTTTTCCGCACTTCCCGCCCTTGTGGTCCTTGTGACTGTAAGAAGGTTCGCACCCACCCCCTTCTCCTAGAAGAATGAAATATTTGGAGAAATATTAAAAGGGCATAATATTATATTTCCCTGGATGAGAAGTGGAGAAAGATACTCTTGGAAAGCAGCCCCCCACCTTTCTTAATAGCCCTCAGCAGATGCCAGCACTTAAGAGATAAAGAGATAGCTAGCTCTATTCATAAGCAAATATCCTCACCCAAGTTCCAACAAAGGTAGGATTAGCCCTCAGCTACAATAGGAATTGCCGAAAGCTCCTTCATTGCATCACCCTCCAAACTTCAACCAAACTTAGCTCAGACAACTTACTGAGTCAGCTATGAGCCCTACAACAGCCAATAGAATACAAGTTCTTGCACAGGAATGGAAGTTCAAGTTCAAAGCCTAAGAAAAAGGATAAACACCCCTCACTCTCAACTCCATGTGGTCAGTTACTGAGATCCTAAGTGGTTCAACTTCATCTTTCCAATCCATCTTTCCAATCAGCCTTCATTATTTCCAGTGTCTTTCTCTTGGCTTGGAACTGAACCGATGGATATTTCTTCCAACATGATCAAAATTCAGACTCTGAGCAACTGACTCACATTAATGACCTGGGGTCATGTGATTCACTTTTGCAACCTTTTGATGGACAAAGTCAATGGGGAAAGCAGATTCACTCATACAAGAGCTGCAGTGACTCACATAACAAATGTGGAGCCTATGGAAGTAGATCCCTCTCCTCATCATTTTGGGTTACTTACAGGAAGGCCCAATGCAATTCTTGATTGCATTGTCCTGCTTGGTAGGAATTCTACAGAATTTGATCTTGTAGAATTCTAGGCTGTCAGGGGAGTCAAAAACATCTTTGAACAAGACCGTCTCTGACATATTGTCCTCAAGACAGATATGTCCAGGTGATCACCGGGAATTGCCATGGACCATCTTTTGTGCCATTTTTTTTTTTACTGCAATTGAATTCTTTTAAAAGCATGGTGACTAACCACGGAAATAGAGCTATGAAGTTTGGGACCAAATTTTAATAACAATCCTTAGAATTGCCATTTTAGTTTTGAGTCTCTGTATAGGCTTGAACTCTCAGCACTGTGTATCCAGGTCTTGAGGTATCTTTACTGCTTCAAGGAGGACTCCTAAGTAGCTGGAGGAAGAGCATTTTGCTTTGGTATGTTATGAAATTTGCACTTGGCTAAATATACCTGTTTCAGAATGACTTCTGAAAATACCACAGGAGTAAGTCAAAACTCAAAATACAGAACTGAAGGAATTGCTTAAGAAAACCAGGCTTCCTCTGAGGTGAGGCACTGCTTCTCTGAAGATGCTCAAGAAAACCAGATTGTTTCCAAATTTAAATCCAAATTTCGAAGGAAGCGAGTCTCATAAAGAAATCATTCTAAAATTGTTACTGTCTGTTACTTACCCTCCCCCCCAAAATAATAACAATGCAAGGTGGAAAGGAAGAGAGTAATGCAACTTCATGACTGAAACCTGTGGTTTTTAATCTGAGTCTTCTCCTTTTTACTTCCAGATAGTGCTTGAAATATAGGAAGAATCTGCCAGCTGGTCAGAAAAAGAGACCATCATGTAAAGAAATAGAAAAAGCCTATAGTGGTGTAATTCTCCTTCCTGCCATTTTACTTAAATATGATCGCTGGCACAGGAACTCTGATTTAAGAGTTGGAAGAGACTGCAGTCTATATTTTTATTTACTAAACAATTTATATAGCCGCTCAACTCACACACAGTTAACCCCAGGCAGCATACAAAGATGCTTCCTCCTATCCTTGTGTGTTTGGAAAACCGCACCTTTATTTGGCATGCACTTAGACTGTATTTAAAGGCAATGTAAGACCCTTCTTTCCAAGTCTGAAAAGATCCTTGACGCAATGGTCCTCTCCCATACCAGGAGCTTTCTTACAATAGGAGAAGTGTGACAAACATGATTTGTGGCTTAGGTATAATCATTCACTCACAAATTTGTCATCAAAATACTGGAGAGAGAAAAACACAGATTGGGGTTAATGAATTGGTAGTCAGAACTAAGCCAAGCTAGCATTATTGAAGATAAATCAAAGAAGAGCACCAAGGAATTTATCTCTGATCCTTTAAAAGATATTACACCCAAGAAAATTATGCATTTGCTGTAATTTTATATTGTCATATTGTCCAAGGACTAATGCATGAACTACTAATAATAATATTCACCCCCACTTCCCAAAGAAGCTATTTGTAGTATAATACCTGATTTATAAAAATAATGATTGCGAAATTGTGGAAAATTACTCAAAGGTAAATTCTATTTGAAGTCACAATACTTCAAGAAAAAAATAAGTAAGATCAAAATTAAGGCTTCCATTTTTAAATGAAAACCACAATTTCTCCTATGCCTCATGGACAGAACATAAACTATAGTAGTGATATCTTTCAATTACTGTAATCTCCAATAAATTCTTCACATCTCACATCTCAGAGAAACTGAGCAATGAATGTCCTTCAAAAAACATAAAAACAGCTGATTTTTTTAAAGGAAAGGAAATGGAGCCTGAAATGGGATTGTGTCAGTCTTTTTTTTAGGTAGATGTCAGTTTAGTCTCACTGAGAGATTCTCAGGTTTCTAATTTGATGGTGGCTATTATGATAAGAACCTGCAGGACTTAATGCTCAACAGAACAGGATTAACTGCAAACATACTTCTTTACAGAGGGCTTTTTATACAACCTGCAAGACAACTTGTATAAATCAGAAGGGCAATTAAGGTTGTTAGGTACTGTTGCCTTCCAAACTACTAGCTGAAGACTCCTAAAAAGCATTCAGAAAGTGCTTCTATAATCATTACATTTGCAAATCAGAGCAAGGAGAATTTACCAATGACAGTTTCCTTGTGCTATAAAACCATCTCTATAGTTCCAGGGAGAGGGGATTTTTAAGTTGCACTTCAAAAGTCACTAACTGAAGCTGACAACCAGTTCTTCCTTGCTGCTATGCCACTGCCTAGCAAGTTTAGTTCTTTTAAAAATAGAAATATGGTAAGCTTGATCAAGGTGACCAAAGAAGGATGGTGTAGAAAAATATGATCAGAATGGTGTAGTGGTTAAGGTACTAGTCCATAAACCAGAGACTTGAGTGCTCGTCCTGCTTTAGGTATGAAGGTCGACTGGGTGACTTTCACACATACCCAGACCAATCCACTTCACAGAATGGTGATTGTGGAAAAAAACAGGATAAAGAATGAGTATTATGTATGTTTGCTGCCTTGAATTATTAATAAATAAGGTGAGGTATGAATCTAATAAATATCAGCTTAGAACAGGTAGGTTGGAACCAGAAATGTTGGCTTAGCTTTTTTAAAAATTAAAAACAGTTCCATTTTAAAAATAAGTAAAGTCTTCATGATAAGCCCAATAAATATACATTTAACTTCTGAAATGATCTGATCTAGGTAGATTTTAGGAAAAGGTATTTTCATAGCTAGCCTTAGTTTCTGGACATGAACAAACATTGTGAAGAGTATTGTAAAATGGTGTCAAAACAATGACAAGTAACTTGCCTAAGAAACTGGGTTGAATTGAAAAACATGCTAACATTGTCAGGTATCTGGAACAGCATATTGTATTACCCCAGGCCACTGTGTTTTTTTTTCCAAAAAAACTGGTGCAATAATCATGGCTTAGCACTGTCTTCCAACCCACCCAGCCCCAGAAAAAATTAAAGTAGTGTCTGAATCCTAAATATTAGTTTAGTTTAGTTTTCTGTTTCAACAGAACACTAAAAGACCAATTTCATAGGGAACTAATTCTGTCCCATTTTCTTTGGATCATCTGATTCATTCCCAACAAATTTCTTCCTCCTCACAGTCCTAGTTTCTGGTCTTCTACCTGCTATTTTTCATTGCTTTCATATCCCATTCACTTTATTTTCATTCCTTGCCATGGCCTTCTCTGCTCCTGTGCCCATTCATGACTCCATTAGTTCCATTGTTCACAGTGTTGGAAGAAATATTCTTCTGGGTTCAGTTCCAAGTGGGAAAAAAGACAGTGGATTCATGGAATTTGCTTGGAAAGAAGGTTTACTGATGAACAGGATCAAATGTCTTGGAGATCTTGTGCAAAGGGAAGGGATAATGAAAGTCCCTGGGTTTTATACTGGCTTTGAACTTCTTGGGGCACAGGAAGAGTATCCTGATTGGTTGCTGTCAGAGGTCCCAGCTAACTTTTTAGGTTGTCTATGTGCTAAGTTTGGTTGAATCTTGCTGGGTGATGCAATGAAGGGCAATTAAATAGCTCTGCCTGAAGGAGGTAGATCGTTGTTATGTAGAATAGACTGGCCCAGGCCTTAATGGCCCATTAACAAAAGGTGGGGGGCTGAGTTTCTACCTCCCTTTTAAGGGAAATATTCTGCCCTTTTAATATTTCCTAAAATATTTCATTTTTCTATGAGCTTTTTAGATGAGGGTGGTTTTAACTTCCTACAACAATCCTATGTATTGTTTCCTCATCCCCACTCCATGTATAGCAACTGACCTCAGTAAATATTACCTCTTTTCACCAGAAATAATTTCAAGGAGATAAATACTAATGGCTATGAAAGTAATTGGTGGCACTAGGGAAAAGTAAAGGAGCAAGTCCATCTCTGGATAAAGATGTGCCTGTTCTAAAAATTGATTTCCATAGCTATCTAAATCAAAGCATACTTTGGAAAACTGCATTATGTCTCTAATTCTTTAAATTATTTGTTTAAATAGTTTAAAGATTGGTTGCCTCCTTTATAGCTCAATAGAGCTCTTTAAACTCCACAAGGTTCCAGTAGGATGGAAGGATTAAATCTGGAGTAACTCTCAGCACTTCGATAAGTAAATCCTTACAATGAAGGCATTTTGGAGAAGGTTAAGCCTATACTATATCTTGTGCCTCCCCTTTCAAGGTTTGTCATACTTGATTAAAACACTTTAGTTTCTGAATATAAAGGGTAAAAATCAGATAAAAATCAACCCCTTATCCCCTTATCCTTTAATTATAATTTTTAATTTTTTTTAGTTTTCTCTTTAAAATCCCATCTTATCTTTTTTCTCTAAATAACAGCATTTTCTCTTCAGAAGATATATAATTAGTTCCAAATTATTTCAAATCCTTCTGGACCTTTAATATTTTTTTAACTTTCTAAAATTAAGATTCTAGCTACCCTTTCACTGTTTATTTAACAGCTCCCTCCCCATTTTTTAAATTCTTAATGTTGCACTGAAATTTCTGTTTTCAAGAATTGAAGGAGATTCAATTAGCATGAGTCTCAACTCAAATGCTATAAATCTTGTTAATGTGCAGGTTATTAATAGTTAAAAAGCATTTCAAAAGCAAATCCAAAACTGATTAAGAAATGAGACTCAGCTGAGCTTGTGTTTTCATATACGCTACATAAAAATGGCTGTGAGGTTGGTGCAATTTGCTTTAGTCCCAGGTATTCCACTTACAAACTGACCACAAAATCTTGGTTCCTGCCTATGAGAAATAGCTTTCAGGAGTTCATTCCGGCAATCTCATGACCTCCTTTTTCTGGAGAGATTAAAAGCAGCCAGAATTCACCTTCTGTCACTGATTTCTGCTGCAATATTGTCCCTGCTCTTTCAGGAATATTCAACTAGCTATGCCCTCACTAGAAATATCTTAGTTGCTCTATTTTCAAAAAAGCAGCTTAGTTGCTTCTTGCAACAAGTTAACTAACTACATTCCAATTTTGAGTTAAAGGTGACACCAGACCAGACCTGACTTTAATTTGTATTGCGTTACTAACAACACTATAATTGTGGCAACATAGTCCATATTTTCTTTTATAGAGAGCTGAAGCGGTTATATATAAATTAATTTGGTTACTGATAATATTATGCTTTTTGTTTTGATCATGTACACACAGAAGCTTGGTTCACATTTTGGGGTTGCTTGTGGTAAAGGATCCTGTGTGAATCCAGCTACTGTGTGTTGTAAATTTTAGCCTATGGCTTACATGATATATGCTTGGAGACATACTTAGCCAAGGTTGTAATCTTATTTTGTGCCACTGAGAACATTGCCTTGAAAATTCTGACTTAAAGAAATATATCCATACAATATTATACTTTGACCAAATAAGTATGAATTTAAGTGTTAAAAACAAACATGTACATTTATTACCTATACCTGCATGCTTATAATTCTCTCTAGGAAATGGAAAATACTGATTATAGTACTTGTACTGGAAAAAAAGAACATCTCCTTAAATTAACATGAAAATCATTTATACCAGTGGTCCCCAACCTTTTTTGTACCAGGGACCAGTTTCACGCAGAAACACTTTTTCAAGGACTGGCAAAATCAATTCTTCCCCCAATATTAAAGGGCTTCTTTACTATTTCTTTACTAAAAACATATTTTTATATGTATTTTAATCATGATTATTCATTCTTTGTGGCCCGGTACAAAATGATCCACGGACCGGTACCGGTCCGGGGCCCGGTGGTTGGGGACCCCTGATTTATACGACCTGATGATGCTAAAATTTCCAAGACATATATTTACTTTCAACAGAGAACATATTCTCAAGGGGTTAACAGAATGAAACAAAACTGATTCTGTTTCTTTACTTCTAACAGTAGTTTGATAGGCAAAAATGCATGTGTAGTTTTTCCTGGCAAGGAGATAAAAAACTAAATCCATATTAGCATATTTAGCAAATCCACTACCTACCAACTAAGGGTAGAAATTTTGTATAATTTACAAAGGGCTTAATTACAAAACTACACTAGTTAACACTGTTGTTGAGTTTGAAGGTTGCACTAAGCCATAACTCTGCTCATCAAAGTTTATTGTATAAATCAGGGGTCCCCAACCACTGAGCCCCAGACCGATACCGGTCCATGGATCATTTTGTACTGGGCCACAAAGAATGAATAATCATGATTAAAATATATATAAAAATATGTTTTTGCTTCTGGGTGTCTTATTTTGAAAGACAACCACTTTTGCGCTCGCCTAACTTCCACGCTAACTTCCATGCCTAACTTCGCGGACCGCATTGCTAAAGCTAAGAAGCCCTTTACTATTGGGGAAGAATTGATTTTGCCGGTCCGCGAAAAAGTGTTTTTGCATGAAACTGGTCCCTGGTACAAAAAAGGTTGGGGACCACTTATAAATGACTGAACTCATGCATCATGCTAGATCAAAATATATGGCTTTAGACAGCAGTAGCTAGATATAGATTTAACCCCAAGCCATAAAACAAGCAGCATGTCGTGCTTTGGTGTAAATCCTGCTATGTTATCTGGGATGAGTTTGATCCTCTAACTTCTGAGGAAATGGGCAATGTCTTTGGAAGATCAACAACACAACCAACTGTTCTCTGGATTCTTGTCCTTTTGGTTGGCAAAAGCCTCCAGGGAAGTGTTGGGAAACTGACTCAGGACAGTGGTGTCCTTGATAGACAGAATGTTACTTCGATCTTTGAAAAAAATAAATGTACAACCCCCCCTCAGATACATGGGACAGTTACATGCTGGGTCCTCATGATTTTGCTTTCATCTCACCCAGAGCCCCAGCTGAGGCAACTTGAAGTTATCTTGAGGAGTTGCAGTTCGAAAATCGTGTTTTTTTTCTCCTCTCCTGACACCATTTTTGTTTGGGACACAGTTTAGTTCATTACATGATGGTATGGCCCTAATTAGCCCAAACTCACCCAACCCCAGTTCCACATTAGAGAGGGATTGTGGCTTGTTTCCTTATTGGTGGGTGATACTCGCTGGGATAAATGAAGGCATGAGAATCTACCCATTACGTTCTTGAATTTGTCCTACATTCAATCTGTAATGTTAGTTCAATACGGAGGCAGAATAAGGGCTGGCAATTGGGGTAGAGAAATTGGGACTGGCATTTTTTTGCTGCTTAAACAATTGGTGGAGGAAAACCTCTTTAACTTGGTCTTTTCCCCCAAAAAATCAGCTTTATTTTTTCACATAAAAATATTTATCAAAAGACTTCTGGTTTGAGCTTCTTTGGCAACAGACTGAAATCGCAATCATCCGCAGTTTTCATCCATGCTCGCCGCTGGAGCACCCAAGTCGCCCAGATTCGGGGCTGAAGCCACCCGTAGAGGTGGTGAAGAAGGGGGAGCCGTCAGCAGGGTTGAGGAGAGCCACATCTCTCCTCCTCGGCTGGCCATCACTCCCTTTCCCAAAGGCGGTTGCAGTGGTGGTCAGAAATGGCCACCTCAAAGAAGAACCTGACCAGACAAGATTGTGCAGGAGGAAGTTTAAAGGAGAAGGTTTGACTGACTGGGCTGAATGGAGAACATCTATTTAAGGGACCTGGAACCTGAATTTTAAAGGCTAATACTATTCCTAAAAAAGATTTAAATGGAACTGGCTTTTTTTCTCTAACATCGACAGTTTTAACTGACTTGGAACATTAAGAAGAAGAAATTCAGATAAGAAATTGGTACTAATCCACTTTGACATTAATAGGCTATTTCTAGCTGAAAATAAAGTGTCAAAGGGATAAAAGATTCTTGGATAATTTAAAAACTTTCTTTAAAAAAAGAAAGAAAGCAGGGGAGGGAAAAAGGAAAAAAGAGGATGGAATCTGGAAAATGGAAGAGACCACCTGGAACTTAAAAACAAAATTGATAGTGGAATCTTAACAAGGCTTGTAAAAGACACATTGTAGCTGAAACTTTGTTACAAGAGAATAAAGCCCCTAGGAAGAGAAAGTGAGAAAAGAAGCAAAAAACAGCTTTGGATTATTGGATGATTCCTGGAACTTTGGATGGAGGATCCTAATGAAATAAAATAAAATCAATTGGAGGTCGCTTAACATTTTTTAAAATGGCATCATTCCTTAAAGAGTTAAAAATGAGACTTAAAGAACAAAAAGAAGAAGCACAAGATGGAAGAGGATCTTTTGGCTTCATATTTCAATTTTTAGAAATGGAGATCTTGAACTATGAAAAACAACAAGAAACGCTGGCAGAACAAGAAGGGCAGGACAATGAAGAAGCCATCTTTAATGACCAAGCAATTTTAAGTGGAGTAAAAAAGGGAAAGGAGGGAAAGGGAGCTGAAAACTTAAGCACTGAAGCAACAACCAAAAAAAAGAGTAATTTGAAAAGTAATCATAATATCAGGAAGAAGCAGAAGGGAGGATCACAGAAAGGAGAATCAGATAGAAAAGGGAATAAAAAGGGGTGGGAGAAGAAGAGAGGAAAAGGAAAAGAAGCTACAAAAGACAGAAGATATTGAGGTACAGGAAAAAAATACAAGAATTAAAGGTATAAACCTATTTAAAAGACACAGAGACAATGGTTAAAAGACAGGATTCTGCAAGGGTGCATGGGATAGCTTATATAATATGTTAGATAATTAAAGTGATAGAAAAAATTTCTATTGATGTGTCATGGAATATTTGTTTGTAAAGAGAATAAGGCTCTCAATGATCTAAAAAGAACATTTAAAAAAAACTGAAAAGAAACATGGAAGATTTTTATCAGTTGATCAGATGAACTTGAATAAGAATAACTTTATTGATTCCTGTTAATAACGATTGTTTGGTTTTTTATTTAAAGACAGTAATAAGTAAAATATGAAATATAGATGATTAAAGTGAAAGACAACTGATATTACTAGGTAATGTTTGTTAAAAGAAATAGAAATGTAAAAGATTGTTATTAATATTAATGGCATAATTGAATAGAATAATTATTCCATTTACTATTGTTATACACATATACACAGATATATATACATATATACTTTTTTCTTTTAAGAATTTAGTGTGTATTTTAAGAAAATGCACCAAGCAGAATTTGATTGAAAATAGGGTATGTGTTATAAAATAGAGGTTAGAAAATGAATGTTATAACTGTAAAGATGTAACTTAAATTTTTAAATAAGATTTGAAAAAAGATACACAGGTGTTACACTCCAGTCTAGTAATTACAGGAGAAAATTTGTTTTATGAGAAAAGATCATATGAAATTGTAAACAGGACAGACGAAAGTATAAAAACATTGATTAGAAAGATTTTAAAAATTACAAAAAGATATGTAATTGAATTAAGAAAGGAATGAGATAATTTAAAATAAGGCTATAGGAAGTAAAGAAAGGGAAAAGCTGTTGGAAAAATTGTGAAAATAGTTATAAGATATGAATTAGAATGTATAAGATAAATATGTATTGAGTTTATGTCTGTATGGAGAAGTAATAACCCGGGGCCACGCTGTTCTCAAAAAAAGATATTTTATTTGTATTTGTATGGTTTGTGAAAACTTAAATAAAACTTTTATTTAAAAAAATATTGATCAAAAGTACTCAAGATGTTAATACAGTAATTGCCTGTAAGCAATTATCTAAGTTTCTGTATCTTGCAGGCAAGTAAAGCTTTCTGAAGTAGAACTGGCCTATTTCTTTCACTTCTCTATCTCTTTTCACACTGCTACTCTCCTTGAGCATTAGGGCTATAATCCCAGAATTCCCTTGAAAAAGGAAACTGCATGATCAAAGTGAAGGAAATTCATCCAAAACCTGTTTAATCTGATGCTAGTGGATACTTACATAATTAATGTCCTGGCTCTGAAGATATATTTGGAGACAAAGTCCCTTTATATCAGGGCTGTCAAACTTGTGGGCCATGGGCCAGATGCATCACACACTGGCCAAGACCACACCCAATTTAGTGAAGGGGAAAAAAGTCATGACACCACCATGATGCGAGTTTGACACCCTTGCTTTATATCATTTTTTAAAAATTATTTTCAATTCTTGGAAACTGAACAGCTTCCAGCAGTTTATTTCACATAGTTTTTCTGAAGTGGTTTGTCCTTGCCTGCTTCCCAAAGCTGAGGGGGAGTGACTGGTTTAAGGTCACCCAGCTGGCCTTGAGCCCAAATTGAGACTAGAACTCACAGTCTCCCAGGTTCTAGCCTAATGCCTTAACTACTATGCCAATCTGGTTCTTGTACATCTATATTTTAGAATAAAGTGGCCTCTGTAGATGTACAAAAATGACCCTTTTTACTTGATTCTTTTATTTTAACTCATGTAAATTTACTCCTCAATATGGCAATCAGTTCCAAATGATAGATTTAATAGTGAAGAATACTGAACAATTCATAAGTGAAATCAGCACTTATATTTAGTGTAACTCAATTTTATCATATCGGTATTTCCTGCATATAGTTTATACACTTAGAGAACACTTTCCTTAAAGTAGAGTTGATTTTTCAGATGCATTAAAACTTATTTTTCCCTAGTAACTTATAGTATCTTCTGGAGTTATCTACAATTATTTTCCCTCTTTAAAAAAAAAAACAAAAACAAAAATGAGGACAAACCTAAAGGCCCTGTCACACTGGCCGACGGATGCAAAACGTTTGTAAAAAGGACACAGTGGACGAGAAAAATGTTCCATCCATTATCCGCTCTCAAAAGGGGCAAAAATTTGCATAACCAGAGCGGACAACACGGAAAGGAACGGACGGGGGGAGGACGTAGGATGGATGGAAAGCGGATGCTCCACGGAAGCCTAGTGGATGGAAGCGGATGGGAGCGGATGGAACATCCGCAAGGCTTCCGGGGGAGCGCAGCAAAGCGGATGTGGAACGGAAAGAGCGGATGCAGAGCGGATGCCGAGCGGATGAAGCAGATGCAGAGCGGAAGCCTAGCGGATGCCTAGCATTCACTGCGCATGCGGGGAGGATGATTTGCATCAGGGAAGCAGCTCCCAAGCAGGTCACCATTCAGAGGAAAGACCTGCTTCCAGACACAGCTTGCCAGCCAGCCAGCAACCCAACAACCATGGGGAAGAAACGGAAGCCTCTGCCATCTGCTGCCAGCCCTGGCAAGAGGGACAGGGCCACCCTCCCACCCCCTGGCGGTCACTCTGCTTCTGCTGGGGCTTCTGCTGCCCGGGCTCGCTCTTCTGGGGCTGGGGCTTCTGCTGATGCTGCTTTTGGAGGTGGTGCTTCTGCTGGTGCTTACTCTGCTGGCACTGCTCCTGGTGCTGGGGCTTCTGCTGGGGCTTACTCTGCTGGCACTGCTCCTGGTGCTGGGGCTTCTGCTGGTGCTTACTCTGCTGGCGCTGCTCCTGGTGCTGGTGCTTCTGCTGGTGCTTACTCTGCTGGCGCTACTCCTGGTCCTGCTGGTCCTGCTGGTGCTTACTCTGCTGGTGCTGCTCCTGCTCCTGCTGGTCCTCCTGGTCCTGCTCGTGCTCCTGGTCTTGCTGGTCCTGCTGGTGCTTACTCTGCAGCTGCTGATCCTGGACCTGCTGCTGCTGCTGCTGCTGGTGGTGTTGATGGTCCTGCTTTTGCTGCTACTGTTGTTGCTGCTGCTGGTGGTGGTGGTGTGGAGGAGCAGCCCCTACAGCCTCGAAGCCCCTCTCATGAGGGCCCATATGGCCCTGCCAAAGGGAGGAAGAAGGCAGACGCGAGAACGGGAGAGGAGGCAATACAAAATAGAAGAGGAACATGAGGATGAGGTGCTGGAGTGGCTGAGGGAGAACGAGTATCTATGGCGGAAGGGACACAGGCTCTATCGCGACACCAAAAGGAAGCAGGCTGCTTGGAGAGAGAAGGCGGAGAGCCTGGGCTACACTTTGGAGGTGCTCCTCAGCTGGTGGAAGCACATGCACACCTGGTACGGGAAGCTGCACCTCAAGAAATCTGGCCAGGCCGTGGTCAAGCTGACGGACAGAGAGACCTATGTGATGGCCAAGTGCAGCTTCTTGGAGGGTGAGATCCGCCACCGAGGAGCAGCCCCTCTCACAACCCTCTCTCTCAGGCAGCCTGATGAGAGCCAGTCCTCTTCCGGCAGAGAGTCAGCTCCTGTCTCCAGGCAGGTATCTGTGGAGCGTGCCATGACGGAGACCCCCCCGACAGCTGTACTACCCGTGGCAGAGCACGTGGAGGACCCCCTGACGCAGTGGGAGAAAGGAGACGGCACTTCCACCACAGCCCAAACCGCATCCACCACCAGCTCCACCTCCACAGAAAGGCAGAGAGGCAAACTGGAGGGACAGAGCCACACTGTCCTGCTGGAGATAAGATAAGAGACACCATCAGGAACAGCATAGATCTCCTCTCTCAGCTGGTACACACCGATGCCCCATCCTGCAACCGCAAGCCCTTCCTCACCTATCTCAACCAGACCCTCATGAACATGGCAGAACCAGGTGGTGAAGGACAGGATCACCGATCTTCTTCACAACCCTCCAGACCAAGATGAACCTGCTCCCACCTAGTCCAGGTCTGTTCCTCCACCCCAGGTGATGTCACTGCCCTTCCAAGGCTTTCCATAGGCCCTCTCCAACCAAGGCTACGGCTACCAGGAGGTCCAGCAGTACAGGCAGCAGCCCTTCCCAGTCCAGGCACATGTACATCAGACGCCACCGGTGCCACTGATGCCACCCATGCCACCGATGCCACCCACACCACAGAGGCCACCGATGCCACCGACGCCAGTCCTCACCCAGCTGCAGACCAGACAGCCCCACTACACTCCTCCTTCCTCCACCCCACAGCCAAGCCCGGCCTCAGTACATCTGTCATCGGAATTGGGGCTGACACCCCATGTCATGGAAGAAGGGGCTCTCAACATCACGGGGCTGAGCCAGCTGTCTGAGAGCTTCCTCAACACACCGTCCCCTGTTGTCCTCTTGGGGCCAGGCACCCCAGTGGCTCTTCAGACCAGCACTCCAGCAGCAGCCACATCCACAGCACCTGGACCCTTCACCCCTGAGACTGGGCACACCTCCGAGTGACCAAGAAGTGTGCCAGAGACTGGGTGGCTACCTGCTGACTTTATTTTTGCTTTGGACATTTGACTTGGGTCATTTTTCTTTTACAGCTTGTTATTAATAAATATTATCTTTGCTTCACACACTTGCTTCATTTATTTTATTAAATAAAGTCTTGGTGGAAACTTTTAGAAATGGTGTAAGCCTTTGCATGCTTGTGGGATGAGTAAGGATAGCAGTGGGATGGGCAGGGATACCTTTTGGATGGGTAATAGCTGTGGGATGGTCAGGGATACCTTTGGGATGGGTAATAGCTGTGGGATGGGCAGGGATACCTTTGGATGGGTAATAGCTGTGGGATAGATAAACCTCCAGTGCAAGCATAGTGGAACTCTATGGTCCACCCTCCCAGGTGCCACACCTATGGCCCTTTATTATCAATAATAATGTAATCATTCATCCACACATGTCAACACAAACACAACTCTTTGTTAAATGCCCTGTTCATTGTAGGCCCACCAAACATACATGGCCCAATCTCATCAGTGTGATGAGACTGGCTGAAGGAAGCATCCATTAATCATCTATCATCCTGTGTTGCCATTCCACTGCTCCAGCTGGGGAGTTGCACCAGTGTCTCAGGAGGTTGTGCTTCTTCTTCCCTTCATGTGAGGCTCTGTTGGGGCCTAAGCCCATAGTCTTAGGGGTGAAGGTTCCAGGTGCTGTGGAGGTGGCTGCTGCTGGAGTGCTGGTCTGAGGCGCCATTGGGGTGCCTGGCCCCGAGAGGACAACGGGATGGTGTGTGGAGGAAGCTCTCAGAGAGCTGGCTCAGTCCTGTGATGTTGAGAGCCCCTTCCTCCAGGACATGGGGTGTCAGTCCCAAGACCTATGACAGATGTTCTGAGGCCGGGCTTGGCTGTGGGGTGGAGGAAGGTGGAGTGTAGTGGGGCTGTCTGGTCTGCAGGTGAGCGAGGTGAGGCGTGGGTGGCATCTGTGGCGTGGGTGGCATCTGTGGCGTGGGTGGCATCAGTGGCATCGGTGGCACCTGTGTACCTGTGCCTGGACTGGGAAGGGCTGCCTGTGCTGCTGGAACTCCTGGTAGCCGTAGCCTTGGTAGGTGAGGGCCTGTGGAAAGCCTTGGAAGGGCTGTGACATCACCTGGGGTGGAGGAGCAGACCTGGACTGGGTCGGAGCAGGTTCAGCTGGGCCTGGAGGGTTGTGCAGAAGACCGGTGATCCTCTCCTTTATCACCTGGTACTGTGATTCGGACATGTCCATGAGGGTCTGGTTGGCGTAGGTGAGGAAGGGCTTGCGGTTGGAGGATGGTATGTTGGTGTGTACCAGCTGAGAGAGGAGATCTACGCTGCTTTTGATGGTGTCCCTGATCTCCAGCAGGACAGTGTGGCTCTGTCCCTCCGGTCTGGCTGGCTGGCAAACTGTGTCTGGCAGCAGGTCTTTCTTCTGAATGGTGACCTGCTTGCGAGCTGCATCCCTTTATATCCATGGGGCTTACGCAATGCATCCTCCCTGCATGCACAGTGAATGCTTTGCATCTGCTAGGCATCCGCTTGGCTTCCGCTCTGCATCCGCTTCATCCGTTAGGCATCCGCTCTGCATTCGTTCCTTCCATTGCGCGTCCGCTTCGCTGTGCTCCCCTGGAAGCCCTGCCGATGTGCCATCTGCTTCGATCCGCTTCCATCTGCTAGGCTTACAAATATTAAATCTCATATGAGAAGCCTGTTACTAATTTTTCTGTCTGTCTTGTCTGATTTTTTGGATTTTAGGAACTGTTAAGCTGAAAATGAAAAATGATGCTAGGTAGGCTAAATGGATTATACACCTACTCCCCAGATCCATTAGCGAATCAATTAAAATGCCCTAAAATGCTTAGAAGGCAAAGGAATGTTGATAACAAGGAGAAGAGGTATTTCGAGATGAAGGGAGCTATGGGGAAGTAAGGGGAACAAAAGAAACATCAGTCAAAAATCATTATTCTAATCCACACTCTCTGTATACTTAATTAAATCTGTCTCTGTAGTCCCACCTTCATTAGTTTACCACCTCTGCCCTTGTGGATTACTGTAACACTTACTCTGATTTGCATAAATATGGTATTTCCATCTCCAGCTTGGGAGGTTTGATATTGCAACTTCTGCTATCAAAGAAATAAATTTCTGTATTTCAAAAGGGTGGGTGTTGCTGGACTCTTAATGGTTTTGGGGGGAGGTGGTCCTTAACATGGCTATAATAAATGTCTTTATTATTCCTTGAATCTTAAAGCAGACATAACATAGAGTGATTCTCTCTCAGATAGAAAACTAAGACAATAATTGCCTTAATTTATTCTTGTATTGTTTTGGAGATTAAATATAGTAAGAAAATCTTACATGACCATACATCAATTTCATATTTACTGGTAAATTTATATAGCCACCTTCTTATACATATGACTCTGAATACAGTTAAAAAAATATACAACAATAAAACCAAATAATTTAAAAAACATTAAAAACAATAAAAATAATTAAACACTTTTTAAAAATATGAGTGAGATCGCACATGTGATTTTCCCATCATTTCTCCCTTACCCATATTACAGTCCTTGAGCAAGTCAGCTTGAAATCAAATGGAACTTCATGTAGCTTTACATAACAAGAACATGACAACACAGCCACCTATTTATGAGAAGTAGATTGGATTCAGATTCTTTAAATTAGGTCACCAGTGAAGGGCCATAATTGCTACTTTTTGAGCAAGTTAAACCTAGCTTCCCAATCCAGTCCTGCAAGATACCTTGGCCCAAGGGTACATTTCAAAGAATGTTAGATTAAGTTATTCAGATTGTTTTGAATAATTTATTTTGATGTAATAGTGAAAAATAAAGTTACTTCCCAAAGTATCTCATAACATTAGTGTTTTGCCAAAAACCTAACCATCAAAAATGGTAAAAAATCCCCATATGTACATCTGTATGAACAATAAGTAGTGCATCAAAGATAGTTTAGATAGTTTATTGTAGCAGTAGGATTGCTTTAAGATGGTCCGTCTATATTTTTAAGAGAAGGGATTTATATGAAAAATAAAGAGAAAAAGTATTGTATGAAGGAATATGGAATGAGTTTTTGTATGAGCTCAGTTCTGGTAGCTATGGTTGAAGGTAAAGAGTAACTAAAAATAATTTGTAATACATTCTTCAGACCATGTTAGATAATGAGAAATCTTACTTACATGTTTAACTGTATTGCTTTCTTCTTATATAGTGCTGATTCTTTGTCTTACATACTCCCTCATTCACATTCAACAGAGCTGTACGCAAAACCATCAAAATAGAAGGTAAGGAATTGTGTTCTTTTTCCTGTGAACACTATTCCTGTACTTACTTGGCATGAGAACCAGTTAGTAGGGGATATGATGTCACAATGGAAGGCCTTATGTCATAATGGTCTTCCCAGTCCGTCAGCCACAGTAACAGTAATTTTGAATTCAAGTTTTAAAACAGTAATTTTGAATCCAAGCTTTAAAATTTTGAATTGTTTTTAACACAGCTTCCAATCCAAGTAAAATGTTGATGAATTATAAATGGCTGCATTTTAAGAAGACAAAAGTGCTTACAATACTTTTAATTATGAATAGCATTTTAATTTCTTTTAATATCATTTGATGTTGCCTCCTATTTTTTAAAAAAATTCTAATAACTTTTGACAGCATGTCACAAAGCACACACATAAAAAAAATCCTCATGCACTATTCCTGATTTTCTTTACATATTGTCAATGGATAACTATTTCATATCATTATCAAATCTTCATATTATATTCTTTTTTGTTATCTTTAATCAAACATTACTCAGACCAATTGTAAGAAACTATCTCTATCCTAACTAATAACCAACTTCAGCATCATCAGATAATTGAAAATTAAAACAGGTAATATACAATTGTTTTCATTCTTCTCCTCTGATTATTCAAATTATATTATCCTTATTTCTACATTAAGCACAACAGTACGAACATGTTCAATTCATGATTAGATTTGTTGCTCAGAGTTTTGCTTTTTTTAAAAAAAAATCAATTCATAGCTGAGAGTAAATCTGAGTTTCTACACTCCTATTTCCAACATCTGAATCACCACAGACTGGCTTCTTTGTATAAGTTGCATTACAGGAAGTAGAAAGCAATAGCTTTCCCTGGAAACGACGGGGAAAAAATCTGCTGATTTTTTGTTCTGTCTTCAAGACACTGAAAGTGGAGGGCCAAACAGTCACAACAGACATAATTCAATTCTAGGTTATTTCTATTTCCATGATATTACAATTAGCAATTGTCACACGACGGGAATATCAGCCAAGCGCATGAACCTTGATAGCTGAAAAAAGTAGCGTCGGAGCTTGAGGAGGTGAAAAGAATTCGGGTTCGCGGTTACCTCCAGAAGTTGCCGTATACAGTGTTGAAAGGCTGTCAAAGTGCCTTTCTTCGAGGATTCAAATTTTCCCGCTGGGAGAGTTCCGGCGCAAGGATACGAACAACTGCTTGAAAGCTGGATCTTTTTATTTTCAGGAAGGCGAGAGACAGCGCGGCTGCGTTCCTGGGGTAGCTAGCTAACCTCGAATGGTAAGTCCCTAGTTTTTATACCTTTTTCCTCCTTTTACATATGAATGTTCATTTAGTGTTTAATGTTTAGATATTAAAATCCCGTCAGAGTTTAGTTTTTGCTGAAAGGCAAACTTAGCGAGGTGCGGAAAATAAACTCTGCGGGGAGGCTTGATTGTATTATCGGTTTTTTCTAATCTCTTTTAGCTTTATAATGGTTTTTCTATTTGTTTTTTCGGCAATCTTCTGTTTGTTTCCTTTGTAATTTATTTTGTATCTTTTGTCTGTTTGATTTGCTGATTTGGCATGTCCTGTGTTTGTTAAGGGTTTTCTTTTCCTTGTTTCCCTAGCTTTCTTAATTACTTGGCTTTTGTCTAGGGGACTTCTTTTAATACCTTTTATTTGATTTCTTTTCCTATGCAAGTTTGTTTTATGGCTGGTCTGATGTTCCCTTCGGGCTTTTCCTGCTTGGGTGACACCACTGTCCTTGTGAAGTTCCCTTTCCACAACGGCAATCCAGCATTCTTTGAAAGGGAACTCTGTTTTATTACGAAAAAGTAATTTCATTCACAAAAACGAGAGCAAAGCAGTGCTGCGCTTCTGGGGTTTAGGAACTCCCCCTTTTGAGCGCAAAAAACTTTCCAGCATAGGTCCCTCCAGAGCAGGAAAACCAACACTGAGGAATTGGGGGCGTGCATAAGTGCACCAACATATCCCTGTCCTTTTGTTTCTTTTTCTTATATGTGTCCATTTCATGTATGCATAACTATGTTTATACTTAACCTTATTATCTTGTAAGCGATTGACAAATCAAATAAATAAATAAAATAAATGAAAATAAAATAAATAAAATATGGGCAAGATCCAGATTTCTATCGGTGACCTGATCGTACCAGCTGCCCCTTTCCACCCCCAAATAAATTTCTTTTTAGTCTCTTCGAGTCAGTACTGACTCTTGGAAACTGCTTAACTACGTACCAGTTCCTACTTGTTGTTGTTTTGGTAAAGTTTTTAGGAAGTGGCTTACTCTGGCTTCTTTTTCCCTAAGGCTGAGAGTGATACGAAATGCCCATTCCTGAAATGCATCACTGAAACCGCTGAAAGCACAGATGAATAACTGTAACCAGGGGAGGGACGTTTGGCTGTCAACTCAGAACTGTCACCGCCATTCGGGACAGCGATGCATCGTTGTTGGCTGCCTCTTGTTCTCCATCCTTAACGTGAAACGTGGAGTGCATAGCAAAATTGTGCTCTGTGAGAGACGTCTGCTCCAGGAGAGTTTCATCCAAATCTCGATATTTTTGATCCAGGCTACGAGATCGACCCTCTCCCGCTTCGTTTCTGGGACACGCGCCAGGCGGCGGCGGGCGCTGCGCCTTGGAGCGCGTTTGGATGACGTCATCAGGGCGCGCCTTCAAAGCGGCTCCTTGTTCGGGAGGGGGGGGGGAGTGAGTGAGCAGACGGTGGCGTGATGGGGCTGCCGGTGACCCCTGTGATGCAGAAGTGTCTTCCCAGGTAGATTCCGACGACCGAAGGGGGAAGGCTCCCTTCAAGTTTCGGCCATCTTAGTAGGACGGAGTAGGGGGATTGAAGGAATGCCCAACACAGCCCTCCTCCTCCTCCGCTTGCTCTGAGCGGTCCCGCTGTCCCTGGGGATTGATTTAAAAGTCCCAGTTCGGAGTTCTGACAGTTGAACTCTGCCGTGTTGAATAAGCTCGATTCGCACGTTGCGTGTATCGCCACGCATGAAACCCCGGAGAGACGGTTGTCAGCTGGGCGTCCCCACTTTGCTCCTTCCTCTCTCAATGGAGAACGCGCTGCAAGCGAGCAAAAGATACTTTGCCGATTTTGAGCACCAAAACGGGTAGAAATCTTCTCTCGCATGGCATTGCACTGCACGTGATCATAAATGCTTGAATCGGTGTTCCTAAATTGTAAGCAAGCTTGTAACTGTGAGGGCAAACATTTTGATTTATCAACTGAATTCGCATTGCGGGACAAAGGAGTGACCTGAGACCCCTGGAGCTTGCCCTGCATCCAAGGGCAGGGACAATTAATTTTCTGCTAGAAAATAAACAGTCAAAAATGTCAGTGTTCAGCTGTTTGGAAATTAGGATAGAGAATTGGGCTTTGCATATGTGTAAAATAATAAAGACAGGATTAAAAAAATGTAAAATTAAAAACAACGGATGGACTTTATTAATTAGTACAAATATATTTCCCACGTGTTTTATGTCATTCTATTGAGTTCCAGATCCTACAATGTTCAGAGGAAAACAGTAGAGAAAGAGCATTAGGAGAAAACTGTACCAAAGTCATGTGAAGTCCCATATGTCTGGCCGGTATTCTTGAAGTTATATATTTGTATCAGAGCAATAGAGGGAGAAAATCTTTGTACTGTACATTGAAAAAAAAAAATAACTGCATCAAATGGATTTATCATTTTGAGAAATATGCAGTAGAATGAAAGACATGTCTAAAAACAAGTCTAACAAAAATATATAATTTGCTTTATGTATTTACATTTGCTGTGGCAGAGATATGTCTGACCTTGAGTTTCTTGTTTCAGATTGAAACCATTTAGCAGGTTGCAAATCACACTACGACACTTAGTAAGTATGGAAGTTGGGTGAATAAATATTTGTTTAAAATACAATAGCCAGAATGCACAGACTAATTCCTCAGTGCCAATGAGTTTGTTGATTTGTGGTTTTTAAATAGCAATCTCTCAAGGCAAAAGGAAAAATAGTTTTGAAAATGAAGCAAGTTTGTGACAAAACTATAATCTGGTAATCTTCCGTTTCAAGACAGGATAAGGGTAAAATCTAAAGAACATCAGATACTTAAATAATATGGTTAGAATGAGAGATTAAGAACAAGGGCTAATCAAAGGTATTATAAGGAATGTAAGAAAGAGTTCTATGCCTGGAGTATTCTGTTCAAAATTGGTGGAGGTTCTTATAGTCAGTATTGGGTACTTCTGTAGTTTTCTGTTCAAAGTACTTATCTTAAAAATAGCCATTTTTAGTACATACTAATTAGGTTTTTAATATCTTCTGCAGAATTGCAGATTATATAGAATTGCCAACCAATCTGTCATTGGAGCATCAGCTTAATTAAAATCTTTGTCATTCCATGCAGAGTATGACTAAGGATCCTTCAGCTGAAGTTCTCTTGGAAAAAAGAGGGTGTACTGGCATTATTACCATGAACAGACCAAAAGCTCTGAATGCACTTACTCTTTCCATGATTCAACAGATCTATCCCCAGTTAAAGGTTGGTGGCATTATATGAAACTAAGGTTATCACAATACCAAAGTGTTTTAAATAAAAGTAGTCCTTGACTTACGGCCACTATTGAGCACAAAATTTATGTTGTTAAGTGAGATGTTTGTTAAATGAGTTTTGCCCCATTTTACAACCTTTCTTGCCATCGTGGTTAAATGAATCATTGCAGTTGATAAGCTAGTAACATGGTTGTTAAGTGAACCTGGCTTCCCCATTGACTTGGATTCTCAGATGGTCACAACATGACTTTGGTACACGGCAACAATCATAAGTATGAGTCAGTTGCCAAGCACCTGCATTTTGATGACATCATCATGGGGATGCTACAAAGGTCATAAGTGTGAAAAATAGTCACTTTTTTCAGTGCCGTTGTAACTTTGAATGATCACTAAATGAACTGTTGTAAGTTAAAGTCTACCTGTAAAGCAATTGATGAATGGGTTGACAGAAGACATATGAGACTAGCTAAACAAAGATGGCACTTCTAGTTAGAGGTGGGATTCTACCAGTTCGCACCTATTTGGTAGAACCGGTTGTTAACATTCTAAGCAGTTCGGAGAACCAGTTGTTAGAAGAAATTACTGGCCTAATCCTGTAAGGAAGGCAGGAAGGAAACATTCTGGTGTTGCTTACAGAAACTGCCTCTCTGTTAACCCTTATTACCTTCTTGGCAGGACTAGACTTCCTGTCTCAGGAACCTCTCTGGAGTTTTTTTCCCCTCCTTTGCTGGTACTTTGCTTGTGTGGAGTAACAATTCAAAGTTACAATGGCACTGAAAAAAGTGACTTATGACCATTTTTCCCGCTTACGACTATTGCAGCATCCCCACAGTCATGAAAGGTCAGGCGAGGAGATGCGTGCCTCAATGTGAGTGATATTGAGTTGGCTACATTCAGTCAATAACATGACCACCAAGCCATGTCCACCCAGTCATATCACCAAGCCACACACACCACCTAAGCAACGCCCATAGAACCGGTTGTTGAAAAATTTGTATCCCACCCCTGCTTCTAGTCAAGCTGACATTGATTTCTCAGTACACTTTGTAAATAGAATCTGTTGAGAAGCATTGCTTTGAAGAGAAATAAAGGTTCTGTTTGTGTACAGGTCTTCAGTAGGACATTCATGGCATGGCTTGAGAGTATAATAATGGTATATCATGTATACATGGTAATCATGTATAATGATAAAATACATTGACTGCAAGAGATCTTCAACTTTCTCCTTTGGTATCCTCTGCTCTCTTCAGAAAAACAAGGAGTCCATGAGATGGGGAGAAATGGAAACAGTATATATTTCTCCTTGTTTGTATGGATGCTCTGTTCAGAGCAAAGCTTCGTTTGAGCCTTCATAGTGGGTTGTATTTCTTACCAGCTTTTTTTTTTTAAAGTAAAGTTGTAAATATCATGATGGTTTGTACCTCTTGCATGCTGGCTTGTATACTGGAAAAAGGGTGAAGACAGATGGTGATCTAATGGATACTGTAAGAAGGAAAAAACTTATCTCAATTTTCTGTGTTACTTGCTTTGATTTGATTTACACGGTTGTTCATCTTGCAAATGGCACTGGTGAGTAGCACACTTCCAAATAACTAAATAAATAAGAGAAATAAGAAACGTATATCATAAAATAAGAAAACCAAACAAAAGGAAAAATTACAACCAGGAATAAATCATCCAACACTAATTATCTCAGGGGCGTACCTCACTTCCTGATCTCCATGCCCAGAACAGCCAGGTCTTAAAAGCTTTCCAAAAGTGGGTCAGTCCCACTCTAATATCAAATGGGATGGTGTTTCAGAGGGTGGGGCCAGTAACAGAAGAGTACCGTTGTCTCTCCTTGGCCATCATTCAATAAGTAGAGCTGCAGTATTTACAAGGTTTCAGCTTGATACACTCTATCCCCAATGTTTAAACTTACATGTTTTTATCTGGGAGTACGAATAGATTTGACCGACTTTCAAAAAGGCATTCCTAGGATTCTGTGATAGGGTAGAAAATTGTGAGTTCCATATATTGCTGAATTACAATTTCTCACCCTGTAAATGCAGAGGTTGGGAATCCAAGGGTGGTGTATAGAGTCAGGATGCTCAAGATGCAAATATGCAGGAACAGTTACCTAGGCAAAAAACTGGTTTTTTTTTTAAGACTGAGAATTGAGATAAAATTTGGTAGGGTCAGATAGACACTTTTCTGCTTTACTGGATTATAGAATACAGGTATGGGTACAGCACAATCATTCTTGTAAGATTCTGTTATTATAGCCAGTAGTTTTAGCTTTCTAGTGGAGTTGATTTCCTGGGCTGGTCTACTTGAGTAAGGCTGACAACAGACATTGTTCTGCTACAAACAGTTTTAATGCTTTGGCTTTCTATTCATTCTGGACAATCCAACCCTGATCTAGGTGATTTTTATATATGTTGCAAAGTTTCAAAGAAAAGGGGCAGAATATTTAAAAAGTATAATGCTCTGACATAGTCTTTCCCATTATTTCTTTCAGAAGTGGGAGCAGGATCCTGAAACTTACGTAATATTAATAAAGGGAACTGGTGAAAAAGTGTTCTGTGCTGGAGGTGATATAAAAGGTGAGAATGTGAACATTTTTTTATGAGGTTCAGGGCTTTGTCCTTGGTTTTGAATCCAAGGAAATATCATCCTTCCCTCCATTGAGTGCTAATATCAGGATGGCCTATTGACATGAACTCCTTATCTTTGAACCTGAAAGGACTTCATTTCCTCAGGCCTCATTTGATTTTGGATGATCCACTCTCTATCCTAGCTCACCACAGTTAACAGAATGTGCTAATTTGTGAAAGGAGCTATGGAAGCCGGATGGAAAGAAAAAATGAGGAATATTTTATGATATTAAATGTTGTCATCATTAAGTTTGACATTTGTTTTGTTTTTTAGCTATCAGTGAAGCAGGAAAACATGGCGACAGATTAACAAAAGATTTTTTCAGAGAAGAATACATATTGAACAATGCCACTGGTGTGTGTACTTTTTATAGTATCCCTTTAATAACTTCTTTTTAACTTGTTCTCTGCAGTGAAAATTCTGTTTCAAGATAATAGATATTTATTCTGTAAGCCAATAAAGCCTGTTCTGCCTGGTATCTTTGATGGGGAACTCTTTTCCATATTTAGGAGTGAAAACTGTTCATTTAAAGAAGCACAGCAAACAAGAATGAAACTTTATGAAAGGGTTTTCAAATTATTTTCTTAGATCATTTTAACATCACATCCCAGAAGATAAAGACTGAGTGCTATATCCCCTTATGTGCAAAATTTATATCATTTGAATATATGCTCAGTAGTATTTACCTATAGTTCCTGCTAAGAGTGTCTCCATTTCATGGTTATATTGCATACTATATAAGTAAAGCTAGTCAAAAACATTAAAGATGGGATATTTAAACCTTCTTGTTTATTTGCTTTTAATTTTTTCTTAAGTCATTCCAAGAATGGTATTTCCACATTTAAAATATAAAACTCTGATTGCGGAATGTTCTCCTTGCTGAGACCTATCTGACATTTAATATGTTTTTCTTTAGACAGTGAACAAATAAGCATTTCTTTATGCACCATTCCTGCAGATCTTAATCTGATTATTAATTGTGGTACTGCCAGCTTTTTTTTCTGTTTTGGTGTCTGCTATGTTTTACAAAGTGACTATTGTAGTCAGGTTAAATGTACAGCTGGTTTTTCCTCCCAAAACAGCATTAACAATGAAAAAAAACCCAGCATCTTAAATATAAAAATATATTTTAAAATGCTCTTAATTATGAAAAAAAGAAGGATTGAACTTTTTAAACTTCCCCCTTTGAACATTTTGTTCACATTATAAAGATATATTTCTTTAGATAAGTGTGCATTCTAATATTTTAAGTAGGATAACGTGTTGTATAATTTTTAACAGGTACCTGCAAGAAACCTTATGTGGCACTTATTGATGGAATTACAATGGGCGGTGTAAGTGGAAACATTCTGTACAATTAACAGATTGGTTTGCCTTGTGTTCACAACTAGTCTTCAAAATTGTGGGTGAACCAGTTACAGTAATTTTAAGCAATCTTATTTGATGGATAAAATTGACATACATACATACATACATACATACATACATACATACATACATAT
>BLBF01000011.1:30731850-30751277 GCA_015471245.1 Laticauda colubrina | reverse complement strand
GTTTTCTATAGTGGCCAGGGTTTTAGTGCCATTGAAGTTGATGTTGTTTATATATATATATATATAAAGAAGAAGGTTCACAATAATTCTTTTTTCATACTGAATATTCATCATGCTGCTTTGTTAAATTACTAGTAAAAAAACTATTTTTGGCTGCAAAAAACCCAAACAACTATGGTAAGGAAAATGAAAATACTTTAAAAGACATTATTCCAGGAGGAAGAATATCTAAAGGTACAAGGTGAAAAGTGTCTTAAAAAAACAGTGGATGAAAGAGTAGGGAGGAACTATTTAAGAAACAGCATTGGGAAGGAACACCTCTACAGCAAATAAAGGCTAAACAAACAAGATAAGCAGGGATTCTACCCGATTTTAAATACAAATTTTTTTGAGAAAGTTACTGAAGGAATTTCTGCCTGGTACTGTTGCTCATTACATAACTAGCAGTATGATGCCAATGACCATCTTACATTGGTTGTGCTACAGGATTGTGCTCTTGGAAAGAGCATGCTGCTTGAAGAATCTAGCTTCCTTTTGCTAATATTTGGATGGTGTCACATAAGCAGCGCTTGAGTACAAATGCATAATGACAAGCACATAATACCAAGCACTGTATTATGCGTGCCTTTTGCAAAGAAAAGCAATTGTGTGCTTTAACTTACAAAGGATTGGGAATGTTCTCCTGTTGTCTCTTGTATCTTTCCTCTTCTTCTGCTCCCTTGGGAATAGTCAATCCTTAAAAAGCTAGGTGTAATCATTATCTGACTGCAGATGATGTAGTCTAGTCACTAGGCTTGTGTTGATCCCCTTTTCATTATATGCAGGCTCTGGAACGATCTTCACTAGGGCAGTGATGGTGCAGACTGTCACCCATTACACCCAAAGCAAGATTGGATGTGGCTTGCAGTTCAGTTAGTTTGTCAAAATGTCATAATCTCTGTAGGCTGAGAAACCAGTGTATCAAGATCACTGATACTGCTGCTTGACTTTCACACATTTATTTGAGCCAGCCAGGAAAATCCAGTATTGAAGGAGGGGAATGACCAAAGGAAACAATGTTTATTCAGGACTTGGTCTTGGTTCCTCAGCTGTATTGAGCAATCCCATGAGACTTCAGCCCATTCTCAGGCACTAGCGCAGAGTTGTAACAATGGAAGGAGGTTGTTGAAGTCGGCTTGCTCTTTTCCATTTCTAGCTTCTTAGACAACTCAATTCCAAAATGTGCTATTGAGATCAGGTATGCACATCTTTATCTTCTTGTATACAAGGATGTTTTTCGAATTCCTCAAGGTTTAACTTCCAGGTACTGAAGGGGGAATTGAAAGTGTATGCTTTTGCCTTATTAAAGAATAAAAATATTGTAGTTATGTAATAACACCAGTAGTATAAATAAAAGAAAATAATAATAATAAACACCACCATGGAAAGATTAACCAATAATAATTACAACAACAACATTAATAAAAAATAAAAGTATAAATGTCAAATTAAAAATAACTATATGATCTAAATTAGCAATTTACAGTGTATTATTTTGTTGTCATCGTTCCTTCAGGTCAGTCTCAACTACTAATGTTTACTAGGACAAGTCCATGCAATTTCCTCGTCAATATTTTTGGAAGTGGTTTGCCCTTCCTTCTTCTTAAGGCTCACAAGGAGCGACTAGCCCAAGGTCACCTGGCTGACTTTAGGCTTAAGGCAGGATTAACACTCAGTCTCCTGGTAGCTTGCCCAGTGACTTTAACCACTCCACAAAATTGGCTCTCAAATGCAAAAATTGCAAAATTATGATGCAAAAAAATAAATAACACGAATAAAATTGAAATTTAAAAGGAGAGTAAAAATTGGATTAATCAAGTAACCTTGCTGATATCCAGTGACCCAGGCAAAATTATTTGTTTCAGTTGATTTATGACTAGTTGCTTAGCATCAGCTTATCAAAAAAAGATACTTATGACTAGGATTTGATGTTCCAGTAGCTGCCATTCTCACAGTTATGACTGCATTTTGGGTGCTGGGCAACCAGCCTGTTTACAGCATCCCGTGGTCACATGGCCACAATTTACAGAGTTTTTTGTCAGAAATCTTTAGCCTTCAGAAAAAAACCTTTAAACCTGGCTTTATCAACTGGCATGGGGTCCTTGGGAGAAGCTGCTGGCTGAAGGTGATTGTACACTAACACAGAAGGCAGCCTGTTTCTTCCTTCCAAACTCTTGTTTTTAGCTTGCTTTAGTTGTTGTAATTTTAATGCATTTTTATATTTATAATTGTTGGATTTTTTTATAAATTGTTAATTTAACAATTTAAAACAATTGTTAATTGTTAATTTGATATAATCCATTCAAAGTTTCTGAACTGTGAGGTAGGAAACAAATTTCATTCATTCATTGAGAGTTTCAGCAAAAATGACTGTGGCATTTGCTTTATAACGGTGATTCCTTTAATGATCATTGCAGAAAAAATGTCATGAAATTGGTCAGTCATATGATGACTTGCTAAACCACCTCCATGACTTATGACCAAAGTTCTGGTCTCAATTATGGCTGCAAGCCAAGGAGTACCTTATATCTAAACATTCTTACAGTAATGACATCTTTGAAAAGGTAAGATTTGGATGCAGACTGGATCTATTTTAAGACAGAGTTTGCTTAATCATAGTTTACTAAATAAATAACATTTGGCCAATTTTCATTCATACTATGCCTAAATCACACTTCGATGCATTGCATAACAAAAAGGTAAAGATGTCTCACAGTTGTTTGGAGTAGCAGCCAAATTAAAGCAAAACTGTTGATGGGCCTTGCATGGTTAAAATGCATCCTGAAATAGTAGATAATTGTATCTTTTTTTGTCAGTTGACTTAGAGTTTCCTGCTGAAATCATATGTTTTCAGATGGCTTGTGGCCAATGGAATTGAGGCAGAACAGGCAAACAGCAATTCAGATAAAATATTGGAGGTGGAACAGAACAGAAAGCAGACTACTTCCTTTTGAACAAGGCAGCTGAAGCTTTTAAGAACGTTTCAGGCCATCAGTTGACCAGAAATGCATGTAAATGGAATAAATTGAGCTTTAAATGGATTATATTAGTCCAATAAGACATATAATGCAGGAACCAAATTGATGTTCACAAGACTGGTTTTTAGGATGTTTTGTTTTCTACTCATTGATTAAATCTGGTCTATTACAGTCATTGCTTATAAAAATGAAGGTGTAGCCCAGCCTTAGTGACAGAAGCCAACTGAATGGTGTTGGGCAAAACATTTCCCAAAAATTTCACCAAGAAAACTGAAGAAACCTGTTCAGGCAGTTGCTAAGAGACAACACTGACTTGAAGTACCTCTTCCCAAAACCAAAAGTGAGAAATAGACTACGTGAGGAAGTATGTACGATTTGAAGTTCTCTGAGAATCCAGTTTTTCCTCCAGATTTGTTTCTACTGGTGACTCAGCAATAAGGATATTTTATTTGATCATATTACATCTGTAGTGAATTTTCATAGCCCTTTATTCAGTGTTAAATTTTCTTACTAATTTTTGAATGCACTTGAACCAGGCCAAAAGATTAAGCAATGTTAGCAGCTGATTTTTACAAGCATGCATGAAAATATAAATAGGTTAAAAGTATCTATAGTATTTTTAGCACTATGTAGTAAAAGCTCCTCTTATGGGGAGCATCAGTAAATAAAGCTGCAGATGGCTGTATAAAAATAAAAGCAGATTGTGATTTCTCTGTTTGTGACTAGCTCCTGGTGGAATGAATGTAACAAATTAAAGACCAATGACTTCCTGTTTCTGTTGGGAATAGTGAAGGAGAAATAACTTACCAGGGTAAAAGGTGCAAGGGAAATTTCAGATAATAGCAGTTTCATTCCATCACAGGAGCAGTCTATTTACTATTGTTTTTCAAAAATGTCCTCACAGAGTTTACGGAAGTTATTTCTCATCAAGAACAAAAAAAGGCATCTAAGGAGCAAACCTCATTGACTTCTGTTAGTTTGCTTCCATGTGCAAATTGCCTAGGATTTCTAAAAGGGTAGTTGGGCTGGTCTGTTATTGAAAGAAACAACTGAGAGCCCTGAAGCATCTCAAAAACCAACACATCTGGTGTGATGGTAGTCTCCTAGACCAGGGGTCGCCAACCTTTTGGACCTAAGGGACCACCAAACTCATAATTTTAGATCCCAGGGACCACTAACCGGTTCTGTAGGTATGGCCTAATTTGTGAGTGTGACTTGGTGGTCATGTGACTGGTTGGGCCTGGCTTGCATGTAAATATTATAAATTTATATAAATATTGATTTTTATAAAAAATGAGCAACTTTTACCCAAAATCAGGCAAAGCAGACAGGCAGGTTGAGTTGCTCACAGAATCACAGATTCATTCAGAGATCTATCTATCTGCCATTGGCTAGCTCAGCCTGTCACATAAAATTTGCTTGCACGCAAACTCGTAAAATTAACTCACAACACACCATGCCTGTAAATATTGAATGTTTTATTTAAAAAAAGAGCAACTTTTGCTTTTTTGGATTGCAATAAGATACATACTTTTAATTCATATAAACAAACATACTGGAATGTGGATGTTGGTATAATTATGAAATACATTTCTTTATCCAAAGCTCAACTCAAAAGCACATATTAAAAAAACCTTGATAGTTAATCCAAAACCAGCATCTAATTCAGTGTTCTGTTCTTATAGTGAGCAAGTAGATGCCTCTATAGAATTCCTAATGGAAAATGCAGTGTGACAATACCTTTCCATTAAATTCCCTGGCAACTGGGTTCAAAAGATCTTTTGGCTTAGCTTGGTTTCCATTAATTATGTTCCTGCAGTGGTTCTGAGTGACAGGTTCTCCGTTTCCCTCTTCCTCATTGCTCTTCCATACATCTCAGCATTAGTATGTACAATCTGTTAACATCTAATGACAGTAGCTGTCTAATGTTTTATACGCAATTATTTTTAACTGTCTAATTATATGTATGTATGTCCAATTCATTTAACTGTAGAGCCAGGTCCATATAGTGGTATAATATTGCATTTTGATAGTGGAAGAGGACTTTATGTCCCAATGGCAGATAAAATTGTGGAACCATCTTCTTGAAGAATGGAAACTCTGATTTCAAACCTCCATTATCTGTTATTGGAAACGGCTTCAGGAGTCAACCTTGAGGCAAAATCCGGAGCTGGAGACCGGGAAGGAGTTTGTGACTGTGTACAATCACGTTCTGGTAACTCCTGCAACACAGCTGGAACTAATCTTATCAGCTCTGCTGTTCCATTAAACTATTTCAGTGACATGGAAAGGGAGGATCTGCTGCTTGGGTAACATTTTATCCTCCATATTAAATTACCCAGGCCTCGCGCTCTGGAGAAGACACTCCAGCTTTGTATCCAGCATTGAAACAACATGGGAAGTGACAGTCACCGGTTTCATAGCACGATACCATAGTCTCTTGAGACTGAAGGATGATTGCATGTCTGGTATAGTATTCTTCTTATTAGTAAATTTTAAGATCTGCATGCAAGTGCCAGATGAAGTCATTTAAGGATTAAAGATGTCAACAATATGCAAATGAAGACTATTTCTGGATTCTGAGTTAGATGAGACGTTTGAGGTATACAACTTCTTGGACAAGGTTATTGATTGGATGAAGATAAGTAAAAATTGAATTCAGAGATTAGTGTAGAAAGCTCTTCTGGGAAATTATTATTATTATTAGCATTTGTAAGTGGAAGTGTTGACAATTGAGAGCATTCATCAATCCAGTCTGGTTGCCGGTGGCTGATTATAGTCAATGACATGTAGCTCTTCCCAGAACTAACTAATAGAATATTATGGAAGGGACCTTGGAGGTCTTCTAGTCCAATGCTGCTCAAGCAGGGGACTCTGTAACATTTGAGACAAGTGGCTGTCCAGTGTTGTCGTAAAAGCCTCCAGGGATGAAGCACCCACAACTTTTGAAAGCAAGCTGTTCCACTGGTTAATTATTCTCACTGTTTAGGAAGTTTCTTCTTGGTTCTAGGTTGCTTCTCTCCTTGCTTAGTTTCCATCCATTGTTTCTTGTCTTGCCTTCTGGTGCTTTGGAAAATAGGTTGACCCTGTCTTCTTTGTGGCAGCCCCTCAAATATTGGAACACTGCTATCATGACATCCCTAGTCCTTTTCTCTAGACTCTGCCATACCCAATTCCTGCAACTGTTCTTCATATGTTATGCTGCTTTTTGTTCTCTATGTATTTTCATACAAATATTAGATACTACATAGCATTGTAGGTAGGCCACTTAGCTTTGGGATTAAAATATTAATTTTGCTTTGCCCTTTTCTCCCCCCCTTACGTGTATCCCTTCCCCAAAGGGATTTGGGGAATTTTGTTTGTTGAAGTCAAACAAAATTCTGTATTCTGAGAAAAAGAAGAACTGTAAGTTTAAGAATAATAAATGAATTCTTGTGATGGCTCTGAAGAACAGCTTTAAAATATTTCACACTTTGAAATGTGTGATGTAGTTATTAATATATTCACAACACAGTGACATCCAATTAGCCATGTGCTCCTATGCCTTTGTACTAAGTAAATCCATCTCCCATATTCAAATTATCTACAGCTTAATGACAAATTTGTAAGGAATTGTGATAATGATGCAGATAAGGATAGCTGAACCTTTTTTTAATAAGCACTTGGTTGAACATTCTTATGGCATTGTCCCCTGTACATTTTGATAAATAGCCACTGATGCCATTTTGCACATAACTGGCAATTATTTCGGGGGATTTTTGTGTGCTTGATAAAATGTTCAGCTCAGCCAAAAGTATAATAAAGTAATTGCAAAGGATGAGGATTTAAAGTTCAAGATGGAACAATATGGAATATGTTTGAGCTTTAGACTCCTCTTGGAGATTTCTAGCATCACATCCTAGTTGTCTTTACAAGTACGAAATGTCATCCTGTCCCTAGCATCATGGGAGGTAGGGTCATAGAAAGTTGCTTATAACTGTTTACACTATTGTTCTAAGTAGCTTAGTCTGGCAATGAGTGTCCATAATTGATGATTTTTTCCAGCTGTGCAGGGAACTACAAAGGATTGAACCAGGGATCTTTGCATGCAAACCACATGAGCTAGGGTCCTTCCACTGAAATTGGTTTAAAATTTCTGGAGTTCCGGTTTGAGCTTCTTCAGTGACAGACCGAAACCGCAACTCTGCGCGGTTTCAATCCATGGGATTGAAGCTCGCTGCTAGAGCACCCCGAGCCGGCTGGCTTTGAGGCTAAGCCACCCTGTAGAGGGGGTGAAGAATGGGGGAGACTGCCTGCAGGGTTGAGGAGAGCTGCATCTCTCTCCTCAGCTGGCCATTACTCCCTTTCCCGAAGGCGGTTGTCATGGTGGTTAGAAATGGCCACCACAAAGGAGAACTCGACCGGAAAAGAATGTGCAGGAGGAAGATAAGAAGAGAAAGTTTTGGTTGACCGGGTCAAACAGCAAAAGCAACAAATAAGGTACCCTGGAATTTAAACTATCAAAAAAATAACAATAACATTGTTCCCAAAGAAGATTTCTAAGCAGCGAAGAAGAGAGAAAGAGGAAAGGATTTGTTTTTTTTTTCTCCTCTTCCTATACTGACAGCTAAGAGACTTAAGCAAGAAATTGGAAAAAAAATCCAATTTGACATTAATAGGCATTTAATGCTGAAAATAAAAAGTCAAAGGGAAAATAAAGATTTCTGGATAATTAAAAGTTTCTGAAAACAGGAAAGGGGAGAAAAAGAATAAAAGGGCAGGATCTGAAGGGAGGAGACTGCCTGGAATTAAAAAGACTTATTGTAAAATCTCAACAAGACTTCCAAAAGATACATCTTAATTGAAGCATCACAACAAAATAGTAAAACCCCAGGAAGAGAAAGTGAAAAAAGAAATAAGAAGAAACAGCTTGGGACTATTTGGATTACTTGATGATCTCTGGATTCTTGGTTACTGCATTTGAATGACTAAAATCAATCGGGTGGTTGTTTAAAAGTGTTTAAAATGGGCTCCACTTTTAGAAGAACTGAACATGGAACTTAAAAAGTACAAAGAAAATGCACAAGAAGGGAGAGGTTCTTTTGGCTTCGTATTTCAGTTCTTAGGAATGGAGATTTGGAACTATGAGAAACAACAAGAAATGCCTGCAAAACATGAAGATTGGGACAAAGAAGAAGCCATCTTTAATGAACAAGTAATCTTAGGTGGGGAAAAAAAGGAAAGGGGGGAAAGAGAATGGAAAGTTTAAGATTAGGAAAAACAATTCAAAAAAAGAATAGAGTGGAAAATAAGTATAAAATCAGAAAGCAACAGAAGAGGGAAATGCAGAAGAGAGAATTAGAAGTAGAGAGACGAGGGGGTAAAAAGGGGAGGGAGAAGAAAAGAGGGAAGAAAGAAAGGAAAAGAAGTTATAAAGGTCAGAAACAAAATATAGAGAAACAGGGCCTATATAGAGATAATGGGTGAAAATCTAATTGAAAAAGGGATTCTGCAAAGGTACATAAGATAGTATGGTTATAATAGAAATAATTTCAGAAAATATGAAACAATGTATGAGTAAAATGTTTCATTAAATGAATATTAATGATAGAATTGAATTGGAATGGAATGAGGGTTTTAATTACATATATTTACAATCCTTTTTTTTAAAGAATATAGTGTGTATTATAAGAATGTACCAAGCAGAATTCAATTGGAATTTATGTATTGTGTATTATATTGAATGTCATAACCTTAAGGTATATATCAAAGTTTAAATAAGAGTTGAATGGATAAAATTAAAAGATATAAAGGTGTCATACTCCAGTTAGTAACTACAGGAGAAAATTTGTTTAATGAGAAAAAATAATATGAAATTGAAACAAAACAGACAAAAGTATAAATATAATGATTTGAATTGAGATGAGATAATTAAAATAAAATTGAGAAAATTAAAAGAGGGAAAAAACTGTATAGAAAATGCAGAATAGTAATCAGATATGGAACAGAACACAAAAATGAGCATGAAATTGAGTTTGTGTCTGTATAAAGAAGTGCAACCCGGGACCATGCTATTTTCAAAAAAGATGTTTTACTTGTATTTTGTGTAAAATAAAACTTTAATTAAAAAAAAATAAATTGGTTTAAAATTTCTATTAAGTTTGCTTAGTATAACATCTTGAGCAAGACCATTTGATGTCATTTAAAATAATGCTTGTGTTTGGGAGATGAGGATTGTTCATTTTTTTGCATTAAATCTTGCAAATGATTAAGAGATTATAAATTTTTTGTGTTTTGATGTATGGGAAATGATTATTATAATTCAGCTCTTTTCAAAATGATGCCCTCTACATATGTTGGACTGCAATGTTGATCATTCTTAGCCAACATATCTAGTGAAGTTGCTGAGATGAGAGCATCTGGAGGTTAGCAGATTAACAGAGCCTCCATCTTTGTTACCACCCTTTTCCTCTGTGTTAGTAGTTGTGCTACCAAAGCTGTTAAAGTGGTCTTTTCCACAGTAAAATATATGCTTACTTCCAGGCTTCCAGTCACTGAGGTTCCAATGCTATCAGCCCAGGGTTGCAATTTGAAAAGTATTGGTTGCCTTCAGAGTGTAGCAGAGGGTTATTATGTCCATCAGTGCAGGGTTTGTATATTAAATTCTCTCAGTATTCCCATAAGAAGATTGAAAACATTTGCTTCCATTTTGAAATTTGTGTGATTTTCTCTGTTGAAACCTGAACAAAACTATGATCACATCATAGTATATCCATATGATATATAGTTTTGTTTGCTCAAGGCCAAATTGTGTTTTCTAACCACAGTTTACAATAATACCTGTTTTGGATATCTCTCAGACTGAAGTTATTTTCATAGAAACTTAAGATAAATTACTGGCTGGTGTACTGTGTTATTCCTTCCCAGTATGTATATGCCTTACGTACTTATCTAGAAATTTCAGGCTGTTTTCAAAACACCTTACTTGGTTGAGGGCAATCTTAATTTCTCGCCTACAGTAGCATCTACATGAGATTGTTCTGCACGCTATTTATCTGTAAAGGCTGAAAGCACTGGAAGCAGCCTTGAATTAAAATTGAATCTTTTTGAATCTGTCAGATGGCTGCAGACTTAATCCCAGAGACAAATGGTGCAGATCGTTTTGAAGCTAAACCTGAGTTATCTCATAATAAGTCTTGACAATTGAAAAAAAATGATTCAAGAACTGGTCAATGGAAAAGCTTGACCAAAGTAACCCTGTGAACCATTTAAGTAAGCCTGTGAAAACTAATGTCCATAATGCCAGTTGTTTGTCTTTCCACGCTGGCTGCAAATGCAAGTGCTTTGGTTTTGTTGTGCAGTCAGTAAGGAAATGTAGACTAGTAGCCTGCGAAATGCTTGCATTTGCAGCCAGAGTGGAAAGACAAGCAACTGGCATTATGGACATTAGTTTGTAAAACAGCAGGTGGCAGTAGCTAGCCATGTTTGGCTGATCTCAAAAAACTCTGGAAGGTTTTAAATAGTGATGGTAGACCCCAAGGAATCCCAGGGCTGTAAATTAAATCAGAAGTTGATAAAAGCTTCCTAGGAGGAGGTACCAGCAAACCACTTTTGGAATGTTGTCAAGCATGCTACATGATCACATTTATGAAGTCACCTTTTTCACCATTTAAAGAAAATAGGATAATCTTATTATTAAAGAATACTTGAACCAAGCATCATGGTAGGGCAGAGACACTTCTATCATCATTCTCAGGATGGTAAAGCAAATAGAGGTACTCTTTTTCTTTTGTGTTCCCCAACACAAAGCTTTTGGGAACTTGGGGGAATTGACAAATTGAATGATCTTATCAATTTTTTAAATAAAGTTGCATGGGTATCCATTCTGCTGGTAGATGTTGTGCAGTCTGCTTTTGCTGATGCTCAGGGTAGGTACTTGTAGTAAGTACTTGTCTAAATACAGCTTCTCTTGTAGGAGGTTAAGTTGTCATCTTACACAGCTTCTCTTGTAGGAAGTTAAGTTGTCATCTTGGTAATGGAGCATTTGCTTTGTGTGGATGGTTTTATGAAAGACATGTGTTTCTAATTTGGCACCATGAGCTCTGCTGATGAGAATACCTAGGAAGGGTAGAATGTTATTGTTTCTTTTGTTCCTTATGAATTTTATTCTTTAGAAGATGTTGTTTCATGTGTCTTCTCCATTTATTCCTTTTTTTACTACGACAAAGGTGTCATGAACATACTGAATCCATACTTTTGATTGTATACGTGAGAATGTAGTATAATTTCTAGATTTGCATTACTGTCTTTTCTATAAGTCCTAAAAATGGTGAACCCATGGATGTTCCTCTGATTTGTTGGTATATTTTTCCATCAAATTGAAAGCAGTAGTAAGGCAAAAATTGATGAGGTCCATGATTCTGGATATTTCAAACTTAGTATTATTTAGTTAGATTGGCTGTGTTGTATAGTAATGCTGCCATGGATTCTTTTACTAATTCTGGGAAAGTGAAATATTCAGAATAAGAAAGTCGCTGATGTTTGGGAACTGTGATTTTATTTTATTTTATTTACATCTGCCATGAATAACACTAAATTAATTGTCATTAGTTAATATGAACACTCCATATGTATATAATGTGTTTTCTATTATACTACAACCTATCAGTTTGAGAGGGTCATCCAAAGATGGTGGGAATATTGGTAGGGTTTCCTTACAGAAATTTATCAGAAGAGGAAAAACAGTGATAGGCAGTGTTATTGATTTTTCCAGTTTTAAAACTGGAAAAAATAATTAAATTTCCCAGCACCATCTTTGTATACTCATAAGTTTGTCATTTTTTTGGCATGGCCCTATTTTAGTCTGAATCATTGTTCTCTGATTTATCTCTGACATTTACAGAGGTCTTCATAAGTGATTAATTTTTGGTAATTGTGAGTAGGATAAACTGAGATTTTCTCGGACATTGCTAGCCTTGCTAATCAATTGAAAATATATTTTATACTGGATGTGGATTTTATACTGGATATTAAAAAAGGAGAAATTTGTTGGCATCTATAGAAGTAATTGTAACCTAAGAAGTTTGAAACTATAACTAAAATGTAAACAAAATAGGGATTGACTAATTCGTTGATTTAAACATGAGTCATCAGATGCAAGCATGCAAACGCATAAAATATATATTACCCATACCTCACCTTTCTTGTTGTAATGTTTATTTTTTTCAGCTCTATGTAATTTACAAAAGAAAGAATCATTTAGTAATAAAGTTATAAATTAGGAATTGCTTGTCAAGGCAAAGCTGTTCTTCCATGTGTCTTAAAATTTGTGCTCCAATGTTATGGAGACTTGAATCCCAGTTTTCCTAATGAGCCATAGCTTTAAGTATGATAAAAAATGTGGTTTGTGTTTGCATTTTTTTGTGTGTCTAGTTTTTAAATGTTACAGAAAGTTAGATCATCCTTATCTGAATTGACCTTACTGAATAGCAAGATATCCTTTTTTCTGTTAGTATAATATGCATACGGAAGAACCTTTTGATTGCCTATTAAAGGATTAATTTAGCAGGTTTGAAATACATAGACCATCTCCTGAAATAATTTGGTTTCCCAACCGTGATGGCCTGCTAAGAAATGGCTTCAGTTAATTAGCATTTTATTGTAATTTAGTAGGTCAATCAACAGAACTGATAATCAGTTGAAGATGCATTTTGGTGTCAAGTAAGGGTGATTAGTCTCTAGCACTGCAGATATTGTGAACTACAATTCACAGCTTCTCTAGGGAATATGGGCAATGGTGAGGAATGTTGGGAGATGTAATTCTGAAATACTTGGAGTGCCAGAAATTGTGTAATCTTCAATTATGCTCTTTTTATTTTGAATATAACTGTTCCTTTAAATTATTATTGGCAATGACAGATTGAGTTGTTCTTTACAGAAGGGGAAGTCCTTATCTCAGGTGGCAATTCCTGACCCTGAAAGAAAAAGGTTGTCTAGCCAGTCCTTTTGGGCTGTATATTTTCCTGTTCTGTATGAGTCAAATACTTCTGACCTCCAGTATGCTGAATATTTTTGAACACGCACATTGAAAAATATAGGAGGAGTATGTGCCTGCAGTTTTCCCAACTTGCATGGAAATATCTGATGAAAAACATTGGGTCTAGAGCAGGGTGTCAAACTCACATTGTCATGGCGGCATCACATGATGTATCGAGACTTCCCCCCCCCCTTCATTATACTGGGTGTGGGCATGGCCAACCCACAAAAGTGTGCCTAAATATCTGAATGAATGAAAATTGTATTTCTGCAATAAGTAGCAGTTTGACAGCCAATTTGGTATAATGGTTAAATCAATGGTGTAGAAATGAGGAGATCCAAGTTCAAGCCCACTGACAGTCATAGAAAGTTACTGGATCACATAGAGACTATCACTCTCTCTCAAAGTAACCTTAGAATGTATGAGAATGAATGGTCCTGTATGAATGAAATACAGATAAATGCTCAAGTACAGTGTCCTGAGGAGACATGGGATGTAACTCTTACAAACAGAATAATAATAAAGACATAATATCCTTGCAAGAACTATGTAAATATGCAGTTGGTATTATGTTAAGCAGGGCATGAGAGCATGCCATTTAAAATACTCCTCAGCATCTGCATGGTTTCTAAGCACCTATATCAAATTTGTATTAATTAAATGAAGCACAGATTTTAGTCATTTTAAAATGGCTTCCAAATGATTGATAAATACATGGCCTAAATCTTGTGGCATCAATAAAAATGGTGACAATTTATTATTAGAGAATGGAGGGGGGAGTAGCTAGGCCTCAGTGTGGACTACAATACTGGTTACTGGTTACTAAGGTTCCCACTAGAACTTAACTGTTTGTTTTTCTTTGGTAGGGTGTGGGCTTGTCTGTCCATGGGCATTTCAGAGTTGCTACAGAGAGAACTGTTTTTGCAATGCCAGAGACAGCAATAGGTAAGCACCATACATTGCATTTTATGTTGACTTTGCATAGAGAAGCAGAAACTACTCTGTAATAGTAGCTAGAATATGAAGAGTCAGGTTCCTGCCCTGCTGCAGCACTTAAATAATATTGATCTACTCACACTCTCTGACAGTAACATCCCACAAAGTCTGTGAGAAGATCATTCACCTCCATGTGTACCACTTAAAATTTACAAGAGAAAACATTAGATAACGTCTGAACAACAAAAGTAATCTTTATTTCTTGAATTCTTGCATATTTCCACTTAAGGAGTTTGCTTTTTCATACTAAGGGAGAAATGTTCCTGAGTCCTTTGTTTATTTTTGAAATATGAGCAGAGCAAGAGATGGAATTTGAAGGGAAAAAATCTTTTCTTTATATAGAATTAGGACATCATCATCAGAGATTGTCTACTGGATTAACTAAGAGGCAACAATATAATTCACAGAGGCATTGCATAGTGTCTGCAAGATCCCAAAATGGGGGAAATACATTTTAGGGCAAAAATTGAGAATTTAAAAAAAATAAAAAGAAATTACTGTCACTATGTTTAAGAACACCAACATCCCCCGAAATATTATGATCCTCAGAAATGTACAGTACATTTGTTTTTAGAAATTATTTTAGCACTTACTCAATAGACCACTAGGAATCATTTGTTCAGAGTTTATTCTATGAATAAAAGCATTTTGTTCATGGGGAGAAGATTGGGACATCATTAGAATATCTAGAAGAAAAACAACCTGATGAACTGAAACAAGAGAAAGCCAAAGGCTTCAGGGTGCTTTCACTAACCAAATGCAATGTTTTGGTCACACAGCATCATCTGTATAGCTGTCATTCCAGGGTGCCTGTTGAGGTTATGTTTTTGGCTTTCAAGATCTAATGAAACAAATCCAAGGGTAGGTAGAGCAAGAATACCATTGCAGGGTATTAAAAACTGCTTTAGAAAGATACCCTCTAGGCAGCCTTTTTTTAATAGAAAAAGGTTTAACAAGTGGCAGTTTTGAAAGTGCAAATTGTGGCATCATGGTTAGGTCTGATTTGGATAGAGACAGTAATGAAGAATTTTCATTGCCTTTTATCTCCATGATTTAAACTATTATCAAAGGCTCTTAACCTATAGATTAAGAAAACTTTTCTTCCAAATATTGATGTGAAAGGGAACTGCTCAGTTTGGGGACTGCAGCATGGGAACCAAGAGTCTCCTAATCCAAGTGCCAAAATCAGGTCTCTATTCATAAACCAATGGTTTGGTTTTATACTTTGTTTTTGTATGTATTCACTTCCCAGAGTCACCTGTGATTTGGATAAGTTAGAAATATGAACTGGATGCATTCCATAATGTCCCATTTTATTTGACCCTGAGAGACTCATATACTGACTAGGCGTTTAAGCACAAGGTTTTTAAAATAGCTGGTATGAAAAAAACAGTATAATGGATTTGGCTTCTGAGTACTATCTTTCCAATCACAAAAAAAAAAAAAGCCCCAGTGGGTCCTAGTATATTTTATTTATTTATTTGATTTGATTTGTCAATTGCTTACAAGATACAGGTATAAGAATAAACATAGTTTTGAATACATGAGATGGATACTTACAAGAAAAATAAAAAGAAACAATAGGACAGGGATGGTAGGCATGGTTGGTGCGCTTATGGACGCCCCCTACAGGCCTTTTAGGAAGGGGTGAGGTCAATAGTAGACAGTCTAAGGTTAAAGTTTTGGGGAAGAAACCACACCACTTTCCATTATAACACCATCCTAAAGTCTGAAGATGGCTTTGAAAAGATCATTCACACAAAGATTAAGGAAAGAATGCCCCAAAATAATTCACAACAGTTCTTCAAGTTAAAAAGGGGGAAATGTTTCTGTTTGTGGCAATCAACTTCAGCAGAGATCTTAAGAAAATTGTGTGGGCAAAAATGGTGCAGCATGTTTTTCCACAAGATGAGTGAAACAGCAAAGGATTCATTTTCAAGCAAAGCAGCTCACTTACAAGGCCTAGTTATTAGCAGAGGGAGAAACGGCAGTTAAGTTTTAATTATACAGCTTTTTTCATCGTGCATATCTTTTTTTCCCTTTAATTGCAGGTCTTTTCCCTGATGTGGGTGGAGGCTATTTCTTGCCAAGGCTTCCAGGGAAGCTAGGCTATTTTCTTGCTCTTACAGGATTTAGGCTGAGAGGAAGAGATGTCCACACAGCAGGAATTGCAACTCATTTTGTAGAAGCAGAGAAGGTAAAACTGCCAAAATAGTGCACCTGGAAAGGAGAGGAGGGGTGTATTTCAGCAGCACCAAAGTTTCTAAGGAAGAGGCAGTACATTCTAGAAAGAACCCAGTCCAGAGTTGGATGGAAGAAAGAAGAGGTTCAGGGTAGCCATACTCTAGAACAGGGGTCTCCAACCTTGGCAACTTTAAGACTTATGGACTTCAACTCCCAGAGTTCCTCAACTAGCCAGCTGGCTGAGGAACTCTGGGAACTGAAGTCCACAAGCCTTAAAGTTGCCAAGGTTGGAGACCCCTGCTCTAGAATCCCTTAGTATATATCTAATAGGATAGAATCTTATAACATTAGTCTGACAAGATTCTGTCTATTAGGTATAAGCAAATGAAGAATTGGACTCAGTTGGTTTTCCCTGTATCATCTTTGTGCTTGGGCCTGATAGTTACTGCTTATACTGCAACCTTGTTCCTAGTTTTGTGAGACAAGTATATTTTTAGATAACCTCGTGCAGTTTTTGATTAGGTGATCAGTACTCCCTTTGTCTTTTAACCATGTCTGGTTTAATTTGGCATTCACAAATAGATTTCCAGGCTACCACGCAAATCAGAACTCAGTACTTGCAAATCTATCGTTTTCAATACCTTGTATTCAGACTTTGCTGGATTTTTCTCCTCTCCCTGCCCTATGTTTGTGTCTCATTTCGAGGTTGAGGGGAGAGGTCCCTTGGAAAATAGGCTGTAGACTATCGGAAGAAAGAAGTTTCTGCCATTCAGTAACCAATCCCAAGTCCTTCTATTGATAGAAACCAGGGTAGGATACAATACACCGGACTTCGTAACATCTTACAGTGAAGTGGTTTGGCCCCTCAAAAATCTGTACTCTTTTTGGAAATTTCTGTTTTCTCTCTTAGATGTCCACCTGCAGATGGAACTTTTTAAAAAAAATGATGATGCCCCAAACTTCAATTGCTTCCCCCGCTTTCATTTTATAAAATGTTGTGAAAGAAAATAAAGGTGAACTTACCTTCACAAAGTTCAAACTGTTTTATTTTTTTATAACATCAGTCTTGAAATCACTTGTGTGAAATTATGTTTCAGAAGTTCTATAGTAGAGATGTAGAGATAAGTTGTAGAGATAAGACTTGTGGAGCAAAAAGGAGAAACCAGGTTTTTCATGTAACATTGTTTTGTATGTATTTTAAATCTCCCCTGTTATTATCAAGAAAAATTACCTCATTTTTCCCAACAAAAATGTGATTGGATAATATTAAGGACTGCATTAAATTAATTTTTTGCTCCCCCCCATTGTTTAAATCTTAGATTGTTTGATAAGGTTCAAACTCTGAACATGGCAATAGATTTGTATACTTTTTATAACTATTCTTTTATTTGCAGATGGCCGCTCTCGAAAAAGATTTGATAGAATTAATATCCCCAACAAAAGCAAATGTTGCAGATGTTTTGGATTCCTATCATAAGGAGGTAAATGAAAATTTAAATATATAGTAGATTTCAAAATAGAGAATCTTTATATACAAAGCATACCTCTATTAGGAAAATCTGTCTTCATTTTTAATTTTTGCTGGGTCTGTGTGCAGCAAAGGAATATTTGAAATATGGCAAACTTTCTCCTCATATGTTATAATAGCCAAGAGTTCTGTGTATAAGCTATTTGGGTAGAAAATGAAGTTAACCCCAACTTCTTAAGAATAAGATAAACTAGATGCAATCCTGAATTAAAATTCATTAGAAAGAATGAAGTACAAATTCTCTAACACTAAGAAGTATAATGATCAAAAGTTGGTACCTGAATGATGCAGTTGCTTGGTACAGAAAACTTTTTCCACACAGAAAAAGTATGCTTGAAGTAAACAAAACCTAGTGAATTATTCCTTTGAATTTTTAAGTTTGAAATTGTTTCCTTGTTGATTTAGGCAGCAGCATAAAAGATCAAATAACATCAAATAAAATATTGTTCCCAAATATTTGTTTTTCTGCTGTGTCAGGCCTATTCCTACATATAATACTTAGAAGGATGTTTACTCTTTTTATATAAGAAATTTTGAAGATATGTATGTATGTATGTATGTTTTTTTAAGTTTTCGCGGGTACTTGCATGTATGCAGTTCAGCTTCCTTCGGGTATTATCCCACGGCATTGTAGTTGTGCTTTTAAAGTTGTAGCAATGTTTCGGCAGCATCTCATCTGCCATCATCAGGCTTCTGTATTGAGTTTGTCTGTGAGTCAGGCTATCACAGCCGTTTGGTTTTAAATTTTAATTTAATTTAATTTAATTTAAATTTAATTTAAATTTTTATTTTAGTTTTAAACAGTAGGCTAGCCTCAAATTTAAAACTAAATGGCTGTGGTAGCCTGACTCACAGACGAACTCAATACAGAAGCCGGATGATGGCAGATGAGATTCTTCCGAAACGTTGCTACAACTTTAAAAGCACTACAGTGACGTGGGATAATACCTGAAGGAAGCTGAAAAGCATACATGTAAGTACCTGTGAAAACTTAAAAAAACATATATATATGTTTTGCCTGGCAGACAAATGTTTTGCCTGGCAGACAAATGCCTGGCAGACAAGACACATATAAAGACTGAACTATGCACCCTGACTAAAGTACTGACAGCTTGGAAATTGACCTGGAAAAACAAGGCACATACGAAATTCCCTGTACATCATGCCTGGCCACATACATTGGACAGACCAATAGAAGAATAAGTACCCGCCTAGATGAACACAAAAATGCAGTAAAAAATCTGGAACACACCTCCTCACTAGTCCAACACATGAAAACCACAGGTCATAACATCAACTTCAATGGCACTAAAATCCTAGCCACTATAGAAAACTCCAACCACAGAATCATTAGAAAAGCCATAGAGATTGAAAAAAGACCTGACAGCATGAATAGAAGAGATGATTCCACCAGACTGTCAATCATTTGGAAGCCTGCACTCTCAAATAGAAAGATCTCCATGCCACAAGCCAGGCAAACACCTGGGCAAAAACAGACTCCCTCTGATAGCTCCAACCCAAGCACCCCCCCACCAGGCACCCAGGTGAAACCCAGCTTGCTAATGAATAGCAGTTTGCTAATGAAGAGCAGCCGTCCCTTCACACGGAGCCAAGCTGCACTGAAAGCCTCCAACACAAGAACAGAGTGTTGCCAGCCAATCAAAGCCACAAAACAGACAGAAGAACC
>BLBF01000011.1:30712658-30731154 GCA_015471245.1 Laticauda colubrina | reverse complement strand
AGAGGATGTAAAACGGAGAGAAACACTTGCCATCCGTTGGTTAACGTGATTCATCCGTTCTGTACTCACTGCCTCCGTTTTTCATCCTCTCTATCTGTCCAGCATCCGTTGACTGAGGTTCCATCCGCTCAAAAAGTTTTGAGTTGCTCAAAACTTTTTGAGCGGAAAATGTATCCAACGCGTCCGTTCTGCATCCGCAACGCATACGGGGAACATCCGTTCTACATCTGTCGTCATCCGTTAGGCGTCTGCTATATCCGCTAGGCATCCGCTGTGCATCCGCGCAACTCAAATCCACTCCAGTGGAAAATGGACACAGGGAGGAAACGAAACGGACGCGGAATGGACGCGCAGCGTTAGTAGCACGGACGGAGAAAGGATGAAAGCGGATGCAGCTCGCAAAGAAAGCATTTAAAACAGAAAAAACGTTCACAGAGGGGACCTATCTCGGTTATTAAGGATGTCTAGAGGATGCCTAGAGGATGCAAAAGGACACCTAGTGGAAAACCTATATTGCCTATAAAAAGGGGGAGGAACTCACCTGGATCTCACTTTCAGTCCAGCAGCCCTGCTGTGCAGACCTCTGCAGCCTTCATCTGACTCTTCCTCTTCCACAGCATCCAGTCATCTCCACCATGGATCGTAACACAGTCCTTTTGGTAGCCACCATCGTTCTGCAACAGTGCGAAGCCATCTACAGGCTCTTTCACCTGTTCTACGGGAAGAAAAGGAGGCATCCAAGAAGTGTCTGGGTCCGAAGATGGATCAGGAAAAGAGCAGAGTACAGACTGTATAACAAGCTGATGATGGAGCTGAGGAACGAAGACCCTCGTGCATTCCAGAACTTCATGAGGATGCCTCCAGCCATGTTTGACGAAGTTGTGTAGCGGCTGAGACCCAGGTTGACCAAGGCAAACACCAACTTCCGGCCCAGCCTGAACTCTGGGCTCAAGGTAGCACTGACTCTGCGCCACCTGGCCTCCGGGACCACCTACAGGAGTATGCAGTATGGCTGGAGGGTGCCACACAACATCATCAGAATTGTGGTCAGAGAAGTGGTGCAGGCCATCATCGAAGGATACCTGGAGGAGCTCCTCCAGTGCCCCTCCACTGAAGAAGGCTGGAAGAAAGTTGCAGAGCAGTGGTATCAGAAGTGGAACTTCCCCCACACCGTTGAAGCCATAGATGGCAAGCACGTGGCCTGCAAAGCTCCAGCCAAGTTGGAGTCCACTTATTTCAACTACAAGGGCTTCTTCAGCATCATCCTCTTCGCCATGGTCGATGCTGACTACAAGTTCATGTACATTGATGCTTCAGGCAACGGGTCAGCTTCAGATGCCCAGGTATACAACGCCAGTGACCTCAAGGAGGGGCTGGAATGCAACCTCATCGTGGGCTTCCCAGATCCAGAACCCCTGCCCAACGACACACAAGATGTGCCCTACTTCATCGTGGGGGATGACGTCTTCTCCCTCAGAACCTACCTCATGAAGCCCTACACTTCCAGACTCCTCACCCGTGAAGAGAGGATCTTCAACTACAGGCTGTCCAGGGCAGGGCGGGTGGTGGAGAACGCCTTTGGCATCCTGGCCAACAGGTTCCAGGTACTTCTCACCACCATGCAGCATCGCCCAGAGACCGTGAGGAGAATCGTGGAAGCTTGCTGCATCCTGCACAATCTCATGTGCACCTGCTACCCAGTGTTGCAGAACAGGCTCATGGACCTCCAACAAGGCAATGGGGACATGGAGCCTGGTGAATGGAGCCAAGGGCAAAACCTGATAGACACTAAGGATGTGCAAGGCCCCAACAGAGCTTCACGTGAAGTGAAGAAGCAGAGCAACCTCCTGAGACACTGGTGCAACTCCCCAGCTGCAGCAGTGGAGTGGCAAGACAGGATGATAGATGCTTAATGGATGCTTCCTTCAGCCTGTCTCATCACACTGATGAGATTGGGCCATGTATGTTGGGTGGGCCTACAATGAACAGGGCATTTAATAAAGAGTTGTGTTTATGTTGACATGTGTGGATGAATGATTACATTATTATTGATAATAAAGGGCCATAGGTGTGGCACCTGGGAGGGTGGACCATAGAGTCCCACTATGCTTGCACTGGAGGTTTATCTATCCCACAGCTATTACCCATCCCAAAGGTATCCCTGCCCATCCCACAGCTATTACCCATCCCAAAGGTATCCCTGCCCATCCCACTGCTATTACCCATCCCAAAGGTATCCCAGCCCATCCCACAGCGATTACCCATCCCAAAGGTATCCCTGCCCATCCCACTGCTATCCTTACCCATCCTACAAGCATGCAAAGGCTTAAACCATTTCTAAAAGTTTCCACCAAGACTTTATTAAAATAAATAAATGAAGCAAGTGTGTGAAGCAAAGATAATCTTTATTAATAACAAGCTGTAAAAGAAAAATGACCCAAGTCAAGTGTCCAAAGCAAAAATAAAGTCAACAGGTAGCCACCCAGTCTCTGGCACTCTTCTTGGTCACTCGGAGGCGTGCCCAATCTCAGGGGTGAAGGGTCCAGGTGCTGTGGATGTGGCTGCTGCTGGAGTGCTGGTCTGAAGCGCCACTGGGGTGCCTGGCCGCGAGAGGACAACAGGGGACGGTGTGTTGAGGAAGCTCTCAGACAGCTGGCTCAGCCCTGTGATGTTGAGAGCCCCTTTTTCCATGACATGGGGTGTCAGCCCCAATACTGATGACAGATGTACTGAGGCCGGGCTTGGCTGTAGGGTGGAGGAAGGAGCAGTGTAGTGGGGCTGTCTGGTCTGCAGTTGGGTGAGGACTGGCGTCGGTGGCCTCGATGGCATGGCTGGCATCGGTGGCGTTGGTAGCATCGGTGGTATCAGTGGCACCGATGGTATCAGTGGCACCGGTGGCATCCGATGTACCTGTGCCTGGACTGGAAAGGGCTGCCTGTGCTGCTGGACCTCCTGGTAGCCGTAGCCTTGGTAGGGGAGAGCCTGTGGAAAGCCTTGGAAGGGCAGTGACATCACCTGGGATGGAGGAGCAGACCTGGACTGGGTGGGAGCAGGTTCATTTTGGTCTGGAGGGTTGTGAAGAAGATCGGTGATCCTGTCCTTCACCACCTGGTACTGGGGTTCCAACATGTTCATGAGGGTCTGGTTGACATAGATGAGGAAGGGCTTGTGGTTGGAGGATGGGGCATCGGTGTGTACCAGCTGAGAGAGGAGATCTACGCTGCTCCTGATGGTGTCTCTTATCTCCAGCAGGACAGTGTGGTTCTGCCCCTCTGGTCTGCCTCTCTGCCTTTCTGTGGAGGTGGAGCTGGGGGTGGATGCGGTTTGGGCTGTGGTGGGAGTGCCATCTCCTTTCTCCCACTGCGTCAGGGGGTCCTCCACGCGCTCCGCCATGGGTAGTACAGCTGTCGGGAAGGTCTCCGTCGTGGCACGCTCCACAGATACCTGCCTGGACACAGGAGCTGACTCTTTGCCAGAAGAGGACTTGCTCTCAGCAGGCTGCCTGAGAGAGAGGGTTGTGAGAGGGGCTGCTCCTCGGTGGTGGATCTCACCCTCCAAGAAGCTGCACTTGGCCATCATGTAGGTCTCTCTGTCCGTCAGCTTGACCACGGCCTGGCCAGATTTCTTGAGGTGCAGCTTCCCGTACCAGGTGTGCATGTGCTTCCACCAGCCGAGGAGCACCTCCGAAGTGTAGCCCAGGATCTCTGCCTTCTCTCTCCAAGCAGCCTGCTTCCTTTTGGTGTCTCGATAGAGCCTGTGTCCTTTCCGCCATAGATACTTGTTCTCCCTCAGCCAGCACCTCCTCCTCATGTTCCTCTTCTTTGTTGTATTGCCTCCTCTCCCATTCATGCGTCTGCCTCTTCCTCCCTTTGGCAGGGCCATCTGGGCCCTCATCAGAGGGGCTTCGAGGTTGTAGGCGCTGCTCCTCCACACCACCAGCAGCAGCAGCAGCAGCAACAACAGTAGCAGCAAAAGCAGCACCAGCAGCACCAGGAGCAGGACCAGGAGCACCAGCAGGACCAGGAGCACCAGGAGCACCACCAGGACCAGGAGCACCAGCAGGACCAGGAGCACCAGCAGGACCAGGAGGACCAGGATCAGCGCCAGCAGAGTAAGCACCAGCAGAAGCACCAGCACCAGGAGCAGCGCCAGCAGAGGAAGCACCAGCAGAAGCACCAGCACCAGGAGCAATGCCAGCAGAGTAAGCACTAGCAGAAGCACCACCACCAGAAGCAGTATTAGCAGAAGCACCACAACCAGAAGCAGCATCAGCAGAGTAAGCACCAGCAGAAGCACCACCACCAGAAGCAGCATCAGCAGAAGCACCACCTCCCGAAGCAGCATCAGCAGAAGTCCCAGCACCAGAAGATCGAGCCCGGGCAGCAGAAGCCCCAGCAGAAGCAGAGTCAGGGCCAGGGGGTGGGAGGGTGGGCCTGTCCCTCTTGCCAGGGCTGGCAGCAGATGGCAGAGGCTTCCGTTTCTTCCCCATGGTTGTTGGGTTGCTGGCTGGCTGGCAAACTGTGTCTGGAAGCAGGTCTTTCCTCTGAATGGTGACCTGCTTGGGCGCTGCTTCCCTTTATATCCGCGGGGCTGACGCAATGCATCCTCCCCGCATGTGCAGTGAACACTTGGCATTCGCTAGGCTTCCGCTAGGCATCCGCTAGGCTTCTGCTCTGCATCCGCTTCATCCGCTCGGCATCCGCTCGGCATCCACTCTTTCCATTCCGCGTCTGCTTTGCTGTGCTCCCCCGGAAGCCTTGCGGATGTGCCATCCGCTCCCATCCGCTTCCATCCGCTAGGCTTCCGTGGAGCATCCGCTTTCCATCCGCCCTACATTCCCCCCCCGTCCGTTCCTTTCCGTGTTGTCTGCTCTGGTTATGCAAATTTGGGGCACTTTTGAGAGCGGATAACAACGGATGGAACATTTTTCTCGTCCGCTGTGTCCTTTTTACAAACGTTTTGCATCCGTCGGCCAGTGTGACAGGGCCTTTAAGCAAACTAGACTTTTGAAATACACAGAATGCATTTTTAAATAAATAAATAAAAAGATGATGGTTGATTCTCATCTCTGCATTCCTTGTAACCTTGTGCACTGACAGAAATTGAGCTATAAATTCTACAAAGAGGAAAGGATATGATGATCTGCGAAGATTAAAAGTTAATGGAGCAGAAGAGGTCTGTGGAATGTCCAGGATATTAGTGCTGGGCCTTTTGTTATTATTTGTAGCTAGTGTTACTGTATTACAGATACATTCATATTATAGAAACATGACATGTAAGTTGTGAAGAACTACAATTCCAACAATTCTCATTTGCAGATGGAGTGTTAGTTGTTGCACTGACACTTCTCATCATCAAAATGTGCTAAGCATAGTTTCCTTGCCACAGTGGGCTATTGTAGATAGATACGATGAAAGATAGATAGGATATTGTTGATAAGATGTCTGGGAGCTAAAATTCAAAATATTAAGAAGGAGGAATTTGTGGTAGTGCATGTCTTCTCACAAACAGATACAGCAGTCCTTTTCTTTCCAGTTTCTCTCTCCCCTGGATGGCTCGTCTTTAGATTTGTTTGATTTTAAAAGAAAGGACTTCCCATTATAATTGTAGTATTTCTTCATTTTTTGGCTCTTGGGACACCTCACTTTTGAAGGACCCCCAAATAGTTTGGGTTTTTTTTTGGTATGGCTATTTCTCAATATTTACTGTATTAAAACTTAAAATTGAGACATTTGTTCCTGCTATTACCTCTCACAATTGTTTGATGGGAATTTAATATTGGGTTCTTTTTCACTATAGATTGGCAAATACACTGGCATCAGAATAGATTTAACCAACTAAAGAATGTAGCTGTTAATATATGAGGAGGGTTTTTTTCTTCCAGAAGCACTAAAATCTTATGTCAATTATATCTATGATATTTTTTTAAGTATCTGGAATCTGTGCTTGACAGGTACACCCAAGGATCTAGCACAAATATGGTCCTTAGTTTATCAGTGGAATTGCACAAGAATGCCTCTTGCAGATCAGATAATAAGAATAATAAGGAATAGCAATAACACTTAGACTTATATACTGCTTCATAGTGTTTTACAGCCCTCTCTAAGCGGTTTACAGAGTCAGCCTATTGCTCCCAACAATTTTTTTGGGAAAAAATCTTTATTCATTTCTAATCACAATAACAAAGATAAAGATGGGCTATTGCCATAATGGTCAGTTTTTCTTTCATTAAGAGAAAGAGCATAGGCTTTTGTTTTTTTGTAACCATTTTAAATGATTTGGCACTAAGTTTTGTTATCTTTTTTTCATCTTAGTGCAAATTTGATCAAGAAAAAGAATTTATCCTTGGTGAACACATGGACAAAATTAACAGGTACTTATCACTTAGTGCAATCAGTAGTACAAAAGCAGAACTAGTCTTTTGTTTTTAGAATATCTAATAGATATTGTGAAAACATCCCATTTGGGTTTGTATTCTTTGTTCTGTCATCTTTGTTCCTTTTGTTTTGTGTAGTTTCTTTGTTTTTAAATATTTTTAGCAGTTTGAAAACTGCCCAGAGTCACTGGGAATCAGGCAGCATATCAATTTAAATCATCATCATCATCATCACTTGACTAAGTTGCACAAAAATAGTTGTGGCTGTATATAGAGTTGAATTGCCTACTATGGCCATGAATGAGAATAATAAGTCTTGCCCCAGAAACAGATGGAAAGAATGGGTCTTAAATTTTTCCCTGCCTGCTTCTGTAAACTGTCTTCAAAGTTGTCCCAACTAGACTCCAGTGCTAGCTATGCGCCATGAGAAGAGAACTGTGAGCAGTGAAGATACTTTGATTCATCTGACTATCTGTATATAACATAAAGATGATACTCATCAGTACTTCATACATGATTGTGGCCGACCCAATGCCAAGTTGTCATTTATTTCTTGTTGTCCTTCCTGAACAAATGTAGAATAGCATTCCTCTCCATGTATGGCATTTCTCATATTTAAATATGGGGAAATTGCCATTAAGAGTAACCTTTTAATGTTATCATTTTTGTTTCATTGGTGGGTCTATGATCTGTGATAAAGTCATCTATTCATTGATTACCTATTTTTCACTAAAGTGCAACAAATTAAATGTAATTTGCAGAAAAATATATTGTTCAAACTGCTTTAATATATGGGTCTATTGAGTAGCACTAATGAGCAGTATGCTGGCATATCGTGGACTTCCAACTTTTTTTTCAACAAACAGAAGGAAGTGATTAATCCCTGCAGTAACATCTGCTTCTTAAGTAATGACTATGTCTTAGCTTGAGTGCCTGTAGGACTTTTTAAAAAAGAAGCCAGAACAAAAAAAAACTGATATGAGAGTGACTAAATATTTAAGGGAATAAACAGCACTTTCTAATTCAATGCAAAATGTTGGAAATTTGGGTGGACAACACTTTTCACTCTGATATCGCAGGTTGAGATTTATCTTTTGGGGAAGTTTGTAAGGAGGCTGTAGGGAGAGTGAGGCAAGGTATAAATAGGATGTCTTCAGAGATTGGAAGTCAAGAGATTCATCTGTATTTTCAGCTTCTACAAAATGTAAGGCATTGCGTTTACACCTTAAACACCCCCTCCTCAAAAACATGTTGATATGTCTGGTTCTGTGAACTCTGGCAAGGGCCTGGAAAAGTAAATCAGATATATTGCCTACTCAGTTCCACTCTAAGTTGCAGGACCTCTTTATAACAAGTATTTCAGCACAATCAATCACACACAAAAATCACAAAACCACAAGATTTCTGGTTCCATATTCATTTTAAAACTTTTCAATTTTTATATTTTTAACTGAAGTTCTACCAATAGGGGAGAATTCATAGTTTTCCTGCTCAGATTATTTTAATCTTAATTTAAAGTACAATCTTTGCAGTTTATATATATTACATTAACTATATGGCTTTTTTGCATGCTAAAGTACCTATTGCTCATCATAGGTTGCAGCATATTCCTCCCTCTCAAATATGACTCATTTGCCCTGAAGAACATTTTCTTTTTTCAGTCTTTTTTCAGCGAACAGCATGGAAGAAATTGTCCAAAACTTGAAGAAAGATGGATCTCCTTTTGCACTTGACCAATTAAAGGTAATGATGCATTAGATTTTTTATCCTATTTGAAGGATCCCTATATCCAATCACTTTAACTGGCATTTTGATGCCTGATGTATTACCTAAGCAAGGGAGGACAACCAGCCTTTAAGATTCTTTTGCATTAATCTGAAAGCCACCTCCCAAACTGTGACATAAAGTGACTAAAACAGTTTTGCTGCCAATTTGTCTTTTGAAAGACCAAGAACACATGCCCATACAATGGCTACTACATTTTGCAGTAATGTTACAAGAAGGAGGAGGTGTGCATGTCATAAAACTGCCCATCTTCCAAACTGTGGCTACAGAAAAAAGTTACAGCTATATCTTGTCTTTGGATCTTTTGTAATGCCTTTCCATTAAAATTCTCTCCAGCCTTAAAATCCAGCAATATTCATTCTGATTCCCTCCTTCATAGCACAAATTCTCCACTGAATGGTGAATGAGTGTCTTTCCTTCGTAGTTTGTCATGTTCTTCTCCCTTCTGCTTCTTTTCCTAGTGAGAGTATTAGAGCACTTTCCCTCTCTCTCTCCCCTCAAATCTTTTTGTCTGTCTGTTTGTGTACTTGTCTACCTGTCTGCCTACCTGGCTGGCTTCTTTTCTGCCTCGAGAGCATGATGCAAATCCATGGGTTTGTTTGATTGTTATGTAATTCGCTCTCTGAGTTGTTTTAAGTTATTCAAATTGAAAATTGATTTGCTTACTAAATTAAAGGTAGGAAAAATACCAATAGTGAGTGACAGTTATATTAATGAGTTATTAGCCCATATGTGTAGTGCCAAGTGTAACTTCTGGCTATGCTGATGTTTAATAAATATATAACTGTAACTACAACCACAACCACAAGTACTATGTTATTTATAGGGATTTTCTTTTTCTTGTGCTCATTGTGCTCTCTCTGCAGCTCAAGCTAAGAACTTCATAGCTAATAATATACTACAGATCGTCCTCTACTTGCACAAGGATGATTATTCAATCGAGCTGAACATTTCTGTTGCTAAGTGAGACATTTGTTAAATGAATCACTGCATTTGTTAAATGAGTAAAACAATTATTAAGTGAATTTGGGTTCCCCATTGATTTTACTTGTCAGAAGGTCGCAAAAGGGGATCACATGACCCCGGGACACGGCAACCATCATAAATATGAACGAGTTGCCAAGCGGCTGAATTTTGAACATGTAACTATTTGGATGTCACAATGATTGTGTGAAAAATGGTCATAAGTCGCTTGTTTCAGTGCCATTGTAACTTCTGTCACTAAATGAACTTTTATAAGGACTACCTGTATAAGCCAAAGAGAAAAATAAGTTACACAATTTAAAAACCAAGGAGTTCACCAAGTATTGGTGTCACCCATGGGCAACATAAAAATTAAATAAATAAAGAAAATATAAACAAATTGTGTTGTTGCAGAGTCCATACCCAAACCTGATGTCCTATTAATGACAATAGTAATCATAATTTACATAGCCCATAAGTCACAAGAACAAATTTAGTTCTTTTCAGGAAAATGTTGCCAACCCTTTGGTGACAATAACGTTTCTTAGGCACTTTTTGCATAAAAATAATAAAAAATGAACTTGCGTCTAGAAGTTATAGAAATTATAGAATTTCTATAATATATTATAGAAAGAACAGTAAATGATGTAACTTTAGAGAGAGAAGCTGAACTTATAACTGCTGTGAAGAATATTTTATTCACTTGATCTATACATGTATATATCTATATCTATCTATATATACATACACATATATATTAGTTTCTGTTCTATTTTTTTAACTTTTCTTGCATGTTTTGCTTTTTCTTTGATTTCCTTTTTATGTTATCTTCCTTAAGCCCCTGTCCCACTGCACTAACAGATGCAAAGAGGATGTAAAACATTAAAAAAAGCTTGCCATCCATTGGAAAACGCTATGCATCCGTTGTGTACTCATTGCATACGTGTTTCATACACATCCGTCCACTGCGATTTCATCCACACAAGAAATTTTGAGTTACACAAAACTTTGTGAATGGATGAACACCATGTACAATGTAAATCCGTGACATACGAGCAACAAATGTTCTATGTACATTTATCATCCGTTAAAAGTCTGCTGTATCCTCTCTGCATCCTCTGGGCATCCTCGCAACTCACATCCATTGCAGCTGAAAACAGAAAGAGGGAGGAAACAAAAGGTACATGGAACGTCTACATAGCGTTAGTAGCACGGAAATAGTAAGGATGCGCAGTGAACAGTTTGCATCCGATATACATCCGCTAGGCTTCCTATGAACATCCGTTTAACATCCCCGCTACGTACTACCCACATCTGTTCTTTTCCGTTCTTTTCCGTTCTGTTTATGCAAATTTTTGTCACTTTTTGGAGTGGATGACAACGGATGGAGCCACCCCCGAAATTTTGCTCATCCGCTGTGTCCTTTATGCATACATTTGGACGTCTGTCGGCCACTGGGACCTAGCCTTTATTTTACATCAAGTTGTTGTTACCCTTAACCTACTTGATCACAGAGCATAATCTTGAAAAAGTCACCTCATCATCAGCTGTTCCTTTCTGTGTAAAGAAATGGAACATCTCTTTTGATACACCCAGTGTTAAAACTTTCATGCTGAAGAGATTTGTCCTTTAATAAAGTCCTAGATCATCATTTATTTTCTACAGAATAAGTTGGTTTGTTTCTTATTCATTGACTAAGATCCCCCCAAAAGTGCAATTAATATTATCAGGTAACAGTTGCATAGTTTTTCTCAATTAACCATAGTTAGGGTGAATTTCAGTGAAAGTATAGTGTTATATCAAGGTCACTTCTGAGATATGGAAAGATAGAAAAAGTATGAAATAAAAGCTAGAAGGAACAGAAAAAAAAAGCCTTACTGGAAGTTTGGAAAATGTTTTTGCCTTTGTAGATTATACATTTTAAGTAGGGAAGTTTCCACAGTTATTTTTTTTAAACATCTGGACTTGTTGCTGACATTCATTTGAAATGAAATTATTAACAATGAAGTGGCTAGCACATTTTGCTCTAATCTGCCTTCGGCTAGTAATATTTTCCATGTGCCACAGTATTAAAAGTGAATGAGCTGTGCTTCATCCATTGCTGCGGGTAACTTGTTTTGCTCCTTGAATATAGGCTTCCCATAGCTTTACTACAACCATGCATAAGAATATATCCATGCTTCTTTTAAAAGTTGAGTGCATTTATATATTCTGTTGCTTGAAATTAAATTGAAAGTCTGAATGAAAGTAATCTGCAGCTGATTGCAGTAATCAAAAAGAAGACAAATTTCCACATGTTCTTAAAACAGTTACATGTCTTTTGACTTCCAGCAAACAGATGGGGAAACAGATCTTTCCATTTTGTTTATGCCTGTCATTAAGGCAGTTGGCTTGTGGAGCTTGAGTTTTTTGTTTGAAAGCTGAAGAAGTAAATTTCCATTACTGTGCTTTCCTTAAAGGGAAGGTGGATCTGTTCAACTGTGCATGGAATAGCACTTAGACCAGTGGTTCCCAAACTTTTTCGGTCCGCTGCCACCTTGGTGCTACAAACTCATCCTCGGTGCCCACCACCCAGGGGTGGGATTCAAATTTCTGTGGGTGGGGCCTAATTTGAGGGTGTGGTCTGCTGGCCATATGACTGGGTGGGTGGGGTTTGCTGGTCATGTGACTGGGTGGGCGTGGTCATGTGACTGGCAAACCAAATACAAGTGGTCCTCACTTAATGACCGGTTGTTTAGCAAGTGTTCTAATTTGTGACTGGACTCCCCAGAGCTACTTGACAAGTTTTTGGAATTTTGACAGCTTTAGATCAGGGGTCTAAATCTCACCTCTGCCTGTGTATGTGAGAGAGAGGGAGAGAGAGTGTTTGGATCAGATCTCTCTCTCTCTCTCTCTCTCTCTCTCTCTCTCTCTCTCTCTCTCTCTCTCTCTCTCTCTCAGGTCCAAAAGCTTGGCGACCCCTGATCCAAAGGGATGAGCCTGAGAGAGGGAAAGAGAGAGAAAAAAGAGAGAAAGAGATGAAGAAAAGGAAGAGAAAAGGGAAAGAAAGAAAAAGGGATGAAGAAAGAAGGGAATGGAAGGAAGGAACAGAAAGAAAAAGAAATAAAGGAGGGGGAGAGGGAGGAGAAAGATTATGACATATCTATTCTAGTCCAATCACCTGCTCCAGCAGGGTTAGAAGGGAGTATGTGCGTGTGTGTGTTCTTGTAATTTACCAGTACATTTTGGTTTTGCCTTCTTCAGAATTGGCACTGTAATACATTGGGAAAAAGTAATTTTTAGGGTGGAGATCTGGTCCAATGGATCCTGTTTAAAGCTTCAATAAAATGTGAGAGCTTCCTGATAGTCTTGACCATGTTTCGTCCACAAAATCTTTAATAGAAGCCAAAGAGGTTTCAATGTGGAAAAGGGCTTCAGTCTAAACTCAGCCTCATTCAATCTGATGCATCAGGTCTCTCTTTCTCTCTCCCTTCCTACTTCCCTCCCTCCCTCCTTCCCTCTCAGACTGGCTTTGCTCAACTTTCCCGATGTGCCTGCGGGGCTTAAATTCTTCTATTTAATTTATTTATTTAAGAATAAGTACCTGCCTGGATGAACACAAAAATGCAGTAAAAAAGCTGGAACACACCTCCTCACGAGTCCAACACATGAAAACCACAGGTCATAACATCAACTTCAATGGCACTAAAACCCTAGCCACTATAGAAAACCCCAGCCACAGAATCATCAGAGAAGCCATAGAGATTGAAAAAAGACCTGAAAGCATGAATAGAAGAGATGATTCCACCAGACTGTCAATCATTTGGAAGCCTGCACTCTCAAATAGAAAGATCCCCACACCACAAAGCCAGGCAAACACCTGGACACAAACAGACTCCCTCTGATACCTCCAGCTCAAACACACCCCAGGCAGGCAGCCAGATGAAACCTAGCTTCCTAATAGATAACAACCATCCTTTTATGCGAAGCCAAGATGCACTGAAAGCCTCCAACACAGGAACACAGTTTTGCCAGCCAATCAAAGCCACAAAACAGACAGAAGAAACCAGAAACACCAATCAAACAAACTCCAAGACCAATAAACATAGACCAAGACTCCCAACCAATCAGGATGAAGAAAAAACCATCCTGGCACAACAGTAGGCTAGCCTCAAATTTAAAACTAACGGCTTGTGATAGCCTGACCCACATACGAACTCAATACAGAAGCCTGATGACAGCAGATGAGATTCTGCTGAAACGTTGGTACAACTTTAAATGCACAACTATAATGACATGGGAAAACACCCGAACAAACACTTCTCAGTTCCTATGCTTTCTGGCTGATGGTTTGGTCACTTTTGAATGCTGGCGGTGCTTTTACTCTAGTGGTAGCATGAGACGGAGTCTACAACCCACACAGGTGGCTCAGGTAGTGCAGCTCATCCAGGATGGCACATCAATGGGAGCTGTGGCAAGAAGGTTTGCTTCTTGTCAGTGTAGTGTCCAGAGCATGGAGGCGCTACCAGGAGACAGGCCAGTCCATCAGGAGACGTGGAGGAGGCTAACCACCCAGCATCAGGACCATTACCTCCGCCTTTGTGCAAGGAGGGACAGGAGGAACACTGCCAGAGCCTTGCAAAATGACCTCCAGCGGGCCACAAATGTGCATGTGGCTGCTCAAACGGTCAGAAACAGACTCCATGAGGGTGGTATGAGGGGCCGATGTCCACAGGTGGGGGTTGTGCTTTTACAGCCCAACATCGTGCAGGATGTTTGGCATTTCCCAGAGAATATCAAGATTGGCAAATTCGCTACCTGGGCCTGTGCTCTTCACAGATGAAAACAGGTTCACGCTGAGCACATGTGACAGACGTTACAGGGTCTGGAGTTGCCATGGAGAACGTTCTGTTTGGTTTGGCAATGAGTCACTAATGGTGTGGGATGGCTTTAGGGGGCCACACAGCCCTCCATGTGCTCGCCGGAGGTACCAAGATGAGATCCTTAGACCAAGGGTCCTCAACCACCGGGCCCCGGACCAATACCGGTCCATGGATTATTTTGTACCGGGCCGCAAAGAATGAATAATCGTGATTAAAATATATATTTTATATTAGCTAAAGCTAAGTAGCTCTTTACTATTGGGGAAGAATTGATTTTGCCAGTCCTTGAAAAAGTGTTTCTGCATGAAACTGGTCCCTGGTACAAAAAAGGTTGGGGAACACTGCCTTAGACCCCTTCTAAGACCATATGCTGGTGCAGTTGGCCTTGGGTTCCTCCTAATGCAAGACAATGCTAGACCTCATGTGGCTGGAGTGTGTCAGCAATTCCTGCAAGATGAAGGCATTGATGCTATGGACTGGCCCGCCCGTTCCCCAGCCCTGAATCCAATTGAGCACATCTGGGACATCATGTCTCGCTCCATCTACCAACGCCACATTGCACCACAGACTGTCCAGGAGTTGGGGGATGCTTTAGTCCAGGTGTGGGAGGAGATCCCTCAGGAAACCACTTACCACCTCATCAGGAGCATGCCCAGGCGTTGTAGGGAGATCATACAGGCACATGGAGGCCACACACATGACTGAGCCTCATTTTGACTTGTTTTAAGGACATTACATCAAAGTTGGATCAGCCTGTAGTGTTTTTTTCCACTATTATTTTGAGTGCAATTCCAAATCCAGACCTCCATGGATTGCTACATTTGATTTCCATTGATAATTTTTGTGTGATTTTGTTGTCAGCACATTCAACTATATAATGAACAAAGTATTTAACAAGAATATTTCATTCATTCAGATCTAGGATGTTTTATTTTTGTGTCCCCATTATTTATTTGAGCAGTGTGTGTGTATGTGCGTGTGTGTGTGTGTATATATATATATATATATATATATATACACAACTTTAAAAGTACAACTACAATGACGTGGGATAATACCCGAAGGAAGCTGAACAGCATACATGTAAGTACCCGCGAAAACTTAAACACACACACACACACACACACACATATATATATATGTTTTTTTAAGTTTTCACAGGTATTTACATGTGTGCTGTTCAGCTTCCTTCAGGTATTATCTCACGTCATTGTAGTGCTTTTAAAGTTGTAGCAACGTTTCAGCAGAATCTCATCTGCCATCATCAGGCTTCTGTATTGAGTTTGTATGTGGGTCAGGCTATCACAGCAGTTGGTTTTAAATTTGAGGCTAGCCTACTGCTGTGCCAGGATGTTTTTTTTCTACATCCTGATTAGTTGGGAGTCTTGGTCTGTGTTTATTGGACTTGGAGTTTGTTTGATTGGTATTTCTGGTTTCTTCTGTCTGTTTTGTGGCTTTGATTGGCTGGCAACACTGTGTTCCTGTATTGGAGGCTTTCAGTGCAGCTTGGCTTCGTGTGAAAGGATGGCTATTATCTATTAGGAAGCTAGGTTTCATCTGGGTGCCTGGTTGGGGTGTGTTTGAGCTGGAGGCATCAGAGGGAGTCTGTTTGTGCCCAGGTGTTTGCCTGGCTTGTGGTGTGGAGATCTTTCTATTTGAGAGTGCAGGCTTCCAAATGATTGACAGTCTGGTGGAATCATCTCTTCTATTCATGCTTTCAGGTCTTTCTTCAATCTCTATGGCTTCTCTGATGATTTTGTGGTTGGGGTTTTTTATAGTGGCTACAGTTTTGGTGCCATTGAAGTTGATGTTGTGACCTGTGATTTTCATGTGTTGGACTAGTGAGGAGGTGTGTTCCAGCTTTTTTACTGCATTTTTGTGTTCATCCAGGCGGGTACTTATTCTTCTATTGGTCTGTCCAATGTATGTGGCCGGGCATGATGCATAGGGAACTTCGTATATGGTTTTCTAGGTCAGTTTTGTCCTTGGGGTTTCTATGGATGGCTGCTATTTTTTGTCTGTTTTGAAGGCAGTCTTGATGTGATGCCTGTGTAGTATCTTACTGATTTAGTCTGCAGTACCTCTTGTGTTGGGCAAGACAGCTGTTCCATAGGTCTGTTGATCTTCTAGGTCTCTATTCTGTCTTAGTGTGTTTTTGTGGATCAAGCTGGTGATCTTGTTTTTGTGGAAGCTGTTGGGTGTCAGTACTTTAGTCAGTGTGCATAGTTCAGTCTTTATATATGTCTTGTCTGCCAGGCGTTTGGTTCTGGTGATTAGTGTTTTGGCCACAGAATTTATCTGTGCTGGGTGGTGGTGGGATTGGGCATTGAGGTAGTGGTTGGTGTGTGTTTCTTCTGTTATATGGTGTGTCCTAGTGTGCCATCTGTTCTTTTGTAGATTAGTACATCTAGGAATGGTAGTTGTTTGTTTATTTCCGTTTCCATGGTGAACTTGATTTTGGTGTGTGTGCTGTTTAGGTGTGTTAGGAAATTGTTTAGGTTTTCTTTTCCATGGGGCCAAATCACAAATATGTCATCGATGTTTGGGTTTGTGGGTGGCATTCGCCAGGGCTCTGGATTCGAATTCTTCCATGAACAGGTTTGCAATGACGGGTGACAGTGGTGATCCCATAGGGGCTCCTTCAATTTGCTTGTATCTTTGTTCTTTGTGCATGAAATATGTGTTGGTTAGCAGTGTTCTGTTAGTTCCATGAGGTCTTTAGCTGGTTGGTATTTATTTTTGATGATTTCGAGAGTTTCTTTTATTGGGATTTGAGTAAATAGTGAAACCACATCGAAACTTACAAGCAGATCTTCTTGTTCCACGTGTAGATCTTTGATCATTTCTAAGAAGTGGTATGAGTTTTGTACATATGAAGCTGCGGTTTCAGCATGGGGCTGTAGTTGTTTTGCTAAGTGTTTAACTAGGTTTTGTAGTGGTGCTCCTTTGGAGCTGACTATGGGTCTGAGAGGTATGCCTTCTTTGTGTATTTTTGGGAGGCCTTACAGTTTGGGGCATTTGGAAGATTTTTCTCTTGGGATGATCATCTGTTGGATTTCTTTGCTTATGTGGCTGGTTATAATTTTCTTCTTGGTTAATTTTTCCAGATATGTGGTTGGGTCTGTGTTTATAGGTTTGTATGTGGAGTCTTGGAGTAGGTCTGTCAATTTTGTTTCGTAGTCTTTTCTGTCCATTACTACTGTGGCATTCCCTTTATCTGCTGGGAGTATGATTATGCTGTTATCATTTTTCAGGGTTTATAGCACTTTGAATTCATCTTTGTGCAAGTTGCTTTTGGGTGGTTTGCTTCTGCATAGGATGTTTGTAACCTGGTGTCTTATTCTGTCGACGGCTTCCACAAAAAAAAAAATCACCAGCTTGATCACAAAAACACACTAAGACAGAATAGAGACCTAGAAGATCAACAGACCTATGGAACAGCTGTCCCGCCCTACATAAGAGGTACTACAGACAAATCAGTAAGATACTACATAGGCATCACATCAAGACTGCCTTCAAAACAGACAAAAAAATAGCAGCCATCCATAGAAACCCCAAAGACAAAATTGACCTGGAAAACCAAGGCATATATGGAGTCCCCTGTGCATCATGCACGGCCACATACATTGGACAGACCAATAGAAGAATAAGTACCCGCCTGGATGAACACAAAAATACAGTAAAAAAGCTGGAAAGCCTCCAATACAGGAACACAGTGTTGCCAGCCAATCAAAGCCACAAAACAGACAGAAGAAACCAGAAACACCAATCAAACAAACTCCAAGTCCAATAAACACAGACCAAGACTCCCAACCAATCAGGATGTAGAAAAAATAATCCTGGCACAGCAGTAGGCTAGCCTCAAATTTAAAACCAACGGCTGTTATAGCCTGACCCACATACAAACTCAATACAGAAGCCTGATGATGGCAGATGAGATTCTGCTGAAACGTTGCTATAAAAAGCACTACAATGACGTGGGATAATACCCGAAGGAAGCTGAACAGCACACATGTAAGTACCTGTGAAAACTTAAAAAAACATACATACATACATACATACATACATACATACATACATACATACATACATATATATATGCTGTTCAGCTTCCTTCGGGTATTATCCCACGTCATTGTAGTTCTGTTAAAGTTGTAGCAACGTTTCAGCAGAATCTCATCTGCCATCATCAGGCTTCTGTATGGATGTGGGTCTTACAGCTCCTGGTTTTTAAATTTGAGGCTGGTTCATTCTGATTGGCTGGGAGCCTGGACCTATTTCATTGGACTTGGAGTTTGATTGATTGGTGTTCCTGGTTTCTTCTGTCTGTTTTGTGGCTTTGATTGGCTGGCAACAGTCTGTTCTTGTGTTGGAGGCTTTCAGTGCAGCTTGGCTCCGTGTGAAGGGACGGCTGCTCTTCATTAGCAAGCTGGGTTTCACCTGGGTGCCTGGTGGGGGGGGTGAGGTTGGAGCTATCAGAGGGAGTCTGTTTTTGCCCAGGTGTTTGCCT
>BLBF01000011.1:30654230-30707168 GCA_015471245.1 Laticauda colubrina | reverse complement strand
ATATACATATACATATACATATACATATACATATACATATACATATACATACATATATATATATATGTATATGTATATATATATATGTATTTGTTTAAGAAATATTTTTGCAATGTCTATGCATTTGCATAAGTAAATAGCAAAACAAGAATTATAATTGCTATTAAAAGTAATTTTCTATATGAGAATAAGGCAAAACTAGGAAATTTCACAGTGTTATCTATTTTGGCTTCAATTCTGCAGTCACCTCCCTAGGAGCAAAGCCCATGACATCCATTGTATATTCAATTTTTCTTTATTTTTGTAAAACATTACTTTAGATTGGATTCAACTTCTGCTTACGCTGTCATTTTAAACCTATAGAGGGATGAGTGTAGCTGTGTTCCTTCCCCCAAGTCCATCCACATGATATTGGTTCTTATCACACACCCTAAAGCAGTTACTAATGAAACTCAATCTACTGTATGATTTGAAGTAAAAGAATCTTGTTTTGTCTTTGCTGTTGTGCAGAAAGTTAATAAGTGATTATTAAGGGGAAAATGGAGAAAACAAAATATAATTTTCTATCTTCTGAACTTTTGGACACTATGGCAATCCAGAATATGTTACGTTTATTGACAGGCTAGAGTGGAACTCAATTCAGTTATAAGATGGAACAGAAAGAAGCCCTGGCAAGCTTTCAAGATTTTGTTATTCTACAATAATAAATAACGTTTCTGGAACCCATTTCTTGACCTTGCTTAACTCAAAGGGCTGATATTCCTAGACTCAATTATAAACATTGCACACAGGAGAAATGCTTGATTAAGTAAAGCTGCAATTTATCAGAAGATTCCTTAATCTAGGGCAGCTTTCTTTCTAGCCCTCTCTTGACTGCACAGCTGTTCATTCATCCATTGTTATTCTTTCCACTATGAGAAAAGAAGGTGTTTCTCAAACCTTGTAGTTGGATGCTGCTGGTTTGCGAGCCTGTCCATTTTCCCCTCCTGAGTCTCCTTGGCCTTCATGAGTTGTTGAATACCAGGTGCTGCAGCTTACCCAGATTTAAATTCTCCTTGCAAAAAACAGGATCTCTCTTAGACAGTATTTTTATCAAGAATAAGTTAATCACCCCTGTTAGCTATAGTCTGTCTTTCAGTTAAATGATTAGTTCTACATCTATCTTTTTCATCTCAATTCAAATCCTTAATTTTGACTATCTGCAATATATATGTATTAATAAGAGCCAGCGACACATTTCTTAGTACTTTCCCGACCATTCATGTTTTCAGCTGTTTCTTTTCATCTTTGCATTAGAATTATCTTGAACCATCAGTGCATGAAGCTGTCCAGCTTGTTAATGTTTCAGGAAAGGCTTATTGTGAAAAACGCTTTGGATAAAGCACAGATATAAGAGAAACAGACTTGTTACTTTAGTCTATAGAATCAGAAGATTGGCGATGGATAAACTATCCTGACTCTCGTAGGATTGCCTCAGATTGAATCCCACAAAAATGGAAAATAAGCTACTTTGGGGAGAAATCTACATTGACTATTAGTTTTTCCCAAGTGCAGTGTTTCAAAGGATCCTCTGCAAACAGGAATAGAATGTAGGTCTCTTGAAATTTGCAAAGGTGCTGTTTTGAAAGCTACAGCTTGAAAAGCTACTGGAAATAAACAGAAGCCAGGAATTCTGTAATGATCTTAGAGTGAATAAAGAGGCTGCTGCTGCTTAGAAACCAGTAGGGAGTGAGAAGTGGGAAAATAGTAATTCATTGCTATGCATTGTATTTTTCCAAGGCCTTTCAATACTTTCGCTCCTGGCCAGAGCTTTTAGAGCCAAGTAGAGAATTCCATGTCTTGAAGAGATTGGAAGCTCTAATGCTTCGCTTGAAGTAAGTTATACCAAATTGCTTCAGTTTTGCCAAACGTTGGCAGCATGACAGGTAACCCTTGACTTACAACCACAGTTTGTGTGGTTCAGAGCCCAGAATTTATGTGGCTAAGTGAGAAATTTGTTAAAGGAGTTGTGTCCCATTTTACAACTTTTCTTGCCAAGTCTGTTAAGAGAATCACTGCAGTTGTTAAATTCGTAGAATAGAATAGAATAGAATAGAATAGAATAGAATAGAATAGAATAGAATAGAATCGAAATTAGAATAGAATAAAATAGAACAGAACAGAATAGGAAATAGAATAGAATAGAATAACAGAGTTGGAAGGGATCTTAGAGGTTTTCTAGTCCAACCCCCTGCCTAGGCAGGAAACCCTAAGCCACTTCAGACAAATGGTTACCCAACATCTTTTTTAAAACTTCCAGTGTGGGAGCATTCACAGCTTCTGGAGGCAAGTTGTTCCACTGATGAATTGTTCTAACTGTCAGGAAATTTCTCCTTAGTACTAAGTTGCTTCTCTCCTTGATTAGTATCCACTCATTGCTTCTTGATTAGTTTCTACCCATTGCTTCTTGTCCTGCCTTCAGATGCTTTGGAGAATAGCTTGACTCCCTCTTCTTTGTGGCAGCCCCTGAGATATCAGATCACTGCTATCATGTCTCCCCTAGTCCTTCCTTTAATCAGACTAGACATACCCAGTTCCAGCAACCGTTCTTCATATGTTTTAGCCTCCGCTCCCCTAATCATCTTTGTTGATCTTCTCTGCACTCTTTCTAGAATCTCAACATCTTTTTTTACATTGTGGCGACCAAAACAGGATGCAGTATTCCGAGTGTGGCCTTACGGCATTATAAAATGGTATTAACACTTCATGTGATCTTGATTCTATCCCTCTGTTTATGCAGCCTAGAACTATGTTGGCTTTTTTGGCAGCTCCTGCACATTGCTGGCTCATGTTTTAATGGTCATCCACTAGGAATCTGGGATTCCTCTCACAGTTACTACTCTTGAGCAGGGTAACACATATACTGTATCTCTGCATTTGATTTTTCTTGCCTAAATGTAGATCCTTAAGCCCATGTCACACTGAACCAACGGATGCAAAGAGGATGTAAAACGGACAAAAAATCTTGCCATCCGTTCGAAAACGCAATGTACTCACTGCCTCCGTTTGGCTTCCTCTCTATCCGTCCAGCATCCGTTTATGGACGTTTCATCCGCTCCAAAAGTTTTGGGCTGTCCAAAACTTTTGCGCAGAAAATTTATCCAGTTCGTCCATTCTGCATCCGCTACGCATCCACTACGCATCCGTTACGCATCCGCTATATCCGCTAGGCATCCGCTACGCATCCGCGCAACTCGCATCCGCCCGGACGCAGGGAGGAAGCGGAACAGACACAGAACGGATGCAGAACGGATGCCTAGCAGATGCAGCACGGAAACAAAGCGTTTAAAATGGAAAAAACGTTCGCAGAGGGGACCTATCTCGGATATTAAGGGTGTCTAGAGGATGCCTAGAGGATGCCTAGCAGAAAACCTATACTGCCTATAAAAAGGGGGAGCAACTCGCCTGCATCTCACTTTCAGAATAGCAGCCCAGCGGTGCAGACCTCTGCAGCCTTCATCTGCCTCTTCCTTTTCCACAGCATCCAGTCATGTCCACCGTGGATTGTAACAAAGTCCTTTCGGCAGCCACCTTTGTTCTGCAACCGTGCGAAGCCATCTGCAGCCTCTGTGAACTCTACTGCGAGAAGAAAAGGAGCCACCCAAAAAGAGTCTGGATCCGAAGATGGTTCACCAGAAGAGCAGAGGACGGACTGTACAACAAGCTGATGGTGGAGCTCAGGAGCGAAGACACTCGGGCATTCCAGAACTTCATGAGGATGCCTCCAGCCATGTTTGACGAAGTTGTGCAGCGCCTGATACCCAGGTTGACCAAGGCAAACACCAGCTTCCGGCCCAGCCTGGAACCTGGGCTCAAGGTGGCACTCACTCTGCGCCACCTGGCTTCAGGGACCTCCTACAGGAGCATGCAGTACGACTGGACGGTGCCATCCAACACCATCAGCATTGTGGTCAGAGAAGTGGTGCAGGCCATCATCAAAGAATACAAGGAGGAGCTCCTCCAGTACCCCTCCACTGAAGAAGGCTGGAAGAAAGTTGCAGAGCAGTGGTATCAGAAGTGGAACTTCCCACACACCGTTGGAGCCATAGATGGCAAGCACGTGGCCTGCAAATCTCCAGCCAAGTCGGAGTCCACTTATTTCAACTACAAGGGCTTCTTCAGCATCATCCTCTTCGCCATGGTTGATGCTGACTACAAGTTCATGTACATCGATGCTTCAGGCAACGGCTGATCTTCAGATGCCCAGGTATACAACACCAGTCACCTCAAGGAGGAGCTGGAGGCAACCTCATCATGGGCTTCCCAGATCCAGAACCCCTGCCCAACGACACACAAGATGTGCCCTACTTCATCGTGGGGGATGACGCCTTCTCCCTCACAACCTACCTCATGAAGCCGTACACTTCCAGACTCCTCACCCATGAAGAGAGGATCTTCAACTACAGGCTGTCCAGGGCAAGGCGGGTGGTGGAGAACGCCTTTGGCATCCTGACCAACAGGTTCCAGGTACTTCTCACCACCATGCAGCATTGCCCAGAGACCGTGAGGAGGATCATGGAAGCTTGCTGCATCCTGCACAATCTCATGCTCACCCGCTACCCAGTCTTGCAGAACAGGCTCGTGGACCTCCAGCAAGGCAATGGGGACATGAAGCCTGGGGAATGGAGGCAAGGGCGAAAACTGATCGACACTGAGGATGTGCAAGGCCCCAACAGAGCCTCACATGAAGCAAAGAAGCAGCGCAACCTCCTGAGACACTGGTGCAACTCCCCAGCTGGAGCAGTGGAGTGGCAAGACAGGATGGTAGATGCTTAATGGATGCTTCCTTCAGCCTGTCTCATCACACGGATGAGATTGGGCCATGTATGTTTGGTTGGCCTACAATGAACAGGGCGTTTAATAAAGAATTGTGTTTATGTTGATGTGTGGATAATTATTACATTATTATTGATAATAAAGGGCCATAGGTGTGGCACCTGGGAGGCTGGACCATACAGTCCCACTATGCTTGCACTGGAGGTTTATCTATCCCACAGCTATTACCCATCCCACAGGTATCCCTGCCCATCCCACAGTTATCTCAACCCATCCCACAGCTATCTTAACCCATCCCACAAGCATGCAAAGGCTTAAACCATTTCTAAAAGTTTCCACCAAGACTTTATTAAAAAAAAGAAATGAAGCAAGTGTGTGAATCAAAAATAGACTTTATTAACAACAAGCTACAAGACAAAAATGAGTCTCTGGTACTCCTCTTGGTCGCTCAGCCCCAGGGGTGAAGGGTGCAGGTGCTGTGGAGGTGGCTGGTGCTGGAGTGCTTGTCATCAGCTCCTCCAGAAGCAGAAGCAGCAGAAGCGCCAGTCCCAGAAGAGCGAGCCCATGCTGCAGAAGCCCCAGGAGAACCAGAGTGAGGGCCAGGGAGAGGGATGGTAGCCCTGTCCCTCTTGCCAGGGCTGGCAGCAGATGGCTGAGGCTTGCTGTGCTTCCGCATGGTTGTGGGGTTGCTGGCTGGCAGGGAGGCTGGCAGGAACCAAGGCTGGCAGGCAGGCTGGCAGGCAGGCTGGCAGGGAGGCAGGCACCAAGGCTGGGAGGCAGGCACCAAGGCTGGCAGGAAGGCTGGCAGGCAGGCAGGCAGGCACCAAGGCTGGCAGGCAGACATGAACCGAGGCTGGTAGGAAGGCAGGCAGCAAGGCTGGCAGGCAGACTGGCTGGCAGCAAGGCTGGCAGGCAGACTGGCTGGCAGGTTGGCAGGGAGGCTGGCAGCAAGGCTGGCAGCAAGGCTGGCAGGCAGACATGCAGGCAGGGCAGGCAAGGCAGTCGATGTGTCTGGAAGCAGGTCTTTCCTCTGAATGGCGACCTGCTTCCGAGCTGCTTCCGTTATATCTGCGGGGCTGACGCAATGCATCCTCCCCGCATGCGCAATTAACGCCAGGCATCCATTAGGCTTCCGCTGTGCATCCGCTGTGCATCCGCTTCATCCGTTCAGTGTCCGCTGTGCATCTGCTATATCCGTTCTGCGTCCGCTTTGCTGAGGTCCCCCGGAAGCCCTGCAGATGTGCCATCCACTCCCATCCGCTCCCATCCACTTCCATCCGCTGGGCTTCCGTTCCGCATCCACTTTGCATCCGCCGTGCGTCCTCCCCGCGTCCGTGTTATCCGCTCCGGTTATGCAAATTTTTGCCCCTTTTGAGAGCAGATAACAATGGATGGAACATTTTGCTCGTCCGCTGTGTCCTTTTTGCATCCGTTGGGCAGTGTGACATGGGCTTTACTTTTTTCACCACTGAAAAAAGTAACACGGTTATTTCAGTAACATGGTTGTTAAATGAATCTGGCTTCCCCATTGACTTGCTTGTCAGAAAGTCACAAAGGGGAATTGCATGACCCCTGGGACAATGCAATCATCATAAATATGAATCATCATAAATATGAATCAGTTGTCAAGCATCTGAATGTAAATCACATGACCATAGGGATGCTACATGAAAATAAGTCACTTTTGTCAGTACCGTTGTAACTTTGGTCATTAAACGAACTGTTGTAAGTTGAGGACAACCTGTATTTTAGTATGCATTGCAATTTTTAGGATTTCCACTCTATTCCATGTAATGAGTTGGCTTCAGGTTTCAGCCAAACTCAGTTAAGCTCGTTCTGAATATTGCTTCAAATAAAGTTGCGTCTGCATTAGTTCAGTGATGGGTACAGAGAACAAAATGCCATAGATTTCATGCATTATAAGTGACAAGAGCTTGGATTCTTCAGATAAAATGGATAAATGGTGTGTATCCTCTGCAGACATCTCTCATTGAAAGGATAGTTCAGTATTAAATTAGCCCCTTTTAATGAGCTCCTGACTGTAGAGAAAAATAAAGGAGCTGGAACATTAAGGATGAAAGTAGATGCTATTAATAAGCTGGTCTGTTTGGGGTTTTGTGTATGTGTGAGCTTTGCTTTGTTTTGCTATTTTGCAGAGGAATATTTGTCCTCTCATTGCTTCCCTGTTAAGCCAGCTGGTAGTGACTCATGAATTCAAAAACCAGAGGTATAAAACTATCCTGCTTGTGCTTGCAGGATCTGCCCAGCAACTGCATATTAGCAGATCTAAAGGCCTAAGCAAAATGGGTCACTGCTTTTATCAGCTGACATCTGGAAAAAAAAACACCAGGAAAACTCAGTAATCAGGAGCAGAAAAATGGTTGAACACTGGAAACCTGCCACTTGTTCCAATGGGTTAGTAGTTTTAATGTTTTTATAAAAAGAACAGCAATTGGTAAATCTGTTCCTTTGCCTGATGAGCACAACAAGCTTCAAGATGGAATGTTATAACAACATTCTATAATTGTTGAAGCTTCTGTATCTACATTTTATAAAAAACTTACATAGACCTTATGTGGCAGTAGGCAGATGACCATTCCAGACCCAAAAGACCTCTCCTACAAGAAAGGAAGTTGTATATCACCTTACCCAAGGACAGATTTTCTTCAGTCCCCCCTCAGCTAAAAAAGTTTTGATTTCATTCTTGTCTTTTAAAAGAATGTGCCTCAAAAATTGGCTCCAACTGAAGCAAAGAGTGCAAATAAAACAATTCCATCTTTCACTTCTCAGTGACTGTAGGGCCATCAACAAGCACCAAGCAAACTTCTTGAAGCAAATATTGCCCATTTTAATAACAAATAATAGTGCTTTAAATATTTTATCCAGAAGCCTACAGATACATAAAATCAAACGTATCTTCCTAAACAGCCTTTCCTGCTTCAACTTGTTGAAACACATTATTTCTTTATTTGATTTACGGTCAGTCTTTCATTCAGGAGCTCAAGGTAGTGTACACTATATTTCCTCCTCTTTTCCCCATAACAACTCTATGATATAGGTTGTGCTGAAGCAGAGTGACTTTCCATGGTTCAGGGTAGGTTAAAACCTGGATCTTCTCACTTGTGGAGTACCTGGGCTGCGGTATAGTGGTATATCCATATTTCCATGCAGTACTTGTTTAATTATCACAGGTTCAGCAATCCTTCAAAGTTATATAACATTGAATAAGGACACTTAAGACCATTCCTTTTAAATGTGGACATTGCAATGTCCCCATGGTTGTGATCACAATTCTGGTGCTTGACAATTGGCTTGCAATTACGATGGTTGTAGATCCTGCAGTCATGCAATAATTATTTGTAACTTTCATCGTTGGCTTCTGATGAGGAAAGCTAGCAGAAAAGCTGGCAGGTGGTTACAAATGGTTGCAACAGCTGTTGTAAGTCAGTAGTCATATGAGATTGTGCTTTATGATCACATCACTTAGCGTCGGACTGCAACCAGTTGCAGTTTCTCTTGTTAGCAACTGCAGTTGGGACTAGGAACATATTTACTAAACAAATCAGTCACTAAACCAAGATTTTGCTTGCAATCTTATTTCAGATTTCCTTTGCTTCACAGATTTACAAACATTGTAAATGTGAGGACTGGTCACAGAGTTATTTTTTGATTACCATCATAACTCTGAACAGTTCCCAGCCTTCAACCATACTAATTGGGATAGTGAGAATTGCAATCCAGAGGAAGGCAGCCATTTCCTCATTCTAATGTTCTGCCAATGATGCTTGTCTTCTCTCTAGTCTGCTGATTAAATATTTTAATTCATCATTATTCAGTAGTCTCCTGACAAGTCTTTCTTGGTCCTCTCCATGTTATTATATGAACCTTTTTACATCAGTTACTATAACTCTCGTTAGTTCTTTAAAGAAGACTATTTTTTAAAATTGTTGGACATTGACCCTTTGTACAGAGATGCATTCCTTTTCATTAATGCATCGTAACTAAGTACGGTGTTTCACACAGATATTTTAATGCCATTGGTACCCAGAGAGCATTAGCTTTATATGTACACAGTATCTATTTTATATATTTCCATAATTGGCAAATACTCTCAGTAATTAAAATTATAAAAAGCATAAAATGTATCAATGCAGTATTTTACCTAAAAGCATGTCACTAAGAGTCAGTACCGCAAAAGGGAAATTACAGACTGCCCCAACCCTATTGTTCTCCAAAAGCTCTTCAGAAAAATAAATGTTCTCACCATTTTCTAAAATGTTGTCAGTATGTCTACTAGCTTAATCTCAATGAGACCATTCGGTAGCATTACAGAAAGGGCCTGTTTTCAACCCTGTCTCTCCCACCCATCAGAAATGGGAACTACTAATAAAGTAGAATGGGAGGAATATGCCATTCCTTTTGGAAGGAGTGGCCCTTGTGATATCTGGGTACCAAGCCATATAAGGCTTTATGTATTAAATCCAAGACTTTGACATGTAAAGGCCCGGTCCCACTGGCTGACGGATGCAAAACGTATGCATAAAGGACACAGCAGATAAGCAAAATTTTGGGGGTGGACCCATCCGTTGTCATCCGCTCCAAAAAGTGGTGAAAATTTGCATAAACAGAATGGAAAAGAATGGAAAAGAACAGACATGTGTAGTATGTAGCGGGGATGTTAAACAGATGTTCATAGGAAGCCTAGCGGATGGAAGCGGATGACACCTCCAAAGGGGTTCCGGGGGGAAATTTCAAAGCGGATGCATAGCGGATGAAGCGGATGCATTACGTACGCCTAAAGGAAAGAAAGGGGATGCCGCACGGATGTATATCGAATGCAAACCATTCAGTGCGCATTCTTTCTATTTCCGTGCTACTAACGCTGTGTAGATGTTCTGTGTATCTTTTGTTTCCTCTCTCTTTCCGTTTTCAGCTGCAGCAGATGTGAGTTGCGAGGATGCCCAGAGGATGCAGAGAGGATACAGTGGACATTTAACGGATGATAAACGGACATAGAATGTTTGTTGCTCCTATGTCGCGGATTTACATCGTACACAGCGGAAAGTTCATCCGTTCACAAAGTTTTGTGCAACTCAAAACTTCTTGCGCGGATGAAATCGCAGTGGACGGATGCTTGACGGATAGAGCGTATGAAACACGAATGCAATGAGTACACAACAGATGCATAGTGTTTTCCAATGGATGGCAAGCTTTTTTTAACGTTTTACATCCTCTTTGCATCCGTAAGTGCAATGGGACAGGGCCTTAAGACTTTGTAAGCTTAAACTTTCAAAGACATTGCCACTGGAAGCTAATCCATGACCATAAAACATAAGTGTTTTGTGGCTACAGTCATTCTTATTTGTCCATAAAGGGGATACTGCATTTTGTACCAAATGCCATTTCTGAATTGTCTTCAAAGGCAGCACAGTGTAAAAGTACTTTGCAGCTACTTTACTATCACAGTAATCTAACTGTATAGTGATAAGTTTGACGGGTCCTTAGTGCTCTCTAAGCTTGTTTGTTTTCTTGCAGACATAGCCTGTGTTCGATAACCTGTGTCCGATAACTCTCACTTCAACAGTAACCTAAGTTATACTGATGATGTCTCCCAAAAATTTCATTTAGAGGTTGAGAGAAGTAAAAGAAGCAGGATTGAACTTTGGCATCATAAGGGAGTGCTCATCAGGCCAGTTTTTCTTCTGTTCCCCTCTTTACTAGTATCCATTTTACAATAGTCACTGTAAAATAATTGTCTCTAACTTACCAACAGCCAGATTTCTGACTAGCTAACTTCACACACAGCCATTCATATTTCATCAGGTCACTTGGTCACGAGAAAGGTCCACTATGGACACTGAAATTGAGGAAGCTGCATCTAATAATCCATGTTTATGTACGGAGGATGATAAATAGCACATGGAACGTGACTAGTTCTGTCCATATACATGATTCCAGAGCTCCATTAACTTAAGCAGATTATTTAAGAATCAACTGCAGATGTGTTATTTCTTTTGTAATATTCCTTCTGTATGTCATCATAATATAGCTTTGTCTTATTTGGCTGAGCCAAAAGTTATGAGAAGAATTACAATATTACAAATCTGTTATGAGAAAAATAATACACCAAAGAACTTTAGATGAGGATAAGATGAAGAGTATTCATTTCATGATTGCAACCTATTGTTTGAATGTATGTTTTTCAGGAGTTTCAATTTTATTAGGATCTTTATCTTTATCTTGTATGGTTAATTTACTTGTTATTTTATCTTTTGACCTGAAATTGTAATGTGGTTTCTCTTTTTTGGAATCAAACATTCACATATCAGCTGTTTTATACCCCCCTTTGCAGACAATTGCTAAAATGTCCCCAACTTCACTCAAGATAACTTTCCGGCAACTTAAAGAGGGAGCTTCTTTGAACCTGCAAGATGTATTCACAATGGAATATAGATTGAGTCAAGCATGCATGGTAAGACGTGTTGCATTTTGGCACCTTCTGAGCCAAGTTTATTTTTATGTCCCTAAGTATGGCTTACAGGACTGCTAGTATTTCCTATAGTCCACAGAACAGGAATTCTGTTATCTATTCCATTCTATTTTTGTACACTGTTGTCTGTGAACAGATAAGGGGCAAAAACCCTTTAGCTAAAGGTAGACAAACTCCATTATACATGTCAGATTTTTTTTCCTTCTGGTTTACTGTTCCTAAATGGGAATTAGCTTTCCTTTTGTGCCTGATTCTTAATAAATATGTTTTATACCATTGATTTTAAATGTTAGCATTTTATCCTTGCAGCACAAGTTACAGGGCTTCTTGTTCTTTCACTGGCTCTGTTCAACATTGTTTCATATTAACTTTAATAAGAGGGTGATAGCCAAGGGTGATAGCCAAGATGTGAAGGGTCCATATCAATCACACTTTTGTCACATATATCTCCATGTATCTCCACATTTGAAATCCATTTGGCAGATTGGTGTCTGACGTTGCTACTGTCTTGTGGGCTGTGGGAAAAGTGACATTAAGCTGAATGGTGTACTTTCTCTACTTCTTTTTTCCGCCAGGAGTTTGCATTCTTTCACTTAAACTTTATTTTTCGGCAGCTACAACTTTCTGTGGCTTTGTGAAGGAGAAATCTCTTTTCTCACCCCTTCCCAAAAATGTATAAAAGAACTTAAAAGATTAATTCAAGATCTAAAACCTGGATTGCCATTGTTACTTCAGTAAAGTCCTTATGATTTGTCAAGTGCTGATGAACAAACCTTTTGAGGAATTAACAACCATACACTGTACCTTGGAAAGTGTCCTTGCTTCTGGTTATTTCATCAACATAACAAAGCAGATATACTACAGGATGACCCAATTTTACATATCTTTCATAAACTGTGTTCCACTCAGATAAGAATGCATGTACATTTTTTTCCTGAAGTAATGTTGAGTTTCTAGTTCAATCAAAACATTGCTACCCATTTTTCCCGGTTCCCCCACCTCACACAAAACTACACTATAATTCTGAAAGTTTGTTGAGCATTCTATATTGACTATACTTGTGTTGTAGCCTGTTGGCCGCCAGCCCCTCCAGCAGCCAAATCAGAGGACAAGGAGGCCTGGGAGTCAGGGCCAGCATCAAGGCAACCTGAGAGCTCTGATAGAGAAGAGGGAATGGAGCTGGCAGAGATAGAGACGGAGGTAGAACCTGGACTAGCTGTCAGCCCTCAGATGGAGAGTCAACAGCCCCCAGGTCTGGAGGTGGCTGATGAAGAAGAGGAGAAATAGCTGGGTCCAGTGCCTGATACATGTATGCACAGAAGGCAGAGGAAAGGAGAACCGTGGAAATCTGTGGGCCAATCCTTGGAAAGGAAGAGACACCACTGATAGTGAAACCCCACCCTAGCTCTGGGAATAAAAGGCAGGAGGTGGAGATGAACAGATGTGGCAGACATCTATTCATCTTCTGGCTGGACTTGTTAGCTTGTGATGAGAGAGAAACTTTTTGCCGGGGCTGCTGGCACTCCTCATAAAGGTATCTGAGCTAACTTGAGAGGGTTTGTTGTATTTGGGGAGCTAGGTCAGAACAACTTGGTTCTTTCAAGAAATTCAAAAGATGTTGCTATGAAAAGAAAAGAAAGGCAAAGAAAAAACTATTTTCTCCTTCCTCTGTCTCCCATTTGTTGATAGAGAACGTTCATGTTGTTGTGCCTTTAAGTCAGTTTTTGATTCCTGGTGACTGCCTGGACTAGTCCCTGCTATTTTTTGACAGGTCTTTTGGAAACGATTTGCTGTTAGTTCCTTCTTAGGCGTGAGAAAGAGAATGCCCAAGGTCACCTGGCTCTGGTTTTGTATCTGAGGTTGGCTTTCTTTCTCCTGTAAGACTAGGAACTTACAGTCTCCTGGTTTTTAATTTGGTATTTTAACCACTACACCAACTGGCTCATCTAGTTTACATATTAATATAACTTCCATCACTATACTCAATGAAGATTCATTCTGCAGGGGTGATGCAATGTCCATTATAGTCCCTTCGTGCTATTTGTTATACTGCCAGATGAACTTCTAGTATTATCATCTGGAATGCACTCTGTGAGATAATTTCATTTGAAAGGTGCACATGCCTTTCATGTGTCAGTTCTTCACTGACTTGGCTATTCATCACCAGTAAGTGAGCTCACTCATGTTCTGTACATGAAGCTCAGAAATCAACAGTGAAAAACCATCAACGGCTTATTTTCAAGTTGTAATCTTTATACCAAAAAACCCTCCCACTGATCCTATGCAAAATCTCACACTCATCCCAGAAGCTCAAAGACGCAAGCTAAAAATGTTACCAGGTTGAAAATCAATATACAAAAGTGGCCTTTAGATAAGATATTTTTGTGTGTGGAGTTCTTGATGTTCTCTGAGCTTGGTTGTTTGCCCGCAGACATTTCATTACCCAACTAAGCAACACTGAATGAAACATCTATAAGCAAACAACCAACCCCAGAGAACATCCAATACTCCAACAATTCAGTCCTGAGCTGCAGATATTCTTTCCTACTGGAAGATATTTTTCTTGTGAAAAAGTGCTATGGGAACTAAATATAGAAAGAAAATTATATTACAATATATACCAGGAAATTACCTAATTACTTCTTTTATCTTACAGCGAGGCCATGACTTCTATGAAGGTGTCCGAGCAGGTAAAATATGAAGCCAGAGTTTCCATTTCAAGTGAATTACAATGCAGACCTAGTGAGATTGTTCAGAAACTATTAGTTCAGACATGTTATTGGTGGCAGGGAGAGTTTAAGACATGCTCTTTGGACACAATATTTCTCTAGGATACCTGCAAAATATATTATCTGATGACCTCTTTTTATTTGGGACAATTTTTGTAATATTAAATAATAAAGATGATAGTAGAAAATAACAAAATAAAATAATTAACTAAAATTAATTAAAATTAATAAAACTAAAATAATTTAATAAAATAAGATAATTAAAATAATAAAAATAGTTAATAGTTATTTGGAACATCAAGCAGATTTATTCCTATTTCGCTTAGTGGCAGAATGGGTAGCAGTATGCAAAATTGAGCTGCTCTAAGAAAAATAACGGTCTGTTGTGGTTGTGAGGTTGTAAGATTGTTCCAGGCAAAATCTATAACAGAAGATACCAAACAAAAGCATATTTTGACTGTCATATAATTGTTGAGTATAACTTCCATAGCCTAGCCATGGAGAGTCTTTTAGAAGGCTCAGTGCGCCTTCCAGGGTGTGAGGAGTTTTGAGTTCGTTGAAACATCTCAGTGCATTATAGCTGGATAGGGGACCAGTGCAGAGGGTTTAGTGGAAACCCCTCAATCCAAATATGGAGCCATTTGAGGTAAGGACATGCAGTGAGAGGGTGATATAAAGACTAACCCACCACTGAGATTGATTTGAGATTGAATATTTTATATTAAATAATTTTTCGGTGTTTGGCTTAAAAAGATAATCATTTATTATTACTACTCTTTCTGACAGAAATTCACTAGAGGAATACAAATAATAAAATGCCTGTATTGGGCTGGCACAACCCCCCCCCCAATTAAATAAATAAATGTTTTAATGTTGGACTCTCAATCATTCTGTTTTCTAGTGATGGGAATATAAGTTACTTTTCTATTCAAAAAATTGAATGAATCAGTTCTATCTTCAATAGAAAAATACATAAATCATACATAATGTACTGATCTCTATAATTATTTATCTTTCATATATGCTAAGAATAATATAAAATCTTTCTAATATGATTATTAAGAAAAAGCATAACTGAAAACATTTTTCTCTACTAGTACTTATCGACAAAGACCATTCCCTTAAATGGAAGCCAGCTGTTCTTGAAGAAGTAACAGATGAATTTTTGGATTCGTGCTTTAAGTCTCTTGGAAATGATGACCTCAAATTATAATAATGTTTTATTAACATAAAATCAAAGTCTGTATTATATAATCCAGTAAAATGTGTGATGAATTTAATCCAATAAATTATTTCATCATGTAAAAAAAGAATTTGCATTGATTGAAATGCTTTGAAGAAGACTTATATTTTTCAGAGACAAACATCATTCCAGATTCTAGGAGTTTGGTACCTATACGTTTTTATTTTTCTGTGAAAACTGAATGTAAAATGTGACACTCTGATTTCGCTAAAACAATTTATGTTATATGGACAGTTAAATATAGCAAGAATAAACTGCACTAATTTAAAGGAGTTGAGCAGCTGTCCAAAATGATCGTTGATGAAATATATGTTAATTCTCTTTTATATAAAATTGTATGGGTTTTCTTTTTTTACTTGCAGATTGTAGTTACTCAGAAAGTTCTGCAATTTCCCCCTGTAGTTCAGGTACAGCTATAAAACAAAACTATCTGTTCCACCACTTTAACTTCACTGACAAAACTAATATGTGAAAGGATTCTTCTGCTAAATGAGATCTGGTAATTGGGACATGTGATGCTTCTTTAATCAAAACTCCTCTCCAACATTTTGACACTATATTTTTTATCTGCTCAAATTTTGCATATTACTAGATTAATTTTAAAGTAAAACAAATACGTGTAACCAGCAAGACAAACTGTCTCTTAAAAAGATAATAGTACAACTACAGTACTTAAAACAAAATATATGTTGCTTTTAGTTACCCTTCTAAGATGATCTAAAATCAAAACTGTTACTGATTCCTTTTTAAAGGAAATATATATTTTCCCAAATACTTTCAATATGTTCTCCTTCTGTCTTATTCAGGACTTCTACAGATTTCTTTCCTAGAATAAAATAGAAGAAACGTGTAAAGCCAGAGCAGAACAACTTCCTGGCTATAAAACAGCATGGAGGACAAGATACCAGGACCTGGGGGTCTCCCAAGGCCTGAATGAAATCTGAATGAATCTCCACATCCAGAATTGTCTTCAAAAAACTGTTAGCCGCCTATGACTGAAACATATCTCATTTATATGGATTTGAATTAAATCAGACCTCAACTCCAAATTGACAATGAAATCATCATGAAAACAAAATAGCAAATAGTACAATCAAAAAATAGAAAATATACCATATTAAACAAGTGAGCAAATCCAGTCACCATAACAAAATATATACAACACTAGACAACTAAGTCCAGCACCCTAGCCCAAATCCTGAGAATAGAATCTCAGGTCTTTAAAGTCCTCTAGAATTCATTAGAATGAGAGCCACCTAGAGATCAGGGAACCTCATTCCCAAGAGAAGCACTTTAGCAAAGAAGGCACATTTCCAGGTCCCAGTGGCATCACTTAATTGAAGGAACCTGGAGAGGTAGGCCAATACCGTAAGAAACAGGTAATCCCTCAAATAACCAATAACTATGCCAGATGGGGTTTTTTAGGTCATACACAGCACCTTGAAATGGACCCAGAAGTAAATTTTCTGTTCAGTTCACTGTCCACACTGATTATGAATCAGTTGAGCTTTCAAGTGGTCTTCGAGGACACCAGCATGTAGAACTCTAGTCAGAGATGAGTGACTATGTAAAGGGCTTTCCAGTCTAGGAAACAATACAATAGTGTACCAGATGAAGCAATGGAAAGGCCTTCTTGGCCACATTTGATATCTAATGCTTGAGCAAGAGCTATAAGTGCACACTCCCAGATTGCATACGATTCTTGAATTGGGAAATACTATCCTGCCATAAGTCATTTATGTAGGCCATCTATAAGTGTAATCGGGGCTATCTCTGTACTGAGTCCCAGCCCAAAATCCAAACAAATGGGTTTAGATAATCTACTTCTAGGGTTTTTATCAAGAAGGAAATCCTAGAAAGATAGAATTGTAATCAGGATGGTGGCTATCCAACTAGAAAGTGATTTAGTTATAAAAAAAACAATGAAATACAGCCACAACAAAACAAAAATTAAAACTATATGATGAAGATAGACATGATCTCATACTTTTAAAAAATGCACATTTTGGGAACCAATAATCAGTACTCGATGAAAGACGAGGATCTGGAAATATTTTGTAAGGAAAAACAGTACTATCCTGCTATTGTGCAAGTAATCTCTAGAAGATGGATTACTGTACATACAACATATGCACATAGACCAGACATGCCCATATTCTTTCATTACACCGTCCTATTCAAGAGTTACATTTTATTTGCATTTTAATATTTTTCTGTTCTGGTTATTTTTCACATGACCATATTCTATAATTATTTTGGGTTTTTTTTTTAGGTAACTAATTATTAACCAGGAAATTATATCACAACTGTGTAGAAATCTTTTCATGAATAGATAGGTCCTATCACCATTCTTCCACAAGTTTCCATGGCAATAAATGATGTAATAATACTGGAATTTAGATTTTTCTGAAGAAGAAAAAACACAAATAGAACTAGGAAATCTTTGAAATGTGTTCAGTTACCATGAAGAAGTAACAAAATATAATGACACAACGGAACATCATACAGCCATAATAAATACCCGTGGCCTTTCAAATCAAGATTTTAAGAAATAGAAGGGAATTCTTCCTAGCCTCAGTGAGTAGCGAGGATGTGCAATCCTCACCCAAAGATTGCTGTGAATGTTTATATTGTTTGCTGGGATGTTCACCATACATGTCTATTTCTTTACACTGTTTAGAAAGCTGAATTTTACTTTTTCTTCCTGAAGCACTTTTCATTTGGAAGGGGACAAATATGAAACAATCCAGGTAAACAGATAATTATCTTGTTAGCCTAATTTGGTATGCCTTCTCTTTTTCAGCCATTTCTCAGCTTCAAAGAAAAAGTGCCCCTTTTGACTTAAGCACTAGGAAATGACTGATTAATCCAAACATTGTGTTGTACTGTTGAAAAATCTGAAAACAGAAATACAGAGACATTTTTCATTTTACTCAGACCATTCATATATTTCATAGCAGGGTCGATGACAATTTGCCATGGGCAACCTACCACGCCAACTCACCACAGCCAACTTGCCGCAGCCAACTGACTGTGGGGCAAGAGTTACACTAAAGAAATTGTGGAATAGAATCTTTAAAGAAAGGATGCAAAAGGAGGAACAAAATGAAATGTAAATGACAAAAATTAAAACACTTTATTTATTTTAAATAATTAAGTTTGTTAAATTGTCATACGGCAAGTTGTCCTGCAGCGAGTTAGCCATGGTGAGTTGGCTGCAGCAAATTGTCCCATTCCGTTCGTAGCATGAGTGGTATTTTATTTTCCACATTCTACCCAACGTTCTATCTAAATGGTACTCTAATAATGTTTAGTAGTACATTTAGCATGTTATTGGCACTCAAATTTTGAAAGGTTTTTGCAAGGTCTTGTCAGCCATCAGAGTGAACATTCATGTCTAAAACAAAAGAAAATCTTATAATCTTCATTCCAAGTTGGACATGGTTATCTAAACATGCCAACTTTACTTCATGGGAGTAATTGTTATATGAATATTTAAGACCCCAAACTTTTTAGGACTCTCATATAGAGTTTCAGATAAATACACAAAGTTAAAAGGGTTTTTTCCTTTATTCAAACATAACTTAAAGCAATTAACTAATAAGAAGGAAAATGCATAGGCAAAAAACAATGGTAGTTTCCTTCCTTAAATTGTTACTTAAATGATAGTCAAACAGCAAATAATGATTTAAAAATCATGCTATTGTGGTTTAATGAATAATGTGGTTTAATGAAATCTGGCTATTGTGGTTTAATGAATAAGGGACAGAATGGATTTAGCCTTCTTAGAGATTCTCCATATCTTTTTCTGAGAAGGTCTTATGGACACTGCTGGCTATTACCTCTTCAAGAGCAGAAATAGGGAAATGAAGAGATTACTTGGCAATCCAGTCTGCAACATGTAAAATTGCTCAGTATCATTATTTACCTAGTATTTTTTTAAAAAGTATCTTATTAATTCCAATAGAGACAGAACATCATGGATAAAATCTATGTGATTGCTAAAAGTCACCAATGATTTTATGGCATAATCATAATAAGACCACGTGTGATGATACATCACTTGCTGTAGTATACCTTTTATAAAATCTAATACAAAATCAGTCTGACATTCACCATACAATTGTTTGGGCCCTGCCCACTAATAAAGTAATATTATGTAGAATATATATGTGTGTATACATGTATTAGAACTGAAGGCATTCTGGCTCTAAAGAAGTCAAATTACTTTCTATTACTTGCCAGAATAATTATCAATTTGGCATGTGCTTATTGAATATTGTTGAAAAAAGAATTGCTACAAAATATTCTGTTCCAAAGGGGAACTGCACTATAAAGTATCTGAAATGCGTAATTTCAAACCATTAGGGGTGACATTTTTGCTATAATGGATTATACCCAAACAAAATGATAGCTTTCTCGATATAAAAGTGCCTTGCTTCTTTCAATTCTGTACTGAAAATATAGTCTGTTCTAGGAATGTATTTACTTAGAGAAAATCATATACAGTTTAGTTTAAGAACAGCAGTTCTTCACTATTATTGTATTATAATTTCCTTTTGAACAGTTAATTATGTTGCCTGAATAACCAAGAGGACAAAGGCTGTGCTTTCTTCAAATTTAATACTAAATTAATATATTATTCCCACATTTTCAGTAGTCACCTTTCTCCATATATACAAGTTGCCACAATTGTTATATATTGCATTTTTGCTTTCCATTTGTCTACTCTCCCTATTGTCCTCTTGATAATTGATAACCAAGAGAAATAATCTCTCCAGTGTTTTTAGTACACTTTCATAAGGACTTTGCTAGTAATTTTGCAAAAATCATCGTAATTTCAATTTTTTTCTTGTAAATATTAAATGTACTTTTTTTGTATGTTCTTTTATAAAACATACCTCTGTGCAGGTCTTTGGTCTGTGTTTAGTATGCTCAACCAAGTAAAAGTGTAAAATAACTAGCCTTACTTCAACAAGATGTGAGATGCCTTTGGAAAGAAACCTTTGATAGACACATAACGTCCCGATAGGGTTCAGACTCATGCTAAGTAACTAAATCCCCTTTATGTAAACAGGGAAGTTAAGCACCAATATTTCTCTTTTTCTTTTTTCTAAGATACCTTAGCATATGGGTATCAAACTCGCAGCGCCATGTTGCCGTTACGTGATGTTTCACAATGTTTTTTTCCCTTTGCAGAGTTGGGGTGGGCATGGCCTGAGCGTGATGCATCTGACCCACAGGCCACCAGTTTGACACCCCTGCTGTTTAGCTCAATAGGAATTATATAGCTAAAACCCTCTTCTGACACACTGACACAAACATCCCCTCCCCTCATGTCTATTTGGTTGGGGGAGGATTGATTTTGCTTTTAAGGATATTTATACTTTGTTCTGTTGCATTGTTATATTCCTGTAGTATAGATACTGAAATGGAACTTAACGGAATACTGAATTACATACTAGCCCTAGATGTTATTTTGATGTTATTATCCCCTTTGATGTTATTGTAGTTCTATTACAACTAAAGGCAAAAAGTTACCTCAGTCAGTGTTAGCTGTATGTATGATGACTTTTAAAATCACAACTGCTCTCATATGAATGTTGCTTTATTTGTGCTAGCACCAAAACATGAGATGCCTCATGGGCATGTTGGGAAGCCAAGCCCTGCAATTCATGGCTCATCGCTTTCTATGAATGGGATGTCACTGTATTTGCTTTCATTGATTGCCCATTGCTTCACAGCTTGATCCAGAATCTCAAGGGAAAGACGGTGAGCAAAGTCCAGCACTGCAGTGTTTGTTGAAGATGGCATTCCAGAGTTTGCCTGAATAAGGGAAGATTTTTCAAGGTTACATCCATTATCGTATTTGCCAACTTCCCTGCTTCCATCGTCTAGAATAGTGTGCGGGAAGGGGCTTTTGGATTTTATACATCCCATGGTACGACTGCTATTCAATTTAGCTGCACAGTCAGCCTTGATGTATTGTCCTTTAGAAGGGTACAGAATGTCACTTTCTTGCAAGCAGAGATGAGAGTATGCACTTCTCCCAATATCTGCGGGTAAAAAAATAACAATGCAGGGTTTAGAATATTACTTCTTCCATTGATTTTTGTGTTCAGTACATTTAAAAGAAGATTTATTTTAAAAGAAAAATCCAGGAGGAAGGAAATCTGGGGAGCTTCTTTTTGTTTTGGCCCAAAATGGAACTGGTTGTTCCATAAACTCAAGTTCTAGATTCCCAGTTCTGAGTTCTTGTCAGCATCTTATCTACCATATCCTCAAAAATCGTACCTTCCTCCCATTTATCATGAACTGGACTTGGAATAATAACTTTACCAATAGCCCCATCTTACAGTTCGAATTGGTTTTGGATGTTTGATATTTAATAATCAAAAAAAAGTAGCTGTAGCATACTAGAAGAGCAATCCCTCATTCAAGATTATATTGGAGAAAACTCAATAAATCAAATTGAGTTATTATATTTTCAAAGTCATGGTAAGATAAAGAAGAGAAATCAAGAATGTGAGCTTCCAGACACTACTGAAATTCTAGATTATTTAAAGATAACTCAGCAAACATTGGGTATTATGTTAAATTAACATTACAGCCATTACTTTCTATACTTTATTATTAACTACTTCTTAAGAAAAGTCAATATGTTGTTGGCAAAATATTACAGCAGCTACAAAGATAGGAAGAAAAAAAAATTATAGATGCATGAAAGTACATTCCAATTCACGTCAGTAATTTTTGAACACAACATCCTTCTATTATAACACCTCAGGAAAGCATTTGTGACCTCTTCTGAAGAACTGCCTCTCAGTCTCCTGCTTGCCGTATCCCTCCACTCAATTATTTAAAAAGCTTACATTGACCCACGTGATCTTTTACGAGATGCAGCAGCAGATGTGAATTTTCTTGAATACTGGCAGACTTGCAGCAGAAATTCATTGCACTATAGGAGTAGACCTTGAATCTAACAATAGTCTACCCAACACTAGAAAATATATCAAAAGCAGAATGGTTTGTGTTAAATTGCTCATGAAGGCACAATGTTGTTTAAAACACTATGATGCTGTGTGGAGCACCTGGAAACCTGTTCTGCATATTTCAAAGTGTTAACACACACACACATATTATAAACCCATACTCAGCTGGGCCCTAAGCAGCAATTAGTACTGATACTCACTGCAATATTGTTCAGATTCATTAAGATAACTTTGTACTATATATAGAAATGTGGTATTATTCTAGCTCATAAAACCCTTATGACCATGTAGCACCTAGACCAATCACAGGTGAAGAGGTGAAAAGCCCCTCCCCCATTAACCAGCTACCACTGATAACATAAGATTTTTAAATTGAGAAGTAATAGCTTGAGTTTTCTGGGCAGGACTGCATAGCTTTTCTTGTGTATTCAAAATTAAAATTTCAAAATTAGCTTACCCTTGTTTATTGAATATATGATTTTTCTAAACCCGGGGTGTCAAACTTGCATTGACACGGCATCGTCATGTGACATATCGTGACTTTTTCCCTGTTCGCTAAACCAGGTGTGGGCGTGGCCAGCACGTGACACATCTGACCTGCAGGCCACGAGTTTGACAGCCCTGTTCTAAACATTAACAATTTAAAGTTGCAAGAATTGCCGAATTTTCTAGATTAAATAGCTGCATCAATTGTATTGTATTGTATTGTAACTTGAATTGTAGCTGTCTAGAATGTTGTACAACCTATAAACCACCCCCAATGATACAGTGTCAACTCATCTTTAAATCTATATAAAGATGTAAGTACACTGCTCAAAAAAATAAAGGGAACACTGAAACAACACAATGTTAACTCCAAGTTAATCACACTTCTGTGAAATCAAACTGTCCACTTCTGTAACAGCATTGATTGACAATCATTTTCACATGCTGTTGTGCAAATGGAATAGACAACAGGTGGAAAGCAGAGGCAGTTAGCAAGACATCCTCAACAAAGAAGTGGTTCTGCAGGTGGTGACCACAGACCACTTCAGTTCCTATGCTTTCTGGCTGATGGTTTGGTCACTTTTGAATGCTGGCAGTGCTTTCACTCTAGTGGTAATATGACACGCAGTCTACAACCCACACAAGCAGCTCCGGTAGTGCAGCTCATCCAGGATGGCACATCAATGGGAGCTGTGGCAAGAAGGTTTGCTATGTCTGTCAGAGTAGTGTCCAGAGCATGAAGGCGCTACCAGGAGACAAGCCAGTCCATCAGGAGATGTGGAGGAGGCCGTAGGAGGGCAACAACCCAGCATCAGGACCACTACCTCCACCTTTGTGCAAGGAGGGACAGGAGGAACACTGCCAGAGCCCTGCAAAATGACCTCCAGCAGGCCACAAATGTGCATGTGGCTGCTCAAACGGTCAGAAACAGACTCCATGAGGGTGGCATGAGGGCCAGACATCCACAGGTGGGGTTGTGCTTACAGCCCAACACCGTGCAGGATGTTTGGCATTTGCCAGAGAACACCAAGATTGCCAAATTCGCCACTGGTGCCCTGTGCTCTTCACAGATGAAAGCAGGTTCACATTGCGCACATGTGATAGACGTAACAGGGTCTGGAGACACCGTGGAGAACATTCTGTTGCCTGCAACATCCTCCAGCATGACCGGTTTAGCAGTGGATTAGTAATGGTGTGGGGTGGCATTTATTTAGGGGGCCGCACAGCCCTCCATGTGCTCACCAGAGGTAGCCTGACTGCCATTAGATACGAGGTGAAATCCTCAGACCCCTTGTGAGACCATATGCTGGTGCGGTTGGCCCTGGGTTCCTCCTAATGCAAGACAATGCTAGACCTCATGTGGCTGGAGTGTGTCAGCAGTTCCTGCAAGATTAAGGCATTGATGCTATGGACTGGCCTGCCCGTTCCCCAGACCTGAGCGCATCTGGAACATCATGTCTCCATCCACCAATGCTACGTTGCACCACAGACCGTCCAGGAGTTGGGGGATGCTTTAGTCCAGATGTGGGAGGAGATGCCTCAGGAGACCACCCGCCACCTCATCAGGAGCATGCCCAGGCATTGTAGGGAGGTCATACAGGCACATGGAAGCCACACACACGACTGAGCCTCATTTTGACTTGTTTTAAGGACATTACATCAAAGTTGGATCAGCCTGTAGTGTTTTTTTTCCACTTTAATTTTGAGTGTAACTCCAAATCCAGACTTCCATGGGTTCCTAAATTTGATTTCCATTGATAATTTTTGTGTGATTTTGTTTTCAGCACATTCAACTATGTAATGAACAAAGTATTTAATAAGACTATTTCATCAATTCAGATGTAGGATGTCTTATTTTTGTGTTCCCTTTATTTTTTTGAGCAGTATGTTAAGGTTCAGTTTAAAGAGAGCAGAAAGGAATAGTTTAGCCTCTAGAGTACTTTCAGAAACTTGATGAAACTTGAATTATCCAATAATTCATTAATATTTCATTCAATTTATAAAGCCAGCGACCACATGGAATTGACTTGAGTGATATGCAAAGATTAAAAGAAAACAAAGTCAGCAAACCAAATAACAAGTGTCTGATTCCAATTACAGAAAAGAACATTACAAATCAATCAACAGAGCTTGCTCAATTTCCTGGCACAAATTCCTAGAGGAATAGCCAGCTCTTTAAATATTACTAACGGCTTTGAACTAGACTTAATATATTTTTTCAAATATATGTTTCACATTGAAGTCTTGTCAGCCACAAGCCTTCCATCTTTTAACATATTAGTTAATACTTACCTCCAAAAAATATTATAATTTGTTTATCCCTACTTCTTCAGAAGATCTAAAATGATCCATTACAACCTTCTCCAGCCTATTGCCTCTCAAATTCATTTTGAGTCCAAATCTAAGAATTTGCACCTGGGGAAAGGCTAGTGGCGAGGCTAACTAACACTAAACTTATATATATTATTAGCTTTGATTGTTGCATATGTCACGAAGCATTATCATTGGATGCTCAATGTTCTAGGCAGACAAGTAGGAAGTTGAAAGCAACAGGTAAACTATTAGTAAATAAATATATTTAAATTCTACAGGACATTCTGGCTTCAGATTTCACTAGATGAAATTAATTTTACTATTCTCAACTATGCTATCCTTCTAAATCAGGGGTCTCCAGCCCCCGGTTCCTGGACCGGCACTGGACCACAGCATGACAGAACCAAGGCTATGCAAACAAGTGAAGCCCCATCTGCAGGCTGCACGTGAAACTATGCCCCCTCCAGTCCATGGAAAAACCTCTCTCCGCAGACCTGGTCCCTGGTGCCCAAAAATTGGGAGACTGCTGTTCTAAATTATCTGGCAGAACTGGATTTGGAAGGAACTGTTCTGCAATGATTTTCATCTTTCTTGTCAGGCCTGGTCCAGAAGGTGGAGCAAAGGATTACTTTTCAAAACCTATATACTGTCTACTGGTGTTCCTTGGGGCTCTACCTTGTTTCTCATGGTGCTCAATATCCACAGAGAGCTTTTTGGACCATGCTACTGGGAAAACACAACTGGTGATCTGAAAAAGGGGGTTATCAATATGCTGAGGAGAGTTATTTCTTCTGCAATTTATTATCTACTTTCCAGGAATGAGTTTGATCATGAGCTCAATGAGGGAGATGAGACTGAAATTAAATCAAAAGAAAATAGAGGTGCTGTTCGCATATATGCACTACTCTTGGGAAAGGAGCTTCAGATTCTTCTGCATAGGGCTTGTTTTGTACTGAAGGGGTAGGGTTACAGTCTAGAACCAAGATGGCGAACCTATGGCACTCATACCACAGGTGGCATGCAGTACCTCTCTATGGGCATGTGAACCATCACCCTGGTTCAGCTCCACTGTGCATGTGCGCGCACCTCCCACCAGCCAGCTGGTTGTCAAGTCTCTGCTGTGCATGCGTAGGATGCGGGCATGGGGGCCACACACATGCATGAGGATGGCATACATTGCATTTTGGGGGTTTGGAAGCGCATGCGCATATTCACATGCATGCACTTTTGGCACTCAGTCCGGAACAGGTTAGCCATCACTGGTCATGAGTTACTTTTTTCAGTGCCATTGTAACTTTGAATGGTCACTCCACACAAGCAAAGTACCAGCAAAAGAGGGAAATAAAACTCCAGAGAAGTTCCTGAGACAGGAAATTTAGTCCTGCCAAGAATGTAATAAGGGTTAACGGAGAGGCAGTTTCTGTAAGCAAAACCAGAATGTTTCCTTCCTGCCTTCCTTATAGGATTAGGCCAGTAATTTCTTCTAACAATCGGTTCTCTGAACTGCTTAGAATGTTAACAACCGGTTCTAGCGAATAGGTGCGAACTGGTAGAATCTCACCCTTGGATTATCTCTTTCTCCCAGTCTTTCAAACACTAAAGTGAATGATTGCAAATAAAATGTATATGCCTCCATTATTTTTATCTCCCTGCATGTTTATACTAAATTCTAAAAGATGTGTGTGTGTGTTTGTCTGTGTGTGTGTGTGTGTGTGAGAGAGAGAGAGAGAGAGAGAGAGAGAGAGAGAGAGAGAGAGAGAGGGAGAGAGAGAAAGAGAGAGAGAGGGAGGAAGGGAGAGGGAGAGATCTACTATCATGGAATTAAGAAAATACCTGTGCATATCTTTTATCTGTCACTACAAGAGTTGATATTTTAAAATTCAAAGTACTTGAATCAGAAAAGCTCAACAATATATATGTTGCAGCAATGAACCAACAGAAAGCCAACACTTACTCTATTAGAATATTGCATAACCTCCTGACACTTTATCTAATTTGCTTAATGAACCATGCAGATTCAGAAATAATTTAGGGGTTATTCCTCTAAACAGCTTTTGAAGAATTTTCTTCACGAAAACTGCATGTTAAAATTGAAAACAGTGTATACAGGAAGTCCTTGACTTATAACCTTTCATTTTGTGACCATTCAAAGTCACAATGGCCTTGAAAACAGTGACTTATTGTGTTTCACACAACCGTTGCAGCATCCCCATGTTCACATGATCAAAATTCGGACATTTGGTAACAGACTCATTTATGACAACTGCTGAAATCATGAGATCACTTTTTGTGACCTCCTGACAAGCAAAATCAATGGGGTAGACAGATTCACTTTGCAACTGTGTTATTAACTTGAAAACTGCAGATTCACTTAACAATTGTGGCAAGAGAGGTTGTAAAATGGGGCAAAACATGCTTAAGGCTAGGTCCCACTGGCCGACGGACGCAAAACGTATGCACAAAGGACACAGTGGATGAGCAAAATTTCAGGGGTGGCTCCATCCGTTGTCATCCGCTCCAAAAAGTGGTGAAAATTTGCATAAACAGAATGGAAAAGAACGGAAAAGGGTAGTACGTAGCGGGGATGTTAAATGAATGTTCATAGGAAGCCTAGCGGATGACAGCGGATGGAAGCAGATGACACATCCGAAGGGCTTCCGTGGGAGAATTGCGAAGCGGACGCATAGCGGAAGGGGCGGATGCATAGCGGATGATGTGGATGCATCACGGACGCCTATAGGAAGCAAAGCGGATGCCGTACGGATGTATATCAGATGCAAAGCGTTCACTGCACATGCGGGGAGTATGAATTGCGTCAGCTCCATGGATATAAAAGGATGGAGCTCGCACACAGTAAGCATTCAGAGAAAAGATGTGCTGCCACATACATCTTCAAAGAACACCATGGTTCTTCAGTCAGGGAAGAAGAGGAAGCCGGTGCCTACTCGTGCCAGCCCTGGCAAGAAGGACAGAACCAGCATCCCACCCCCTGGCACTGACTCTGAAGCTGCTGCTGGTGATGCTGGTGCTGCTGCTACTGCTGGTGCTGCTGGTGCTGCTGCTGCTACTGCTGGTGCTGCTGGTACTGCTGCTGCTGCTGCTACCACTGCTGCTACTGCTGCTGCTGCTGCTACCACTGCTGCTACTGCTGCTGCTGCTGCTGCTGCTACTGCTGCTGTGGTGGACCAGCCCAAAGCCCCTGAAGGCTCTGCTGCTCAAGCCCCTGAAGACCCTGCTGAAGCCCCTGCCAGAGGGAGGAACAGGCAAGGGAAGGAGAAGGGAGAGAGGAAACAGTACACCATTTCCAAGGACCATGAAGAGGAGGTGCTGGAATGGCTGAGGGAGAAGGAGTACCTGTGGAGAAAGGGCCACAGTCTCTATTGTGACACCAAGAAGAAACAGGCAGCTTGGAGAGACAAGGCAGAGAGCCTGGGCTACACTGCAGATGTACTCCTGGGATGATGGAAGCACATGCACACCTGGTATGGCAAGCTACACCTCAAAAAATCTGGGCAGGCCGCTGTCAAGCTCACTGACCGGGAGATGTACATCATGGCCAAGTACAGCTTCCTGGAGGGTGAGGTCCACCACCGAGGAGCAGCCCCTCTGACACCCCTCGCCCTCAGACAGCCCACAGACAGCCAGTCCTCTTCCAGCCAGGAGCCAGCTACACTGTCCAGGCAGGTGTCTTCAGAGGGCCCCACGGCAGAGACCCCCCCCCCCGACAGCTGCACTCCCCATGCCGCCAGACTTGGAGAATCCCATCACAAATGGAGGAAGAAGTGGCAGCCACCACAGACCAACGCACCCCCACCCCCAGCTCCACAGAATGCAGGCAGAAAGGAAGACTGGAGGGCCAGAGCCACACTGTCCTGTTGGAGATCAGGGACACAATGAAGACCAGCACAGAACCTCTCTCTCAGCTGGTCCACGTGGACAGAGGATCCTCCAGCTGCCACACTTTCATCACCTATGTGAGCCACACCCTGAGGGATATGCCCAAGGCCCAGTACCAGGTGATGAAGGAGAAGATAACATCACTTCTGCACAAAAAGCTGCTCCTACCCAGTCCAGGTCTGTTCCTCCACCTCAGGCGATGTCACAGCCCTTCCACAGCTTTCAACAGCCTCTCACCTACCAAGGCTACGACTACCAGGACTTCCCACAGCACAAGCAGACCTTCCCAGTCCAGGCCCAGGTTCATCGCACGCCACAGACGCCACACCTCGCCCAGCTGTAGACCAGACAGCTCCACTACACTCTTCCTTCCTCCACCCCACAGCCAAGCCCCTCAACGGACAATCTGTCATCAGTCTTGTGCCTGACATCTCAGGTACTTGATGAAGGGCCTCTCAACCTCACAGGACTGAGTCAGCTCTCTGAGAGCTTCCTAAACACACCATCCCATTGTACTCTCGGGGCCAAGCACCCCAATGGCGCCTCAGACCAGAACTCAAGCCACAGCCACCTCCACAGTCCCTGGCCGCTTAACAGCTGAGACCATGAACATGACTCAGAGTGACTGACAATAGTGCCAGAGACTGAGTTGTCACTTATTCACTTTATCTTTGCTTAAGACACTTTACTTGGTTCATTTTCCTTTTTTAATAAAGTCATACAGTTTACTTAAGACAGTTAATAAAGGTTATCTTTGCTTGAGACACTTGGTTCATTTTTTTTTACTTAATAAAGTGTTGGTGAAAACCTTGAACAAATGGTTAAGCCTTTGCATAGTTGTGGGATAGGACAGATAAGGATAGTTGTGGGATAGATAAACCTCCAGTGCAAGCATAGTGGGACTGTATGGTCCACCCTCCCAACTACCACACATATGGACCTTTATTATCAATAACAATTTATTCATTGATCAACACATTTCAAAATAAACAAAGCTCTTTATTAATGCGCTATTCATTGTAGGACCACTCAACATACATGGCACAATCTCATCAGTGTTATGAGACAGGCTCAAGGAAGCATCCATTAATCATCTATCATTCTGTCTTGCCACTCCACTGCTCCAGCTGGGGAGTTGCACCAGTGTCTCAGGAGGTTGCGCTGCTTCTTCCCTTCACGTGAAGCTCTATTGGGGCCTTGTACATCCACAGTGTCTATCAGGTTTTGTCCTTGCCTCCATTCACCAGGCTCCATGTCCCCATTCAGTTATTGACGGTCCACAAGTCTGTTTTGCAACACTGGGTAGCGGGTGCGCATGAGATTGTGCAGGATGCAGCAAGCTTCCACGGTGCTCCTCACAGTCTCTGGGTGATGCTGCATGGTGGTGAGAAGTACCTGGAACCTGTTGGCCAAGATGCCAAAGATGTTCTCCACCACCCGTCTTGCCCTGGACAGCCTGTAGTTGGAAGATCCTCTCTTCACGGGTGAGGTATCTTGAAGTGTACGGCTTCATGAGGTAGGTTCTGAGGGAGAAGGCGTCATAACCAACTATGAAGTAGGGCATATCTTGTGTGTCATTGGGTAGGGGGTCTGGACCTGGAAAATCCATGATGAGGTTGCGTTCCAGCCCATCCTTGAGGTCATTGGCGTTGTATACCTGGCTATCTGAAGCTGACCCACTGCCTGAAACATCGATGTACATGAACTTGTAGTCAGCATCAACCATGGCAAAGAGAATGATACTGAAGAAGCCCTTGTAGTTGAAGGAAGCGGACCCTGAGTTGGCTGGAGCTTTGCAGGCCACGTGCTTCCCATCTATGGCTCCAACGGTGTGGGGAAAGTTCCACCTCTAATACCACTCTTCTGCAAGTTTCCTCCAGCCTTGTTCAGTGGTGGGGCACTTGAGGAGCTCCTCCACGTATTCTTCAATGATTGCCTGCACCACTTCTCTGACCACAATGCTGATGGTGTTGTGTGGCACCCTCCACTCATACTGCATGTTTTTGTATGTGGTTCCAGAGGCCAGGTGGTGCAGTCAGTGCCACCTTCTGTCCAGGGTCCAGGTTGGGACGGAAGTTGGTGCTCGGCTTGGTCAACCTGGGTCTCAGACGCTCTACAAGTTCATCAAACATGGCTGGTGGCATCCTCATGAAGTGATGGAATGCACAAGGGTCTTCATTCCTCAGCTCCACCATCAACTGGTCATACAGTCCAAACTCCATTCTTCTCCCGATCCATCCTCAGACCCACACAGCTCTTGGATGTCTCCTTCTTCTTCTTGTGTATAAAAGGTGAAACAGTCTGAACAGGGTTTGGTTCTGGTGATGAATGATCGCAGCTACCATACGGACTGTGTCATGATCCATGGTGGAGAACAATGGATGATGTGGAAGACCAAGACCAAGGGTGAAGAGGTCTGTACACCACGGCTGCTGGACTCATACTGAGATCCAGATGATTTCCTCCCTCTTTTTATAGGAAATATCGGTAGCCAGTCCACTAGGTGTTCTTCTACATATTCTAGACATACTGCAGACATCCTAAATATCCGAGATACATCCCAGATACAAACCTTTTGTCTGTTTTAATCCTTTATATACAAGATGCATCCGCTTACATCCTTTCTATTTCCGTGCTACTAACGCTGTGTGGACGTTCTGTGTACCTTTCGTTTCCTCCCTCTTTCCGTTTTCAGCTGCAGCGGATGTGAGTTGAGGGGATGGCCAGAGGATGCTGAGAGGATACAGCAGACGTTTAACGGATAACGGACATAGAACATTTGTTGCCCATATATGCCGCGGATCTACATTGTACGCGTCGGAAAGTTCATCCATTCAAAAAGTTTTGTGCAGCTCAAAACTTATTGTGCAGATGAAATCTCAGTGGACGGATGCTTGAGGGATAGAGTGTATGAAACACATATGCAGTGAGTACACAACGGATGCATTGCATTTTCCAATGGATGGCAAGCTTTTTTTAACGTTTTACATCCTCTTTGCATCCGTTGGTGCAGTGGGACAGGGGCTTAAGTAACTATCTCACTTAGCAAACAGAAAATTTGGACTCAATTGGTTGTAAGTTGGTATAACATGTTTAAAATAAAAGTCAGGATTGGTCTAGATATAATTCATACCTAGAAATGTAAGCTTTTTGTGGCATTATTAATTCTGATCCTGCTGTATTTATACAATAAATTCCAATGGTGTGAGCATTTGTTACTTTGAGTACTATAATCCATTAATGTTGCTATAATAAAAAAGTTGAACCAGTTGACCATGCATCTCAAAGTATTGTTTATTTTGAAGAGTCTTAAAGACTAAATTTTGGTCCTGAGTAAAGATTATGTGAAGCAAATCTTCTTGATTTCTTAATAGATCATTATTTTGGCTAGGTTTACTGAGACATATGGAAATTGCTACGTAAACCAAGACAAATAAATGAATTTAATCAAGCAATCCTCATCATAGAATGTTCTGAAATTACCGATATATGAAATCTACTAAGGAAATGATGGGTTAGACAAAAAACACATGACACAATTTTTATATTTTTATAATTTTAGGGGCTCTCAGGGACATCCCTTATCAATTATGGAGGTGTTCATCAAATCCCAAATTGTTGCTACAGTTCATTGAAGAGGAAATGCTTTAAAAACAGAAGATTAATTAGCACTGAAGTACATAATGTCAACTCTAAAAGACCAGAGAAATATTTTTGAATTGACACATACATGTATTAATGCAAGCATTCTCTTCTGTCATTTATATAATACTTGGATTGAATGCATTCCAATGTATGTATGTCTTTGACAATTGAAAAGGAAGTTATATCTGTAGGAAGACTGTACAGGATGAAAATCTGAAAGTGCAAAAAAAAAATTGTATTCCTAGGCAATCTGAAAAATTACTTCTACTTTCCCATGGGGGAACTGTAGAACACTTGGTGTCAATCAAATGCATTCCTATGGCTGATTAGGGTAGACTATTGAGTCTCATGATAATTCTCATGAAGGATCCAAAGAGGGAAAGGAAATACATTAAGTAAATAAATCAAGTGCCTTCTAGATGATGCTGGATTTCCAACTCCCATTTTAGTCAGCATAGTTAGCAATAAAGCTCCCAAGAAGATGGGGACTAGAACCTTAAACCTTTTAAGAAGTTGTGTTCTTTTCCTAGATTTGCATCAAAGACAAGGAAAAGGCAGATTGCATTTAGGGAGGACAATAAGTGCTACAAATGCAACTACAATTGAAACATTTTTCCTTTCAAAATCAGATGCTTTATGGGCAGCCAACCCACTTTATACTCAGTATACTCTATTCCAAGAGCTTTACTATTTGGAATCTCTCTCTAAATCTTTACTGAATAAACACACATTCAGAATTATGTAATTAACACTGTATTTTTTCATGTAATTATGGTCTTACTCTCGAGAAAATACACACACTTCTTAGACAACTATTTTCTTTCAGTGAACTCACTAAAATCTTTTGATGATTTTCACAGTCATTTTGAGGAGCCAATGCATGATAATGGCTAATTGTATCTTTTCAAAATACCTGCTATCCAACATTGTTTGCAATGCTGGCTAATATACAACTTCTAAAGCACCTGTCACACTGCACCAACGGATGCAAAGAGGATGTAAAACGGACAAAAAACCTTGCCATCCGTTGGAAAACGCAATGTACTCACTGCCTCCGTTTTGCTTCCTCTCTATCCGTCCAGCATCCGTTTTTTGACATTTCATCCGCTCAGAAAGTTTTGGGCTGCCTAAAACTTTTGCGCGGAAAATGTATCCAATTCACCCGTTCTGCATCCACTACGCATCCGCTAGGCATCTGTTATGCATCCGTTACACATCCGCTATATCCGCTAGGCATCCGCTGCGCATCCGCGCAACTCCATCCGCCCGGACGCAGGGAGGAAGCGGAACGGACGTGGAACGGATGCAGAACGGATGCCTAGCGGAAACAAAGCGTTTAAAATGGAAAAAACGTCTGCAGAGGGGACCTATCTTGGATATTAAGGATGTCTAGAGGATGCCTAGAGGATGCCTTGAGGATACAAAGGGACACCTATACTGCCTATAAAAAGGGGGAGCAACTCGTCTGCATCTCACTTTCAGACCAGCAGCCCAGCTGTGCAGACCTCTGCAGCCTTCATCTGCCTCTTCCTCTTCCACAGCATCCAGTCATGTCCACCGTGGATTGCGACAAAATCCTTTCGGCAGCCAACATCCTTCTGCAACACTGCGAAACCATCTACAGTCTCTGTGAACAGTACTACGGGAAGAAAAGGAAGCACCCAAAAAAAGTCTGGCTCCGAAGATGGTTCGCCAGAAGAGCACAGTACGTACTTTACGACAAGCTGATGGTGGAGCTCAGGAGCGAAGACACTCGGGCATTCCAGAACTTCATGAGGATGCCTCCAGCCATGTTTGACGAAGTTGTGCAGCGCCTGACACCCAGGTTGACCAAGACAAACACCAACTTCCCGCCCAGCCTGGAACCTGGGCTCAAGGTGGCACTCACTCTGCGCCACCTGGCCTCAGGGACCTCCTACGGGAGCATACAGTACGGCTGGAGGGTGCCACCCAGCACCATCAGCTTTGTTGTCAGAGAAGTGGTGCAGGCCATCATCGAAGAATACAAGGAGGAGCTCCTCCAGTGCCCCTCCACTGAAGAAGGATGGAAGAAAGTTGCAGAGCAGTGGTATCAGAAGTGGAACTTCCCCCACACCGTTGGAGCCATCGATGGCAAGCACGTGGCCTGCAAAGCTCCAGCCAACTTAGGGTCCACTTATCAAAACAACAAGGGCTTCTTCAGCATCATCCTCTTCGTCATGGTCGATGCTGACTAAAAGTTCATGTATATCGATGTTTCAGACAACGGCTCATCTTCAGATGCCCAGGTATACAACGACAGTCACCTCAAGGAGGGGCTGGAAAGCAACCTCATGGTGGGCTTCCCAGATCCAGACCCGCTGTCCAACGACACGCAAGATGTGCCCTACTTCATCGTGGGGGATGACACCTTCTCCCTCACAACCTACCTCATGAAGCCCTACACCTCCAAATACCTCACCCATGAAGAGAGGATCTTCAACTACAGGCTGTCCAGGGCAAAGCGGGTGGTGGAGAACGCCTTTGGCATCCTGGCCAACAAGTTCCAGGTACTTCTCACCAACATGCAGCATCGCCCAGAGACCATGAGGAGGATCATGGAAGCTTGCTGCATCCTGCACAATCTCATGCGCACCCGCTACCCAGTCTTGCAGAACAGGCTCGTGGACCTCCAGCAAGGCAATGGGGACATGGAGCCTGGGGAATGGAGGCAAGGGTGAAACCTGATAGACACTGAGGATGTGCAAGGGCCCAACAGAGCCTCACGTGAGGCAAAGAAGCAGCGCAACCTCCTGAAACACTGGTGCAACTCCACAGCTGGAGCGGTGGAGTGGCAAGACAGGATGGTAGATGCTTAATGGATGGTTCCTTCAGCCTGTCTCATCACACTGATGAGATTGGCCCATGTATGTTGGGTGTGCCTACAATGAACAGGGCATTTAATAAAGAGTTGTGTTTATGTTGACATGTGTGGATCAATGCTTACACTGTAATTGATAATGAAGGGCCATAGGGGTGGCACCTGGGAGGGTGGACCATACAGTCCCACTATGCTTGCACTGGAGGTTTATCTATCCCACATCTATTACCCATCCCATAGGTATCCCTGCCCATCCCACAGGTATCCCTTCCCACCCCACAGGTATCCCTTCCCATCCCACAGCTATCTTAACCCATCCCAAAGATATCCCTGCCCATCCCACTGCTATCTTAACCCATCCCACAAGCATGCAAAGGCTAAACCATTTCTAAAAGTTTCCACCCAGACTTTATAGAAAAAAAATAATGAAGCAAGTTGTGAAACAAAGATAAACTTTATTAATAACAAGCTGTAAAATAAACATGACCCAAGTCAAGCGTCCAAATAAAGTCCACAAATATCCAGGCAGCCAGTCTCTGGCACTCCTCTTGGTCACTCGGAGGTGTGTGCCCAGTCTAAGGTGTTAGGGTGCAGGTGTTGTGGAGGTGGGTGCTGCTGCAGTGCTGGTCTGAGGTGTTGTTGGAGTGCCTGGCCCCGAGAGGACAACAGGGGACGGTGTGTTGAGGAAGGTGTCGGACAGCTGGCTCAGCCCCGTGATGCTGAGAGGTCCTTCCTCCATGCCATGGGGTGTCAGCCCGAGTACTGAGGACAGATGTACTGAGGCCGGGCTTGGCTGTGGGATGGAGGAAGGAGCAGTGTAGTGGGGCTGCCTGGTCTGCAGCGGGGTGAGGACTGGCATGGGTGGCATCATTGGCGTGGCTGGCATCGCTGTCGTGGGTGGCATCGGTGGCATCATTGGAACCAGTGGCAACGGTGTCGCCCAATGACTCTGTGCCTGCATTTGGAAGGGCTGCTACCTGTGCTGCTGGACCTCCGGGTAGCCATAGCCCTGGTAGGTGAGGGGCTGTGGGAAGCCTTGGAATGGGAGGGACATCACCTGGGGTGGAGGAGCAGACCTGGACTGGGTGGGAGCAGGTTCCTCTGGGTCTGGAGGGTTGTTAAGCAGCGTGGTGATCCTCTCCTTCACCACCTGGTACTGGGGATCCGCCATCTCCTTGAGGGTCTGGTTGACATAATTGAGGAAGGGCTTGTGGTTGGAGGAGGAGTCAATGGGGACCAGCTGAGAGAGGAGATCTATGCTGGTGCGGATGGTGTCCCTGATCTCCACCAGGACCTTGTGGCTCTGCCCCTCCTGCGGTCTGGCTCTCTGCCTTACTGTGGAGGTGGAGGTGTGGGTGGATGCGGCTTCGGCAGCGGTGGACTCGATGTCTCCTTTCTCCCACCGCACCAGGGAGTCCTCCTCGCTCTCCACCACGCTTTCAACACCTGCCCGGGAGTTCTCCGCCGTGGCACGCTCCACAGATACCTGCATGGAGAAAGGGACTGACTCTCGGCCGCTAGAGGACTGGCTCCCAGCAGGCTGCTGGAGAGAGAGGGTAGAGATTTGGGCTGCTGGTGCTCTTCGGTGGCGGACCTCACCCTTCAGGAAGCTGCACCTGGCCATGACATAGTTCTCTCTGTCCGTCAGCTTAACCGTGGCCTGGCCAGATTTTTTGAGGTGCAGCTTCCCGTACCAGGTGTGCATGTGCTTCCACCAGCCGAGGAGCACATCCAATGTGTAGCCCAGACTCTCCGCCCTCTCTCTCCAAGCAGCCTGGTTCCGCTTGGTGTCCCTGTACAGCCGGTGTCCCTTCCGCCACAGATAGTCATTCTCTCTCAGCCACTCCAGCACCTCATCCTCGTGCGCTTCCTCAATGTAGTACTGCCTCCTCTCCCGTTGTTGCATACGCCTCTTCCTCCCTTTGGCAGGACCAGATGGGCCCTCATCAGAGGGGCTTCCAGGTTGTAGGGGCTGCTCCTCCACACCAACAGCAGCAGCAGCAGCAGCAGCAGCATCACCAGCAGGATCATAATCAGCATCATCACCAGCAGGATCATAATCAGCAGCAGCAGCAGCAGCAGCAGCATAATCACCAGCAGGATCATAATCAGCAGCAGCAGCAGCAGCAAGACCAGGAACAGCAGCAGCAGAGTAAGCACCAGCAGCAGGGTCAGCAAGACCAGGAGCACGAGCAGAATGAGCAGAATGAGCAGGACCAGCAGGACCAGGAGCAGCTTCAGCAGAGTACGCAGCAACAGAAGCACCACCGCCAGGAGCAGCTTCAGCAGAGTACGCAGCAGAAGCACCACTGCCAGAAGCAGCTACAGCAGAAGCTCCAGCAACAGAAGAGTGAGCCCCAGCAGCAGAAGCCCCAGCAGAAGATGAGTCAGGGACATGGGGCGGGAGGGTGGCCCTGTCCCTCTTGCCAGGGATGGCGGCAGGTTGCTGAGATTTTCGCTTCTTCCCCATGGTTGTGGGGTTGCTGGCTGGCAGGAAGGCTGGCAGGAAGGCAGGCACCAAGGCTGGCAGACAGACTGGCTGGCAGGGAGGCTGGAAGGCAGGCTGCCAGCAAGGCTGGCAGGGAGGCTGGAAGGCAGGCTGCCAGCAAGACTGGAAGGGAGGCTGGAATGCAGGCTGGCAGAAAGGCTGGCAGGGAGGCTGCCCAGGAGGCTGGGAGGCAGGCTTGGAGGCAGGCTGGCAGCAAGGCTTGCAGGCAGACATGCAGGCAAGAACTCGAGGTATCCAGCAGCAGGTCTTTCCTCCAAATGCTGGCCACGTGCGAGCTGCTTCCCTTTATATCCGCGGGGCTTGCGCAATGAATCCCCCCGCATGCGCAATTAACGTCAGGCATCTGTTAGGCTTCCGCTGTGCATCTACTACGCTTCCGCTGTGCATCCGCTTCATCTGCTGTGCATCCGTTCTGCATCCGTTCTTTCCGTTCCGCGTCCGCTTTGCTGAGGCCCCCTGGAAGCCTAGCGGATGCGCCACCCGCTTCCATCCGCTAGGCTTCCGTTCCGCATCCGCTTTGCATCTGCCCTGCGTCCTCCCCGCATCCGTGTTATCCGCTCCAATTATACAAATTTTCGCCCCTTTTGAGCGCGGATACAATGGATGTAACATTATTCTCTTCCGTTGTGTCCTTTTTGCATCCGTTGGGCAGTGTGACACGGCCTTAAACAAACTTTGGTACAAATAAAGTTGTTCCTATGCTGCAGGAAAAATACTATTGAGCCATGTGGGTACATGGCACAGATGACAGTCATTGCAAATAGCTTGACATGTCTACGTTTCCCTAAATAATTTTGATTGCAAGAGAAGTTATTTAAGCATTACATGCACAGTAAAAACATACATTATGCCTATCACTTGGTAGTTTTTAGCACTTTTAGAGTTGGCAAGGGAATAGTAAATAGTAATCAATGTAACGATGTCAGAGTTCATTTTTATTATAAAAAATAATTGATAGGCAGGACTTATTTATTTAGGATGTGGCATATCATACATAGACTAGCAATATATATTAACATTTACTTAGATTAGTAAATTGGCAGGGTGAAATAGAATTAGAGAAACCATATACGCCTTATTTTTGGCATTAATTTATGAACACTGCATGTTTAATTAGCTCAACAGGTCAAATAAAATAGTATCCTATCTTTTCTTAATACTTCAAAAATGTACTTCTAATTTTAATTGTCCCATTTAACACATTACAATTTTCCATTTATAGGGTATTTGTTATCTGTCTTTCACATAACTTGCAAATGCATAACCAACTCCTTTGCCCCTCCCTACCATCCCTACATCAATCTCATTATTTTATGCATCTGATGAAGTAAGTTACAGTTCATGAATACCTTTAAATAAAAATTAATCAGAAAAGGTGTTACCAGATACCTGAGTTTTTGTCACAGAAAATAAGTCTCCACCCCCCCCAATATTTCAAATGATGAACTATTTCTTACATCCCAGCTTTAAAAGAATTGTCTCTTTGCAATTAATCATTAAAAAACCCTCCAAAACTAGAAGTGTGTTTCAATATTCATTTGTACCAACTCTGTATTATCCTGTATTGTAAAATAATTAATAGGAATTCCTCCTCTTTTACAATGTATTATTATATAAAGCTATTTAAGAACACATTGATATTCTTAATAGTTACGTTTCTAGTTAATTTTAGACCATATTTAACTTGGATAACTATTTTATATAAACTAAGTTTGGTTTAAAATCTACAATAATTAATGAGATTTTAATTTTGGAAACAAAATGGAAAATTACAGAACAACCCATGAACTGAATCTTTAAACTTTCTTTTCTTACATGCAAAGTGAACAGAGGAGCATGTAAAATAAAGTCTTTTTCAAATAAAGCTCAATTTTGATGATTTCTTGGATATGTCCACACAATTGTATTGACAATAGGACAGAAGTGACTTCCTACTTGTTATTCCCTTTTTTTTTCAGAATGTTTTTCTTTAGAGACTAGTTTAGAGTTCTGGAATTTCATGGTGGTACCTCCAAATAATAGCCAGATCTAATCCTATTTAGCTTTTCAAATCAGTTAAGGTCAATTATGGCTTGTCACCTAGCTGGGTCATGATTACACTAGGGCTTCTAAGACTTTGAGAAAACCTGGTGTAGAAACTTCATGTTAGTTCTCTAAAAGCCCATGTCACACTGCACCAACAGATGCAAAGAGGATGTAAAACGGACAAAAAAGCTTGCCATCCATTGGTTAACGCGATGTACTCACTGCCTCCGTTTTGCTTCCTCTCTATCCGTCCAGCATCCGTTTTTTGACATTTCATCTGCTCAGAAAGTTTTGGGCTGCCTAAAACTTTTGCGCGGAAAATGTATCCAATGCATCCGTTCTGCATCCTCTAGGCATACGGGGGACATCCGTTCTGCATCCATTACGCATCTGCTATATCCGCTAGGCATCCGCTGTGCATCCGCACAACTAAAATCCATTCCAGCAGTAAACGGACGCAGAGAAAGCAGAACAGACGCGCAGCGTTAGTAGCACGGATGGAGAAAGGATGAAAGCGGATGCAGCTCACCCGCTCTGCATCCGCTCTGCATCCTCTACGCATCCGCTCTGCATCTGCTCTGCATCCTCTACGCATCCTTTACGCATCCTCTACGCATCCTCTATACATCCACTCTGCATCCTCTATACATCCGCTCTGCGTCCTCCCCACGTCCGTTCCTTTCCGTGTTATCCGCTCTGCTTATGCAAATTTTTGCCCCTTTTGAGAGCGGATAACAATGGATGGAACATTTTGCTCGTCCGTTGTGTCCTTTTTGCATCCGTTGGGCAGTGTGACATGGCCTTAACTTCTCGCAACAGCCAATCTCAGCACAAACTTTTACTCCACTATTTTACCCATCCATTTAAATCAAATGGATAATAAATTAGAGTATGTAGGAAATCCATAATAACCTCAGATTATATTCTAAACACATAATTTAAATCTTTACTATCATAAATGAAACCTAAGAAGTCACATGATTATTTACAACAGGGGTACGTCAGATGACATATTGTGACTTTTTTGCCTTTGTGGAGCTGGGGTGGTTGTGGCCTGTGCATGACACATCCAGCCCGTTGACTGCCAGTTTGACATCACTGAGTTTCAATATTCAACCACACCTTGGTCTAGGATCTTTCATTGTATGATTTCAGAACTGGCCTCATTCCCAGCCTCAGGTTCTATCTATTACAATCCACGAATTAAGCTAATGTATGAAACTTAAACAAAACTTAATTGTCAGATATTTGCTCCACATTTTGAGCAAAACTGTATCATACATTGTACATTCTATACAAGAACCATGTGATTAGAATTCAGTATGCTAATAAAACATCCAGAAAAGCTGAATACTTAAACATTCTGCTCAAGTTGTGTTGTGCATCTTTCCAGTACAGATTTTACCTATTGCTTACTACAGTACTACCATAACTCAAGCATGCTCAAGCCTAATTGGCTAGCTAGGTCTGTAACTTTCCTTTCATTATGATTTATAACAAACAAAATGTTGCATATGCAAGCATATTTTGTCTTAGTGACAAAAGTAGATGTGCCAGATTCTCCCCTGAAAATGTAACCACAACGATCTCTATAAGGGTTTATGAAGGCAACTTACCAATTAGTATCTTGTTTTGAATATATTTTTCCTAATGATCCACAGAATATGAGGCGCAACAAGTTTAGATTCCTGTGTAGCAAGAGAGAATTTGTTCTTGTTAAATAATAGCAGCTTCAAATGAATTACAATTCTTCTCACCTCTTTGCCCCCAACTGGATTCCTACAATCTAATCCAATCCAAGTTTGCACAGAAATAAATCCCACCAAGTTCAATGGAATTTACATTTTGGTAAGCATGTTTAGACTACTGGCCTCAATTTAGCAAGAATTATTAACGGAAAAATATGTGTGCAATGAGGTGGAGCACTATTTAGAGTGCTCTGCTTATTTGTAAATTCAGTTAAAATCGGAGCGCTCCTGAATGTTTTAACAATTCCAAAGAGCACAAAATGGGAAATTCTACCACACACACACACCTTAGAGCATGTAGTATTGAGATGAATGTGCTTGAGGAAGCATGCGTAAGGCTTTCCTTTTACTAGCTTTTCATGTGACAAACTACTTTAGATTCTGCTTGTTTGAACAGCTACAGTGGCACAACTAGATAACAGCTTTTTAAAATATGTCCAACCTTTCCTCACAGTCTTTGAAATGCATTCCTTTTGCAATGCGACCTTGGGTCAAAAAATACTCCTGTATTTTTTATTAATACCCTTTAGTAAGGGTAAAGAACAAAAGTCTTCAGAATAACTGACATTATTTACTGATGTTTTACACACATGAAGAATGAAATATAATTCCAGTATAACAAAAAAAAAAACACAATTTTCGATAGTTAAACTTACCCAGCACACTGAAAATTATATTTCAAACATTATGCAATAATTGTTCTAAAGTAGAAATTGCTTATAGAACAGAATGACAGCATTGGAAGGGATCTTGGAATTCTTCTAGTCTAACCCCCTCCTCAGGCAGGAAATCCTATACCATTTCAGACAATGTAAGTTATTACATAAGTCATGTATATTGTCATTCCCTTGTTAGAGTGGGACTCTGAGGGAGAGGAGGAACAGCCCACAGGGAGTGGAGGTGTGGCTCCAGATGTTGGGGAGGAGGCTGGGGAAGGGCAGAGGCCAGCTGGGCAGTCAAAGAAAGAACCAGGCCCATCCCCTATTCATCCTAGGACATGTCGGGAGGAATGGAGAAGGAAACAACTTGGCTTATGAGAGAAGATGCGGCCATGATCCCCCTCATTGCCTGCAGCTAGGGAGAATAGTACACTGCTCAAAAAAATAAAGGGAACACAAAAATGAGACATCCTAGATCTGAATGAATGAAATATTCTTATTAAATATTTCATTCATTACATAGTTGAATGTGCTGAAAACAAAATCACACAAAAATTATCAATGGAAATCAAATTGAGCAACCCATGGAGGTGTGGATTTGGAGTTACACTCAAAATTAAAGTGGAAAAAACATTACAGGCTGATCCAACTTTGATGTAATGTCCTTAAAACAAGTCAAAATGAGGCTCAGTAGTGTGTGTGGCCTCCACGTGCCTGTATGACCTCCCTACAATACCTGGGCATGCTCCTGATGAGGTGGCGGGTGGTCTCTTGAGGGATCTCCTCCCACACCTGGACTAAAGCATCCCCCAACTCCTGGACGGTCTGTGGTGCAATGTGGAGTTGGTGGATGGAGCGAGACATGATGTCCCAGATGTGCTCAACTGGATTCAGGGCTGGGGAACAGGCAGACCAGTCCATAGCATCAATACCTTTGTCTTGCAGGAACTGCTAACACACTCCAGCCACATGAGGTCCAGCATTGTCTTGCATTAGGAGGAACCCAGGGCCAACCGCACCAGCATATGGTCTCACAAGGGGTCTGAGAATTTCACCTCATACCTAATGACAGTCAGGCTACCTCTGGTGAGCACATGGAGGGCTGTGTGGCCCCCTAAAGAAATGCCACCCCACACCATTACTGACCCAGTGCCAAACCGGTCATGCTGGAGGATGTTGCAGGCAACAGAATGTTCTCCACGGTGTCTCCAGACCCTGTCACATCTGTCACATGTGCTCAGTGTGAACCTGCTTTCATCTGTGAAGAGCACAGGGCATCAGTGGCGAATTTGCCAATCCTGGTGTTCTCTGGCAAATGCCAAACATCCTGCACGGTGTTGAGCTGTAAGCAAAACCCCCACTTGTGGACGTCGTGCCCTCATACCACCCTCATGGAGTCTGTTTCTGACCGTTTGAGCGGCCACATGCACATTTGTGGCCCGCTGGAGGTCATTTTGCAGGGCTCTGGCAGTGCTGCTCCTGTCCCTCCTTGCACAAAGGCGGAGGTAGCGGTCCTGATGCTTGGTTGTTGCCTTCCTACGGCCTCCTCCATGTCTCCTGATGGACTGGCCTGTCTCCTGGTAGAGCCTTCATGCTCTGGACACTACGCTGACAGACACAGCAAACCTTCTTGCCACAGTTGATGTGCCATCCTGGATGAGCTGCACTACCTGAGCCACTTGTGTGGGTTGTAGACTCTGTCTCATGCTACCACTAGAGTGACAGCACCGCCAGCATTCAAAAGTGACCAAACTATCAGCCAGAAAGCATAGGAACTGAGAAGTGGCCTGTGGTCACCACCTGCAGAACCATTCCTTTATTGGGGATGTCATTGCTAACTGCCTCTGCTTTCCACCTGTTGTCTATTCCATTTGCACAACAGAATGTGAAATTGATTGTCAATCAGTGCTGCTACCTAAGTGGACAGTTTGATTTCACAGAAGTATGATTGACTTGGAGTTACACTGTGTTGTTTAAGTGTTCCCTTTATTTTTTTGAGCAGTGTATATAAGAGACGGTTAAAACACAGCATTGCCAGAAGCAAAATGTGTTTTATTTTGGGCTGAAGTTATCTTGGTTGGCCTCCTTCCAATGGACTGTGCCTTGCTATCTCCTTGAAGTTGGTAATTACTTATCCTAGTCTGTTGTGGAATTTCCTTCATTGTAGTTTGTTTTGGTTTTTTATTTCACCTTCATCTGCTCATTAAGTTTGGACTGTATTCCTTTCTTTTGAAGACTATTTTTGAATAAGTTTTATCTCCAACTGAGTATTACTGAACAGTGGGGCCAAGTTGTAGGCATTAAAGGACATTTATTCATGTTTTGGATTTTGTTACATTTGTGTTACACTCTGGGTCATCACATATATGAGCATATATTTCACATATCTTTAGAATTAATTCCTAATCTGAGTGGGACCAACATCAATGCAGATGTAACACAATGATGCAAAAGGTATTAGACATTATGCACTAGTTATCTTAAAAAAGAATTCTATTGAGATGACAAATATAATGGCTTCTAGACTTGCAATTTCAAAGGGCACATTTTATTGACAAAATCAATTTTTCGTGTCTCCATGATACTGCCTTTGTTTCATCACCAGCCTGTAAGACACAATTATTAAGTTATATTAAGTTGAACTACTATGAAAGAATTTTTCCCTTATTTCAACATTGTCCAAATGCAGAATCAAGATATGTAAATCTATAAAAATGTTCCTCTTGGCTTCTAGGTGCTCACTAAGAAAGGATTTTTTGAAATGACCATCAGAACATTAGTATTTTGTATATATTATTAACACGCTCTGATGCTAAGGAATTCTACTCTCCCTCCCCACCTGAAAAGAAATATGTTCCAAATGCAAAACACAAGCAGAGGAGTTTCAATTTCAGAGCAGCTAAGCCACGCCAGGCTCCTTGCTGTCTCCTTGCTTACACAGCAAATACTGTTTCACTTTCCAAATAGCCCTCAACTCTCTCATACACTGACAGAATGCTAGCCAGATGAATACTGATGGATGAAGGTAAGCAGAGGCAGAAATTGTTTTTCCTTATTTTCCTCCCCAAAAACCACATAGCTTCATAGTGAAGCACAGGTATCAAGCTAGCGTATTTATATGTGTATGCACATAGATATAGGTAATTGTTGATATGAACATTTCATCTACTATCTTGGAGGAAAAGTCAGAGGACCAATAGAGAAGTTGATCAGATGTTTGGTTTTGGAGTGTTGTGTGCTGCTGGAATATCTGTATTCTGGTTATTAGCTAGCATCCATTTTAGTCCTTTCTCTTCCAGCTTTTGCTTTTTCCATCAGCTATGCTCCCCCAGAGTTTTCTTCACACCCATCATTCCTGCCCCACCACATTTCCTATTTTTGATATCGGCTTCCTTCTAGGCTTCCAACAAACTTCTCAGCATGTATTATTTTCAATCATTGTCCTCTGTCATAAATATGAACAGAAATAGTTGCCCAGCAGCTGATCAGTTTTAATTCACTGCTCCAATTCTGCAGAACCTGGCTAGCTTCAAAATCATGGTATAATGGCCTGCCACTTTTCGTTCTGGAGATATATCTGACCTATCATTTTCTCCCAATGTTTCTTTTTTGACATTATTTTAACTTGGAAAATGCCCAAATACTACAGTGTGTGGAAGAGAAAGTAAGCTATCCTTGAGAGGCCCACAGTGATTTCAGAAGTCAGGCCTACTGTTTCCTGCTGTTAAATGGGGTAACAGTATAAGGGTATAAGGGTAACAGAAGCCACAATTTCTAAACCTATCCCACACCATTTTTAATTGAATTTCATTCTTGGAGCTAAATGGAATGAACTATGTATTTAGGGGAAGATGACGACTACTACTTGAATGTACAGTAGTATTCATTGGCATTTGTTTAATCTAGATAATACTGTTAAATGGAGATTTCCCCCTCCCCCCCATTTGTGATATAGGTATAGGAATTATCAGCAAAACGAGGAAAGAAATTTACCACTTTGCCTGTAAGGAGCTGCACACTTGAAACACAAGACAACATTTAAGAGTGATTTCACACAGATGCAAAATAGACAGGAGGGAGAATAGCAGTTGGGGAAGTATATTTCATGCTGGGTATTGTTTTATTTATATGCATACTTCTTCAGTTAGCGCTTTTAACTCAATAGTTGAGAAAGGACCTGAAAGCCTTTGCTTAAATACAGTACAGAAATGCAATTCCATGGGAAAAGGCCAAAGCAAATTTGAATATTATTAAAGTATACTTCTTTCTGACAAGTTATTGTGTCACAAAGTGTAATAGCAGTCCTATATTTCCACTTTCACTGACAGGGCAAAGTTTAATAAGAGTGGCCTTGGGCTGTGTCGCATAAATGTTCCTTTATTGGCAGAAGATTTCATTGCTGTTTTTCCCTTTGGCTAGATGTATTTAAAATATCACACCAGTTGCTCAAATTCTACTATAATTCATCCAATTACCAGAGCTCATATTTACTTTTATTGAATGTAAACTCAGTGCTAGGCTCACATCTCAGTTCTTTTCAAAGTTAGTACAAGTATTAAGGATTAAAAAGTATATTTTAGACCGACTACCCAGACAAGTAGCATATGGTCACAAAATGATACTGTGTTACTTCTGCTTCATTCATATATGCCCATGCAATAAAAACAGCCTCTATCTTAATGGGCTTCCAAAAAGGATAGTACAGTCCTAGGCTGCATCAACAGAGGGATAGCATCAAGATCAAGAGAAGTGATAGTATCAATTTATACTGCACTAGTGAAGCCACGCTTGGGATAACTATATCCAATTCTGGTCACCAAAATACAAAAAAGATGCTGGGGCCCTAAAAAGAGTTTTTTCCTAAAAGGAAAAAAACAATAATGATAAGGTGTCCAGAGGCTAAATCATACAATGAACAGTTAAGGGAACTAGGTATGTCTAGTCTTAACAAAAAGGAAGTTTAAGTGTGGCATGATAGCCGTCCTCTTGTATTTGAGGGGCTGAAAAGAGAAGAGAGGTTTGACTTATTTTCCAAAGCACCTGACTATAGGTCAAGAAGTAATGAGTGGAAACATCAAAGAAAATTCCAACCTGGAATTAAGGAGAAATTTCTTGACAGTGAGAACAATTAATCAGTGGAACAGCTTGCCTTCTGGATTTGTGGGTGCTCCACCTCTGGAAATTTCAATAAAAGATTGGGCAACCATTTGTTGAGAATAGTATAAGGTCTCCTGTTTTAAGTAGAGTTGGATATCCTATCCTACCCTACCCTACATTCTATTATCTGGAAGCTCTATCTACTTACAGGGAAAACCAGTGAAAATTTGTGAATGGGCCAACTGGGATCTCAAGACATCACACATATCTTTGGTCCCTTTTCTCCAAAAAGCATATCTGGGATGAAAATCAGATGATTTAATCTGTAGAACATCTAACCATTTCCCCAACAAAGCTCAGGGATCTGCCTTGAACCATCTGTTATGCAAGATTGGTAGCAGATTTGGTTACTTCTCACTGTTCCATTTCAGACTATTCCATTGCAGTCATTTTTACAGTCTGTGCAGTTGCCAGAGTTAGCATTTTAGAGTAATCCTAGTAATACAATTTTATATATTAAAATTGTATTACTAGTATTAATTGTATAATTATAATTAAATTGTAAAATTTATATATTTGCATACAATGTTATATATTAAAAAAATTCTTAAACTTTATTTTATTTTACCAATTAGTTGAATATATGCCTATCTTTTTATACTCTATAAAGCCTGAGGAATACAGTAATCAATAAGAGTTGCTTGCATTTTGAGTAGAAATGCTTGCATCAATTTATGAACTCCAATTTGGACCAATGTTTCCTTCTGTAGACAAGCTTGTCTCTAATCTATGCAACTCATCCGTTTGAACTGTGTTATTGTGTAATAATTTTAGTAACTACTGTATCCTAGAGCAGGGGTCCCCAACCACCGGGCCCCGGACCGGTACTGGTCCGTGGATCATTTTGTACCGGACCACAAAGAATGAATAATCGTGATTAAAATATATATAAAAATATGTTTTTAGTAATGAAATAGTAAAGAAACCCTTTACTATTGAGGAAGAATTGATTTTGCCAGTCCTTGAAAAAGTGTTTCTGCATGAAATTGGTCCCTGGTACAAAAAAGGTTGGGGACCACTGTCCTAGAGCGCTTAGATTGAAGCAACAGATAACACAATTAAATAAACACATAATGACTAACAGCCACTAATAGGCCAACTCATCAAATCCACTTTTATTGTAAAGCCACTTATAAGACAATTGCACTGATGTATCCTTGAAATCAGCAGGAGTCGAGGATAACTGAAAAGGAAATTTTACCTTTCAAGCTATGGTCATATGAATTCTATAAAATTTTGTGATATATAACAAAGCACCCTTTTATGTCCTGAATTTCCTGCCATCTTTCCTGGAGATAAGTCCATATTTTTTTGACTCTACAGGTGTTCTTCATAAAGAAAACACTGAATTTGAGAGCCTTTTTTGAAGGCTGAATTTGGTAACACTTTTTTTTGTCAGCTGGTTGACCAGAAATGATTTCAAATACATCAGTATCATAGATCTGCATAAAGCATGAATGGGGAATTAATTTTCCCAAAGGGAAAATTATGAGAAACTGGGATTGTTGTGGAGGGCTGCCACCACAGTCCCGCAACCCCCTGACCTATCCTCTGCCACCACCCTACCCCACACCCCACCTCGGACTGACAGGAACAGCCAAAGGGTCAGATGAGGCCTGCAGACCATAACTTGCCTAGGTCTGGCATAGAGGCATTACAGCACTGTCAGTTTCATTTTTCATCACTCTCATAATTCCTAGAATATAATTTGCTGTTTTCCTAGCAACCACACAATGACCATTTTCAGAAGCTGATGGCGGATATAAACAAAAATCAAGATAGCCGCTATCAAGGATATATATATATTCAACTCTTTTGGTGCTATCGAGTGATCATTGTTTTTCTGCAGCTCAGAAGAGTTATTGCTGTTGAGATATTGAAATCAAGATTTGTATTCACTATGCAAATATTTGAAATATTGTTTTAATTTTAGTAATTTAAATAAGTAATGGTTTCCTCAGACTGCAAAATATTCATTGTAGTTCTATAAATGTAAATTACATTAAGAAACAAACTGATTAACAAGCATGATCATAGCACATTAGATAGATATACCATTTGGCTTTCAGTACACTGTGCAAGTCAAGATTGTCATTGTCTCTGAAATGGACAATTTCTTAGTTTTCTTCACAAAGTTTTCAGCACTGTTTTGCCATTGCCTTCTTCCTAGGGCTGAGAGAGAATGACTGGTCACCAGTATGTTTTTATGCCTAAGGCAGGATTGGAACTCAATCTCTCTCAGTATTTAGCCACTATATATTTTATCACAATTCCATGTTGGCTCTTTTCACTATAACAATTGACTTTATAATATTATAAACTTTATAATAGAATATGTTCTCACCATTTACTTATGACAAGCAAGGGAAAGGTATCTTTTGTTATCTTTTGAACTATTTCTAGGTCCCTCTTCTAATAGAAAGTTACTTGTAAAACCAACGCCTACCTAGATGGCACAAATTGAGCAATGGAGCAAAATCATACTTTAAAAAAAGTTGTTTACTATCCACAAGCCTGCCTTTTAGCTGTGTTTGTTTACCTTGCAGTTTAGCCCTTATCTTCTAAATTAGGGGCAGGAAGACAGGCAATTCTCCAGAAGTAGACAAAAGCCAGCTTAAATCAATTTGAACCAAGCAAGCCTTTTCCCTCTACAATCCTGTGCAGTTGCTTCCAAGATGGATGTAAAAAGCAAATGCTAACCTTTTGCACCCCACCACAATTCCTGGTCCACTTGTACGGATTTATATTTTGCAAATTCTACCTTGCTAATAAACTAAATCACAGTCGTGGGTGGGGTGGGGTGGGGTGGGGCACATAAGGGAGTCTCCAGCGATCTCTGTGAGCCAGTTTAAGCCCACCTGTCAAGATCACATCATTGCCCCCAGAGCAGAGGTCTGGCGAATTGCACCACTACTAAGTCCCCCGGGTCAAGATTTAAGCTTAAGGGGGAACCCAAGGCGTGCAGCCTTTTACGAACGAGGGGTTTTACACCTCGTAGACAAGGGAAGGGACTCGCCAGCCGGCCTGAGCGGTTCCTCTTCAGGAAGTCCACAGCGACACCACTCATCCAGCCCTTCTCTCCAGCCCTGCTGACGACTCTCTCCCGAGCCCACCTTTTGGCAACGGATGGTTTGCAAATCGCTTCAACCCCACTTACCCGCCCCGCCTTAGTTTTGTCGGCTTCAGAGAAGCTAACCGGAGTAAGTAGGTGGCTGTGCCTTTCGAACTACTTCGTGGGGGAGGGGGGTGTGTGTGTGTGTGAAAAGAACGAGGTGGAATAGATATTAAGCGCTGGGTGGAGCTGGGGCCACGCCGGGAAAGCAAACAGTTTTCCAGCCGCTTTGAACGTGAAGGGGACAGCTCGGCAGAGAAACAAACGCGAGCCGTCCCCGACCACGCCACAAATTGCTCTTCACCCTCTTGTGGCCCAAGAACGTCACGTCGCCTTCCCGCCCAACTTCCCCTTTTCTCTCCGGTTTCACTCAGGTTGCACACAGAGCAATAGCTTCCTAGGGCGGGCACGGCGTAGCCTTCTGCCATCAAAGGGCCCCTCCCGCAGTGACTGTTTAACGAATAATAATAATAATAAATAAATAAATAAATAAATAAATAAGGACGAATTGTCCTTCTGCCTGGGCTACTCACTCTTCTCGAGGCTGTTGCTGCGGCTCCAACCCCAGCTCGCTTGGAAACATAAAAGGGACGCATCTTTCACAGAACAGAGTGGGCCCAAAATCGGGATCGCTGAAAAACGCCTGAGTCCGCCGACCTGTCCGCCCAGGAAATTTGAGGCTGCCGGTTGTTTATAGAAAATCCCAACCAATTCACCCGATCCTCCGTGCGCTTAACCTGCACAATTAACCATTCAATCAATCTGCAAATCCAACCGCGCGTATTCATTCTGCAGCGACACCCGGAGGAGAGTGAGCCTTACTAGCCAATAAAGGACGGGGGGGGGGGGGGGGTTTGTTGTTTTTTGATTTGTTTTTAAAGATTTTCCAATTTTATCCCCGGCCACGACAGACTGGTAAAAGAAACGCAAATAAAATTGCAGATGGGTTATCGGTTCCTTCTTCGAAACTTGCATTTTTGGAAATCTCCTGTGCCTGTGGAATTCAAAGAGCCGGGGTAGCTTTTCCTTTGTAGTTTGCTACGAAATTTCGGTGTTCGAATTTATCGGGTTTAATTTTGAACACATATGCTATAGCTTGGGAACCTGGTTGTATTTGCGTTGGAAGAGTTAGGTAGAGCTCCAAATGAAGCAGATTTTCTCCGAAAACATGGCATGTTTCTGAGTTTTAAGGGAGAAAGCACCCCGAAGCTTCCTGCCTGAAAGATTAACTTTTCATCTTCCCAACCTTTTGTAAGAGGATTTATCTAAATATAAAGAATGACAAGCATAGATTTAAGCTACTGTATTAAGGCGCTGCAAAATGCAAGGTACTATTAGAGATGCAAAATGGTTTGTAAGCCTGAAAGCAAAGAAATATTAGATGTCTGTGGCAAGACAAAAGAAAACCATTGAAGGAATTAAATAGAACAACTGATATGCAACAGAAGGATTATCAATGGAAAACAAAAGAAAACTGGTACAAGCTGTTTTTCTACAAGTATATTACTGTAGGAAATCTTCCCCACCCCACCCCGATTAAAATATTCTTTATTCTTCATATTAAAAAGAGACAAGATAGAATATCCCTAAAGGAGAAATGGAGAAAAATCTTAAGGCACAAAGGAAACCCAGTCTTCCTGTTGTAGGAAAACTGTCAAACAGAAGCATGAAAAGACCAGTCTTTCAGAAAGATTGGGCTACTCTATTCATAAGCAAAGACTAAACAGATTCCAAATAAGCAATACAATTAGGTAAGCCAAATACGATTAGGTAAGCCAAAATTGATAATATTAACTCACACAAACACCTAGGATTTGCATTTCCCTTTACTCTGTAGAGCCAGCCATGATCCCTACATGACCCCATAGAAATCTGGCAACAGCTATTAGAATATTAAAGGACATGTTCTTGCACAGGAACAGAAATCTCAATCACGAGGCCCAACAGAATATATAAAAGCCCACCTATCTGAACCCCATTTTGTCAGCCACCCCAGAAACATGCTGCTGTCACTGAAGTTTCTGGCATCCAAATAAACAGACCTTTCCTACAGCCAGCCTCCATTTTATTTCCAACGTCTTTCTCCCGGCTTGGAATTGGACCGGATTTTTCTTCCAATATTACTTAAGTTAAAGAATATTAAAATGGGGAGAAGGCAGAGCTACGTCTCGGTGCTACAGCTGAGATCTCGGGGCTCTGAGATCTCAGCTGATATTTTTGCCTCTGGTCGGTTCTAACGGACCTAAACCGTCCCGTAGAGACGGGGATTGTGAAGGGCA
>BLBF01000011.1:30610155-30649230 GCA_015471245.1 Laticauda colubrina | reverse complement strand
TATATAAGACTTGAAAAAGAATTACAGAAAATACCACAGAAAAAAGATATTAAATTGAAACTGGATGTAATTAAGCATAAAATGGAATTAATAGAGAAAGAAGAACTGGCACAGAAAATTAGAAATTCTAAACAGAATTATTTTGAAGATGCAAATAAACCAGGTAGATGGTTAGCATATAAACTGAGAAAGGAGAAGGAATCAAGAAAAATCTTGAAACTAATAGATGATCAAGGTCAAGTTTGTTGTGGTAATAAAGAGAAAAAGGAAATTATTCGAGATTATTATGGACAACTATATAAACAAGAGAATATTGATGAGAAAAAAATTAAACAGTATTTACAGAATGTTAACTTACCGAAGATACCTAAAGAGACTGAAGAAATGTTAGAAAGCAATATAACAATGATGGAACTAAATGAAGCATTTAAAAGACAAAATAATGGGAAAGCACCAGGTCCAGATGGGCTTCCGGCAGAATTCTATAAAAAATTTCAAGAATCATTGAACACTCCATTGTTAGAAATTATGAATGAAGTTATGTTAAAAAAGATGACACCCAAAACATGGTCAGAGGCTTATATTACACTTATTTTAAAGGAAGAGGCTGACCCGTTGCAAATTAAGAACTATAGACCTATTTCCTTATTGAATGCAGATTATAAAATCTTTGCTTCAATATTAGCAGAAAGACTGAAAAAATATTTAAATAATTTTATCCATCCAGATCAAAATGGATTTCTACCAAAGAGACAAATTAGAGACAACATGAGAGTAATTTTGGATACCTTGGAATATTATGAGGCTCATCCTGAAAAACAAATGGCTTTGATATTCCTAGATGCTCAAAAAGCATTTGACAACGTGAACTGGAGATTTATGTTATTATTATTGGAACAGATGGGCTTTGCCAGAAAATTTATTCAAGCAATAGAAGCCATATATAATAAACAGACAGCAAAGGTAATGATGGAGGGAGAATTTACAGATCTTATTAATATAAGAAGAGGTACAAGACAAGGATGTCCCCTATCTCCTTTGTTATTCGTATTAACTTTGGAAGTGTTGAATAGAAATATTAGAGATGACAAAAATATAAAAGGAATGAAAGTTAAAAAGGAAGAATTTAAACTACAAGCTTTTGCTGACGATTTAGCTTTTATTCTGGAAGACCTGTTAGAAACTGCTCCAAAGTTATTGGAAAAGGTAGAGACATATGGTGAGATGGCTGGCTTGAAAATAAATAAAGATAAAACAAAGATTTTGACAAAAAACATGTTATTGAGACAAAGAGAAGAACTGACAGATCTTTTGAAAATTCAAATTACAAACAAGGTTAAGTATCTGGGGATATATTTGACAGCAAGATGTAGCACATTAAAAGAGAATAATTATATTAAACTTAAACAACAGATAATTACAGATTTGAAGAAATGGGAAAATTTACAATTGTCATTAATAGGGAGAATTTCAACAATTAAGATGAATATTTTACCTAGAATTTTATTTCTCTTTCAAACAATACCAATTAGACTTGGAAAAGACTATTTTGAAGATTTAAATAAAACTATGTTGAAGTTTATATGGCAAGGTAAAAAAGCGAGAATAAAGTTAAAACTTTTGCAAGATGCTAGAAATAGAGGAGGTTTTGGCCTGCCTAATTGGGAATTGTATTATCAAGCTGCAAGTTTGATGTGGGTCAAAGAATGGATAACATTAAGAAAACATAGATTGTTGACATTAGAAGGACATGATTTACTGTTGGGCTGGCATGCTTTTTTATGGTACAAGGGAACTAAAACACAGGGGTATTTCAGAAGACATTATATACGGGAGTCTTTGTGGTTAAATTGGGAGAAGATAAAAAAACAATGTTATTTGAAAATTCCAGTTTGGTTATCGACTATTGAAGCATTTTCCTATCCTATGATCTATAAAAAGGAACAAACAGTTAGATATGGGGAACTGTTGGATGAAAAGGGTGGACTTAAAACGATCCAAAATTTAGAGGAACAAGGTATAAGGATGAATTGGTTTTCATATGCGCAAATACACTCAAGATATCTTGAAGATTTTAAAACGGAAGGATTCTATGATAAACAGACTGATTTAGATAAGATATTGATGGGTACTGATGAGAAAGTGATTAAAAAGTTATATGGTTATTTATTGGGAATTAAGCTAGAGGAAGAACAAGTTAAAGAAACTATGATTGCATGGGGGAATAATTTTGGATATGGAATTGATTTAGAGCAATGGCAAAAATTGTGGTCTCAAAATTATAAAATGACAATGTCAATAGCATATAAAGAAAACTTGTATAAGATGTTTTACAGGTGGCACCTTCCCCCGACAAGAATAGCAAGAATGTTCAAGAATAAATCTGAAAAATGTTGGAAATGTCATCAGATACCTGGCTCATACTATCATATGTGGTGGACTTGTGAGAATGCTAGAAAATATTGGACTAAAATTCACATGTGGTTGGAAAAAATGACAAAGAAACACATAGACTTGAAACCAGAGATCTTTTTACTGGGAATTTTACCTGATATATATAATAAAGACTTGAAATATTTGATTGTAAATGTATTAACAGCGGCTAGGAGTGTATTTGCTAAAAACTGGAAGAATGAGAAAATGCCATTGCAGGAAGAAATCATTGAGAAAATATTGGAATGTGCTGAGATGAGTAGATTGACATTTGAAATTAGAGAACAAGAAGATAAACAATTTTATGCAATTTGGGGTTTTTTTTATCAATGGTTAGATGATAAAATACAATAATAGAGCATTAATATTATATATATGAAGAGTTTTTAGGATTGATTTGTTATGATTATATGATAAATTATAGAATAAACTGTTTGAAGTATTGTTATCTTGCAAAGCATGAATGATTAAAGGTATAGTCAGAAAAAGATTTTTTTTTTATTTTTTTTTAGTAATATTAGAATATGGATTGACAATATGAGTGGTTATGCAATATAATGGTAATTGACACTATAAAATGAATGCACAAAACTGATGAACCAACCGATACACCGGAAGTATATATGAGAATAGATGTTTTTAATGTTTTGTATGTTTGTCTGTTTGTAGAAAATTAATAAAAACTTAAAAAAAAAAAAAAGAATATTAAAATGGAAAATACATATTAAGAAAATAGGTATGTAAAATTGGATATGTGAAAAACAAGATGTAATGATTTACTATATCTGGTGACAATGTCGTAAAGTTCAATTATTCTGGAGGGTGATCTCTTGTAAGATGAACAAGTCCCAAATATTGATTTTTTTTTTACCAGTTATTTTTCTGTTATGTATGATTAAATCTTACCTACCTACAGAATATACTGAATTAGCTTTGCATTTGATAATGCTACCAGGTTATTTTACATGTTTATTAAAAACCACATTTAATTCTTTCCTTAAAAGAATGGCAGTTTAAACTATGGGAGTATTCCACAATATTCAAAATGTTACTTATGAAAAACAAATCCAATGTTATCTTTAATTTAACTTGTAAATAGTTTATGGAGTAAAATTCTGTACATAGCTTGCTGCCGCATCTGAAGCCTGGTCTTTTAAAAATAAAGGAACTAAACTTTTATTATTTTTATTACATTTAGCTAATCTAAAATTCAATTTCAATTATGTGCCATCATATCAGTGTAAAACATCACTGGCCCCAAAAATAGATCACAAGGATGAAATTTTGACTTTATTAATTAAATTAAATAAAACAGTACTAAAGTACAGATAGTCTTCAGCTTGCTTTCATTTGTTCCACAACTGCTTTAAAATTGCAACAGCATTGAACAAATGGTGTGACTAATGCTCAAGAGTTGCAGCAAGCCATGCGTAAGCGTGGTCATGCCCCTATCAGAACTGTCATGCCCCTGTCAGAGTCTGAATCTGATGAGGAAGATGGCTCCGTTGGTTGTGGAAGAGGCTGAGGAAAGGCAAAGTCCAGCTGAGCAGAGCTGGGAAGAGATAGAACAAGGGAGAGGAAGTTCAGAGGAAGACCCAGGCCCACCCCCTCTTCATCCTAGGGCGTGCAAAGAGGAACAGAAAAGAGAGCAACTGGTTGCATGGCTTACAGGGGAAGAAAGGGCCCTGATTCCCTTCATTAGCCACACCTGGGAATGAAAGTTTATTAGAATTGAATGCTGACTGTGGCAGCTGCTGGGAGCAAACATGACCTACTGCTAAATGGAAAGATAACAGGACTCTTCTCAGGCTTAATAAAAATCTATCTTTAGTCCTTTAATATTTGATTCTATGACTGAAATGGGGTCTGGAGCATTGTGCTGTGAAAAAGTATGAATCAGTTTAATTCTTGGTGATAATTTACAAAATACTGTTGGACAGAAAAGGAAAATATAGATAAGCATTTTAAATAACTTGTGAAAATACAGGAATAATGTTGGTTATTGAGTTAGTCATACTTGATTTTCATTCTTAAAGTTAATTTGAAAGAATATTTCTGGCTGTTTTTAAAGATTTCTTTAATGTTAAGCTTGATTCCTGATGATTTCAGATTTGCTTCTATGTTGTTTTCTTGGCAATAATACGGAAGTGATGTCCCATTTACAATGTCTGTTCTAGCCCAGGGTACTAATATTTCCAGATGGTCTCTCACTCAAGTGCTAAAACCAGGTCTAACCCTACTTAAGCTTTCTTTGATTTATCAAATTTAAATGGGTATCATTACCCATCTAGATACAGTTATTGCTACTATGATTTTAAAATTGTTAGAAAAATTGAACTTGTACTTGCTGTTAATAATATGAAGCATACATATACTAGTTTCACTTGGAATCTCTACCAAAGTAGGTATAAAGAAGTCTGATTATATGGTTGTAAGAGGTCAGGAGATATTTCTCTTGTTTGATTTTATATAGTATATATACATACAGACTAACAATCCAAGATCCTGAAACTACAAGAGGAGCTGAAGAATTTTAATTTTTCTAACAAGGTTCACCGCTCCACCCCCATTTCATTTAACCAGTACTAAGGAGAATAATCTGAACACATCCAGTAAAACTTTAACCCTAACGCATAAAATAATATGTAGAATATTTCCATTATTAATTAGATATCCAATTTAATATGTTTCAAACAAAATGTAAATTGCATTCAGATAAATAAAAGTTCAAAAAATTCCTATCTTTATGTTATCACATCAAATAACTCACACAAAAATTCCATTCAGATTTAATAGTGATACAAGTCTCTAAAGCCAACACTCATTGTGGTAGGATGGGTGGAAAATTGATTTAATAAATAAAAATAAACTCCTTGAATGTTCTCCTTAATTAAATTTGCTAGCAGTTTTTAAGGAATTTATTCCATGTGTAGAGTTTTTATATTGAGATTTTATATTGCAGGCTTTTAAAGGCCAATCCTGATTCTTGTGGGACCAAATGACTTGGCCTGAGATTTAGATTGGGGAAGCATTGTGTGCAGAAAAAAACAGCTCAGAAAGTGATATGTTTATGTAATCACCTCTTTGTAAGAGGGAAAGGTAAGGGAAAACAACAAGTACAAAACAACCCCTACTAGCTGATTGCAGTGATGAACACCTGACTGAGAGACACACTGCAAGGTGACATGGGTCACAAAATTACTTTTTTATCACTGCTGTAACTTCAAACAGTTGCTGCCAGAGGCTAAATGAGGTCTATCTATATAAAATAAAGTTTATGTGCCAATAATTTTACATTTAGAGGAAATAAGAAAACTAATACCAGATTTCAAAGAAGCATGATTTAAAATAATACTAAAATTCTTTCTTATAAAATATCCTGAATCTCAGTTTATCTAATTCTGTCTTTTCATCACAATACTAGGCAGTTCCTAGAATAAATTTGACACTGAGAATTCATATGAGATAAGAATAATGCTTGCTCTCATTATACTTCTATTGGATATTTAATACCAATTGCCTTCTATTAATGACTTCAATAGGGTTTAAATACTCCAGCAGGGGTCAGTATATGTATAGGTCTCTATGTAATTCAGTTGTTTGTTGTTGCTAATGAGTTTTATGCTGACTTCAAAATTAGACAAAATTTAAGCATCTGATTATATTATAAACTCCTTGACTGAAGAAAACAGTTGGATTTTTTACTGTGTGCATGAGGAGGAAATAAATACTAAATTGAAGTTTAGAAACCAGAGAATAAAAGAGCAATGTTTATTTTTTTTCAAACATTTGGGAGAATATTTGTATTGTTTGTTAATCCAAAATAAAGTTGAGTTGTGCATATATATATTTGTGGTATGATAAGGTTAACTGAGATTTTAAGAACCATTTTATTAGGCAGTCGATTGGGCTTATATAGGTGAAGTATAAAAGAAGACTGACCACTAAAATACCATTGTGGATATCACCATATGAAATACTATACAGGAAAGAGATGTTAATTGAGTCTAAATGGATGACACATTGTGGCCTTGGGAAAAAAAAAATCTAAGATTTCTTAAAAAAGAAATCTATTGGGGAAAAAAGAAATCTAAGATAAGAATGAGGGAACAACTAATAAGTGATGGATTTAATTGTGGTTGGTTTAGTAATTATGATAGAATATTTGAAAGGTTTAAACTTGATAATATTTTGTTTTTGCAGCTCACAAATCTGAACTTGGAATGGAATTTATGCTCTGGAGATGACCATTTGATTTCTAAAATTTATAAAATGCTACTTAGAATAAATTTTGAAAATGAATGTTAAGGATTGTATGGTAAAATGGGCAAAAACCTAGGTTATAATATACTGCTAGATCAGTGGGAAATATGTGGATTAATGGTTTAAAGTTTACTTTGAATTACAGTTTGAAAGATTACTTTTACAAGATGATATAAAGATTGTATTTGACTCCTGATAGATTGGCAAGAATGTATTATGGAATTTTCAATAAATGCAGGAATGTAATCAAACTCCAGGTATATTTTATCACATGTGGTTGTTTTTCTTTACTCTGTATTGGTATTTTATTTTTGAAAAAATAAACGTATTTAAAAAATGTTGTATGCTCAAGTCTTTAGATATAGTTTAAATAGTGGTCTTAGTCATACCAATACAGTAAGATTTTTTTCCAATTTATTTGATTATTCTTTCCTTTGCACTGATAGTAAAGGGCAACAACCTGCTATTCTGTTGAAAAAGGAGCAAGCTTAATCATATTTCAAGCATCAAAAGAAGTTAAACAAAAATCAGGGATTATCAGCAGCATCCTATACTATAATTACTTTTACTGTTTTCTGTGCTTTGTCCTGATAATTAAAAAGGTACACAGGCTTATCTCTACAAGTAGCCACAACTTTATCTGGTTTTATTTTCTCAAATTCAGAAAAACCAAAGTAAACATTACATTATGTCATAATTATAATATTCTCAAGTCTAGACATAATGATTCTTTTTTCCCAGATTCTTTAGTAGGATAATTACAGAAATAGTTACATTCAAAATCTGATTTTGTGTGGTTAATGGACAAAAGGGAAAATAAACAGAATGTTTCCATAGGGAATCTTTTTATTTTTTTTATTTTCATCCCACTTTTATTAAATGTTTACAAATAATTTAAAGCAGCAAACATATGCAACACACCTTCTGTTTTCTTCCACAACAACAACCTTGTGGAGGGTTGTTGGCCCAAGGTCATCTTGCTGGCTTTCATAGCTAAGGCAGTCTCACAGTCTCCTGCTTTCTAGTCTGGTATCTTAACCACTAGACCAAATTGGCTCTTTTTCAACACTGTGCAGGATGTAGCACAATTTCTTTTAGTATAATAATACAAAGTTTGTAACAGTAATACATTCTGTTTTCTAGTTTATATCAGTTCATAAAACTTCATAAAAATTGGGTAGGAAAAAAAATAGCATTTTATTAGCCCAACCCCAGAATCACAAAACTTAAATGAAAGGGCAATTCTGTAGCTTTTCCCTGTACCTTTTAAGGAAGAAGACTGCCACCATAGATGGGAAATCCTGCCTAGGCAACTATGGCTTCCAAGCAGTCTCTATATTTTCAGGAATCACACCTGATCCTTCAAATATTCCCATTGTTGGAAATGTAAGCTTTTGCAAGGGGGGAAAGGGAGAGGTAATTTTTGTCCTGTCTATTTCTTTATTTTAGGATTTAAACCACTAAGCTTATTTAGGTTTGAACTGGGAAGAAGAGGAGGAAGAAACAGGACACCAGGAAGTGTGGTTTAACTTATTACAATATTTTATATGAAAAAGACTTATAAATTAAAATTGTGAGAATAAGTAAAACTGAGGATAATGCTAACAATTTACAGTAATCCAAAGCACAAGGAAACAAGCAGTAGAATAGCTTGTTTGCATGGGCAACATATTATCTATCCATCAATTTGGGGCTTATGATATCTCCTCCCTCAATTAACCAGTAAGAGGCTGGATGAAAATAATTATACTGGAGAAGCAACAAGGCTCAAGTAGGTTCCGAGCTACCTTCTATACCATGTTTTTCAGGATAAAATTTTGATGAAGTCCTCTCCATAATATTGGCCTTTTATAAATTTCCATATAAATATGTTAGACAATAAAGTAGAACAAAAGGAAAAAAATCACAACTGCATTAAAAAAATACTGGCAATAGCTAGCAAATGTCAACTAGTGAAACTTGGAATCTAATTAATTAATCTACATAAATATCTTGCTCTAGTCTGGCATAAATATGCCAACAAATTAAAAACAAAAACTCCTTTGAGGAATCCCTCTTCGAATGGTTTCCTTGTATTATCACGATGTTCCCCTTTCCAGCAATAGGAACGAAATGGCAGAGGTCTCTGAATATGCCTTTAGAACTTGTCCATTATCTCTACCCATAAGGAGGTATGTTTTAACCTTTGTATGTTGTTTCCCAGAGGAGAAACATTTTGTTTCACCTAAAATCTGCTTAATAAAGAAATTAGATGTTATGCCCATTTTCCTGAATAATAATAAACCATACATTTATTTCAGAGAATGTTATTTTTCTTCTTATTCTAGATCATGCCACTGAACTTGTGTTTTTTTTCTGCTAGCATGTTGAAGACCAATTTGGAACAATAATCGGCATATGACAAATTTTGAAACATCATCTTTGAATTCAAAGGAAATTGAGAATATTGCTTATTCAGTGACTGTTAAATATCTGTCTGCACTCTAATATATTATAAAGTACAATCTTAAAAGATAGACTAAAAAAGCAGTAAATTAATACTGGCTATTACAGGAATTTAATGTACAAAAGGACTTTCTTAATATCACTTAAGAGAAACAAAGATGAATTGGAATATACCTTGCCAAGTTTTATTACCAAATACATCAGCTTCCTCTTCACACAGCAATATATTGATGATTAAGTCAGCAGATGCATCTTAAGATAGTTAAATAGCAAAACTTATTACTGATGTCCGTATGTAACAAGGCATAGCTAGTGTTTTTAAAGCTACCCATAACTCTAAACAGTTAAAAGTATGCTCACATGAAATTTAGCATCAGCAATCTAGTATAAGGCAAATATACATGTCCCAGGGTAATGTCCCAGATTGCAGGATCCAATCTGGGCCAGTCACCGGGACCAAAGGTTTAGTCTTCTGAATTTCAGACTCATGCTGGATACTATCCAAGGGAGGGATTCAAATTTCTTAACAACCGGTTCTGTGAGCATGGCCTAATTTGTGGATGCGGCTTACTGTGGATGTGGCTGGGCATGGCTTGGTGGTCACATGACTGGCTGAGCATGGCTTGGTGGTCACATGACTGGGTGGGTCAAAAGATACTCACTTTAACAATACTCTTGGTGCGGTGTTGGAGTAGATGACCTCCAAGGTCCCTTCCAGCCCTGGATTTCTGTGCTGTTTCAAAGCATCCTCTGAAGCTGCGTCGAGTTTGTGGTCCTCCCTTCCTCTCCTTTTTCTTTCCCTCCTTCCCTCTCCCTCCATCCCTCCATCCATATCTCATTCACATTCCTTTCCCTTCCCTCTTTCTCCCTTCCCTCCCTTTCTTTCTCCCATCCTCCCCTCTTTCTTTTGCTTTCTTTTGAAAGAAAGAAAGAAAGAAGAAAGAAAGAAAGAAAGAAAGAAAGAAAGAAAGAAAGAAAGAAAGAAAGAAAGAAAGAAAGAAAGAAAGAAAGAAAGAAAGAATCTCTGCTATTCATGGTATATTTTCAGCTGGAACCTCTTTCTACTTAAACAAGGGTCCTCAAACTTGGCAACTTTTAAGATTTGTGGACTTCAACTCCCAGAATTCTCCAGCCAGTGTAGCTGGCTCAAGAATTCTGGGAGTTGAAGTCCACAAGTCTTAAAGTTGCCAAGTTTGAAGACCTCTGACTTAAACCTTAGTACAACACCTAGATATTTAAAGCCATTAAACATCTTGGATTAATCTTGACATTTTTTGCATACTTGTATTAAAACAGGAAGACTTTTATTTTAACACATATGGCATATTTTAACACAATTCCAAAGCTACTTTTTTATGAAAACCAAGTCAAGAAAAGGAAATTGGAAACAAAGCAAAGATTAACCTTCTCATTCTTTCTAACCCTTTCTAAATGGCAAGTAGAAGTGAGCCTTTCTACTTGCCATTTTCTTTCCAAGAATTTACCACCATCTTCAAATTAAAGAGTTGCCTTCCAATAACAAAAAACACAAGTTTGCAAACTGCCTGAATGGTAACACAGCACATAATTTTGTATGTTAAACATTGAACCACAAAGTGGAAGAGAGAAAATATTTGTGAGAAATATTTACTGTGTTTTTTGCTTGCCAAACTTAAAAGGCCATTGGACACTCCATAAAAGTTGTGACAGCAATAGAAGTAATGAAGCAGCAGCTAGGCAAACTGGTCTGAATTATGCTTTGGAAACTGTGTAATGTATGCTCTGAAATTGAACAAATGAATGAGACCTAAAGGTAAGCTGTTCTCTACAAAATCCACTCTGAACTTACCACGCTAAGCCTGCCATGAAAAAGCAGAGCAACTTACTAGTTTTGAAGAGGAGGATATGGAAGAAAGAAAGAAGATTGGCTCCAACAGTTTTAGGAGACTGCATAGTTTTGATTACCCAGAACATTCCCAAGGCAGGAATCAACACTATATTAGCTCCAAATGTTCTTTTTGCTAAACACTGAATCCAGGCATACTGGATGGCTGGATGCTCCCAGGAGGCTGCAGGAAGGCCTCCTAGGCCCAAAACAGGGCTTAGTAAGCCTCTCTGGAGCCTCCTGGGAGCAAAAATGGGGTGGAAAGACAGTGCTGGATTCCCCCCATACCCCGTTTTCAGCCTAGCAAGTCTCACTGGAGCCTCTTGGGAGTAAAATTGGGGTGGGGGGCAGCGCTGAACCCCACATACACACCCCATTTTTGTCCTAGCAAGCCTCTCTGGAGCCTCTTGGGAGCAAAAATGGGGTGGGGGGCAGCACCGAACATCCTCAAACTTCCTGTTTTTGCTCTCAGGAAGCTATCCTATACTTACCTGGTAGCCAGATGGGCTTCGTGGGGACTCCTGGGAGGGGCTGGGCAGGGTTTCTAATGGGAACCCCCCCCCCATTAGAAATGGCTGCCAAAAAAGCAGAGAAAAGCAGGATTCAATCTGGCTTGCTTCTCTGCAAGCCAGGTTGAATCCTGCTTCTCTCTGCTTGCCCAGCAGCCGTTTCTAATGGGAACCCCCTCCCATGAGAAATGGCTGCCGGACAAGCAGAGAAAAGCAGGATTTAATCTGGCTTGCTTCTGTGCTTGCTCAACAGCCGTTTCTAATGGGAGAGGGGAGACTTGGAAGCTTTCCGCTGTGTAGCAGCAGGTGAGAGAAGCAGCCGCTGACCTGGGAGGATCCTATACAAACCTCTCCACATGTTCCTCGGCAGAAGGCAAGTAGAGGGGAGACGGTGACCAGTGGCTGCAAAAGGCAAGTGTGGGGGGGAAGGCGACTGATCAGGGTTGCCAAGTCGCAGCTTGGCTCTGCGGCCAAACTCAAGTCAAAATACGGCCAAATTATTTTCTCTCACGGCCAAATTTTTTTATACAATATAACATAAGGATATATTGTTTTTTTTTTTAAACTGGTTTTAAATAATCAAATCATAAAAAATAGTCTTTATTCGACAATGTGACGTGACTTCATGGGAATTTCTGCGTTTCTTTACTCACATCCAGGCTAGGCAGCTCACTTCAAATAACCGCTACTACCGTTTGGAAAGCTCAGGGCCAAATGCAGCGATCCTGAGGAGGGGGGAGCTAGGGCATGAGGGTTTTTAGGGGGATTCCCCCCAATTGAAAAAATATAATCACTAAACAAATAAAACAACACAAAAAATTGTGCCCCCTTCGAAAGAGGGGCATCCCGCCGTTGCCATGGAGTCGTCTAGTTCTTCCAAGGGGTTCATGGACCAATTTGCCAGCCTCATCCACTCCCAAAAGGGCATGTTACTTTTCGCAGAAATAGTAAGAGGGAAACGCCGAAGGGCGGGGAAGCGAGCCGCGAGGGGCAAGAAGGATGGGGTGGGGGAGGGCAAAGTCGATGGCCGTCCGCCCCTGAGTTGGGGGACTGAGTGAATTTTCGTTCCCTTTGGGGAGGAGGGTGGAGGCATTTCTTTCCCCTTAGCACGTGAAAATAGCAGTCGCACTTTAATACCGCTTCATGGTGCTTTACAGCCTTCTCTAAGCGGTTTAGAGTTGGCTTATTGACATACACACACACACACACACACACACACACACAACCACAACAACTTTATGCCCTAAAGCGTTTGGTCATGAAATTGGTGCCGCAAATCACAGTCAATGCACTCAAACCACAGAAACTGACTTTAAAAGACTATCAAGGGAGCTGAATTCCAGTTCTGGGAATCGGTTATTTCAACATAGCCTTCAAAGAGTTCAAAGGACAATTCCCCCTAACCATAGTAGATCGGGACCGACCTAGTGTGCCGGGATTAGAGTGGTTTGAACCCCTAGGACTAGCAGTGATGGGGATGAACTGGATTGACGACAGCCACTGGGAAGATGATCTCCTGAACGAATTCGCAGATGTGTTCAATGGACAACTGGGCATGTATACCAGGACCCCTAATTCAATTTAGACCCCAAGGTAGCCCCATCCGGATGAAGCCCCAGGGGGGTCCCATTTGCTCTGTGGCCCAAAATAGATGAACAATTAGATAAACTTATTGCTCAGAGAGTTTTAGAGACATCTGATCATGCTAAGAGGGAAATGCCCATAGTCACCCACACAAAGCCAGATGGGTCAGTGCGCCTGTGCGCTTATTACAAATATACAATCAATAAAGTGTTATAGCAGATGGGTCAGTGCGCCTGTGCGCTTATTACAAATATACAATCAATAAAGTGTTAGAGCAGAGTACATACCCCCGTGCCAATTGTGCAACATCTATTGCACTCCCTGGGTCAAGGAAAAATATTCAGAAAGCTTGATTTGGCCCAGGCAAATCATTGATGATGCCATAGCAGAAGCCCAGACTATTGTCACACATGGAGGGCATTCAAATGCTGGGGTAACAGTTTGAGGTAAGCGTGGCCCTGAGACTGTTTCAGAGTCTCATGGAGTGCCTCCTACAGGGCATCGAAGGTGAAGTGCCTTACTTTGATGACATCCTCATATCAGCAAGCAACAAAGAACAATTACTGCAAAGTTTGAGAATGGTATTGAGCCAGTTTCAAGAGGTGGGGTTAAAAGTAAAGAAGGACAAATGCCAATTGGCTGTTGAAAAAGTGGAATTTTGGGAATATTTGATTGATAGTTCTGGCATATACCCACCATTGGCAAACTGAAAGCAATCCGGGAAGTCCCAACCCCCAACAATAAGACAGAGATACAAGCATTTCTGGGGTTATTAAATTTCTACAACATTTTCTTGCCACAGAAGGTAACAATTGCTGAACCATTGCATCGACTCCTTGACAAAAAAGCAGAATGGAAATGGGGACTGAAAGAAGCAAGCACATTCAAAGAAATAAAAAATATTTTAACATCAGACAATGTGCTTGTTCAATATAATGAAATCCTACCCCTAAGGCTAAAATGCGACGCTTCACCTTTCAGAGTAGGAGCAAATGTTAGCCATGTCGAATGGACGGGAAGCCCTCTATTCCAAAACACTATCCAAAGTGGAAAAAAAATATATTCAACTCGACAGGAAGCGCTGGCTGCAGTTGCTGGAATCAAACGATTCCATGAATATGTCTACAGCAGAAGGTTCGACCTAATAACTGACCATAATCCACTTCTGGGGATCATTGTGGGAAAACGACCCACACCGCACATACTGTCCCTGAAAATGATGAGATGAACAGAATTCCTTGCTGCCTACAATTATCAACTGAACTACAGACTAGGGGAAACAATTGACCATGCCGAAACACCCAGCAGATATCCTTTACCAGAGCCTGTGGGTGACCTGGCATCGGTGACATCCACACTCCTCATAAAAATCCTCGTGAGTGGACCAGTCACGCCAGTGGAGATCGCAAGAGCTACTGCAAAAGACAGGACATTGGTGTGACTTTTGAACTGGGTATGGAAGGGATGGCCGGAGGCTACAGTCGATGAGGAATTTAAGCTGTTTAAAACTCGCCAATTTGAACTGTCAGATTTGAAAGGGTGCCTGTTATGGGGGGATAGAGTAATCATTCCCAAGACATAACAGAGGGACATTCTAGAAATATTACACAAGGAACACCTGGGGATGTCAAGATGAAGACACTGGCTAGGAGTTACTTGTGGTGGCTGGGGATGGATAAGGGAATTGAGACATGAGTCATGACATGCGCACTCTGCCAGGAGTCCCAGCTAGCACCAAACACTGCTCCCATGAGCAGGGGAAGCCCAAAGACACCCTGGTCCCGAATATATATCGATTTTTCAGGGGCATGTCATTCCTGATCATAGTAGATGCCTATTCCAAATGGTTGGAGGTCAGCCTCATGACATCAATCACAACAGAGGCAGTAACTAGTCAGAAAGAAATGGCCATGCCACCAGGCGAGTTCAAGATGGTTCCAAGGTTTCCCACAGGAGAGAAAACAAGTCCAACATGTCAGTCCAGGGCCACTGAGTCAAATGAGCTGCGCAGGTCATGCCCACAGGCAACCCACTTACTTATGGGACTATGTTGCATGAATTGATCCTGATTGGGTAACACCATTCCAGAGGGGAGGGGTGTTAGATATTGAATAGGCTGACGAAGAGACCAATCACTGGTTCCAAAGTCATAGCTGGAAAAACAAGCGCATGTCAATGGCTGAAGCTGCAGACAGCTCCCTTTAAAAGGGGCTGCTGTGGTTCAGCTGATTCATTGCTTTTACTGGAGCTGAATAAAGAATTAAAGTCCTTTGAGTGTCCTGTGTCTTCACTCTGCCCATGATCTAACAGATCTGATGGTTAAAAGAACAGATCTGATGGAAAAAAGAACAGGAGCCTAATCAGGGGTGGGATTCAATTTTTTTAACAACCAATCTGTAAGTCAGTGGCTAGGTCAGTGTGGCCAGGTGGATGTGGCCATGTAACTGGGTGGGTGTGGCTTCTTTTTCAGCAACCCCCCCTCCCATTTTTTGGGACTTCTGGGCCTCAGGGAATTCTCCTGGAGGATGTTTTTGCTGCCAGAAGGCTTTCCTGGGTCCCAGGAAGGCAAAAAATACAGGGCGTGAGGGGTGCTGTGCCCCCCTCCATTTTTTTCCTTCCTGGGCCTCAGAGTAGCTTCCTGAGTGAAGCAGTAAGACAGTGAAGGGAATTTTGGCACAGCTGATCATAGAACAGCTGATCATTAGGGGGATAAAAGAAATATCTTGGTGAGTGGGCGGGGAAGAACGCAGTCAGCTATGTTGGGCATGCATGATGTTGCGCATGTGTGATAAAGACTGACTGGGAGGGGAGGGGTGTACAGAGAAGGGCAGGGCCAGCCAGGGGCATGATTTTCCGGTTCTCCAAACTGCACAGAATCATAACAACCGGTTCTATAGAATTAGTCCAAACTGGTAGAATCCCACCAATGAGCCTAGTGAATAACACTAGTTCCCCAAAGCTTAGAGCCAGCACTGATAAGAATGTTAACATTCACAAAGAGAATGAAATTCTATCTGCTTCCATATGCACCAAGCCAACTTTGGTTAATCTTAAATAAGCTAAGAATGATCAGGTCATTTAATATTTTGGTAGGAGACCACTAGGAAATCCTAGGATATGAGCTAAACTTGGAAATTGATAAAACATCCTTGAAAGAAAAAATAGCAAACCACTTTGTATTCTTTTTAAGAAAACGACTATGTCGATTCAGGTACCAAGAACCAAATGCAAATAGAGGGACACTTTTTTAATATTTGTGTGCTCTTCTTAAATATAATTAAGTGAATAAAAACATTCTTAATAATTGCTGTGATGTATAAAGCTGTAAATTCCTTGGAATCAAATGAATCTCATTTTTTCAACTAATACTCTATAATATAATATTTGGAGTAAAAGTGATAAAATATTTAAAATGTAAGATTTGTTTTATTCATAAGTTGACATTTTTAGATACGGGAACAGATCCATTATAAAATAAACAGCTGATTCAAATTTAAGAATGGTAATATTATCTTTTGATACTGCTCGCTGTACTCTTTGGAAATATGTTTTCAGCATATGAGTGGATACTCTCTATGGAATAATAAGCAAACTAGTTCATCATTGGCAGAAACAAAATGCACCCTACCAATTTATGACTGATACAGCTTTAACATCTGACAGCTAGATTCATTATTGGTTTAACAGCCAATCATTAGTTTTGACGACACATGTCTAATGAAGGTTGGAATATAAAAAGCCCTCTTGGAACATACAAGATTCACGAGAGTGTTGAGGTGTCTCAGATTGCATTTGCCTTCAGTGATTCACAGAGTACTGAAAGATTTAAAACAAAATAAGCAAAGCAAAGCAAAGGAGAAGGAAAAGGAGAAAGAAAAAAGAAGGAAAAAGAACTGTTTTGAAAGTGTGATTATATACAAACTAAAAATGTATATCTGTATTTATCTATTCATGCTAATCATACCTGTGGAACTTAATGAAAGTCATCAGGCAAATGAGAATACCGAAAAAGATGGACTATGCAACGCATGTACATGGAGACAGAATACAAAATCTTCAAGAATAGAAGTTATAAAAATTCAGATCCTCAGTAAACTGCGTCTAGAACAAGCACCTAACATTAGCCGGGATATTATAAGGCAACTTTTACCTAAAGCTCCTCCATTGCAAGAACTGATTGATCAGTATGATATCCAGAGAGATGACAATAGTGATGACTCTTTAGAAGATGATGATTATCATGCTACAACAGAGACTATTATTACAATGCCTACAGACTGTAAGTAATTTTTGTTAATATTTCCTTTTGTCTTTGTGCTGAGAAGCCACATTTCAGACTTGTCAAACAATATGCTTTCTAAAGTACATATTGTATGTACTAAAGAGACACTATCTTTAAAAAAGAAAGATAATATTTCCTTATAAAAACTATTCTACAATAAACATTTGTTTGCTGTAGATATGAAAAGAAATTCACAGAAAAGACATAAAGACACAGAAAAACATGAAGAAATACACAGAAAAGACAAAGAAATACACAGAAAAGATATATATACTGAAACATTCTGAAGAGCCAGCTTTTAAAAATATTTTTCTGAAAATTGTAAAACAAAATACATTCATATAAATAACACTGTAAAACAAATATCACAGCTCCAGTATACTCATGTATCATATGTTAATGTTTTTATTACAGAGATATATGTTACAATTTTAAAAATATTTATGTAAAACTCATTTTTCAATTTAATAGGTTTTTATTTTTATTTTTGGTGCTTTTGATTTAGTTTTTGCCTGAACGAGTGCCTAGACTAGTTTTTTAGCAATGTTTTTTTTGGAAGCAGTTTGCCCTTGTCTGCTTCTTAGAGCTGGGAGAGAATGACTGTCCCAAATTACCTAGCTGTCTTTTTACTTCAGGTGTGGTGTTTTAGCCACTATACCAAACTGGCTTTCCATACAATTTGTTTACACCATTAAAAGTTATTTATTTATTTAGTTTAGTTTGTCAAGCATTTAGTTTGTCAAGCATTTTAGTATATGTTTTGTAATTATCCTAATTTATTTTGTATTTACACAATATCAACCTGTCAAGAATAACATATCAATACTATGACATCATGCATCCGGATAACCTATTGCATTTCACCTCAGAGTGATTACGATTCACTATCAAGATAAAAATCCATAAGGTTTTCACCCTGAATTCTTGTTCCAGTTGTAATTATATTCAAAACATTGAAATGCACTTTCAGATAAATTGTCCTAATGAAGCCTTTCCCCCTGAATCACTGAAATGATTGGAAAATCAATTAAGTGGTACACAAGAAATTCACAACAACCTGAGCTCAACAGTTATATATACTTCATTTTCTAATTCATGGGTTTGTCAACAGACATCAATGTACACAAACTATATAGTTTTAACAGCCACATAATGAAACTCATTCCTTAATTGTCAACAGTGCTATATTTAATGTTATTCATAAACACTAGTTGTGTTAAGAAGAAATGAAGTTATTTATTGAATGAGCATTTCTTCGTTATCGCCTTAGTGCTAAGCATCTGCCACAGCTCCTATCAAGTATCTTTGCTGAATTTATATTATAGTATCTTATGTTCTTCATTAGCTAAAGTTGGACATGGCAGCTGTCTTCAGAGTAACACTTAAGGCAATGATGAAATATTGTAAAATGAAAACTTAGGCCCAGATGACACAGATTTGCTACCAGCAGACAACAGTGATATACTATACTGAGATTTAATTTGATATAATACTAAGAATAGCATCTATTTTATCTAAATGCAATAATCTAAATATATTTAAGAATAACTGTAAGTATTAAGAAGGATTAAATTGCTTTTGTTACAAAATGTCTGCAAATCATTTCAAAAATTATTTATCTTTGTTGACTGGAGAACCTTCTGGAAAAAAAACTTTTTTCTATTTATTTGAATTTTCATTGATGATGAAAATGAATTCCATTCATTTTGTTTAATTTTCATTATGTTAAATGTGTAGATGTGGGGGAGTTTATTTTCAAGAATATAATTCAGTGGATCTTACTTCCAGGATTACAACATTGTTGTTGCATCACAGCAAGGCATTCAGGCAAAAAGCTCTGCTGTGCAATTTGGTGTGCTCTTTTATAAACTCCAGACCAGTCCCAAATCTCATCTCAATCAGGAGGCAGAGTCCTGCATTAAAAAAAGAGTCAAAGAATCAGTGCAACTTTAGTACTCTTACTACTATTGAAAATAGCAACTTAGGTACAAGCACATATACATGCCTTTCAGGTATAGTTTTGTGTACGTTGATGTGATTCTATTAATATAATCCATATCACACCAAGGTACATATAAAAAAAAAACATCTTGCAGGCATGTATATGTATTCTTAAGTAAGTTGTTTATCTCAGTTCCTTATATGTCAACATTAGTTCCTTGATAACAGAAATTACATTTAAGAATTCATAAACTAGATTGGACATGGCCAAATAATTAAAAATAAAACAACATTTATTTTATCTAAAATAATAACTTACAAGTATTATTACTGCAGAAGCAAAATCAATCTGACTTCTTTTATAGCTTCTCTGCAATCTTGTTTATATTAAATACTTAATGTTAATAAATATTCAGTTAAGATCTCAGATGCTCAACCTTTATCAGTCTGAAAATATAATACAGTGCTTTCAATACCTCTTGCTATTTTGATTGAAGGTTTTTCAAAGAGTGACTTGTACAGCTGGTCAGTTACTTTAAGTAGTAAACTCCCAAAGAATCCCAGGAGTACTTAGAATCTGTTTTCTTCTTAAGTAACTTTTCACAAGTACGCTGCACAGTGCAAACATGAAATGCCAGGCCAAAAGATAAATTTAAAAAATCTATGCAGATGCTAGTATCATGAACATTTTAATTTACTCTGCAGCTTTTTGATTAAATATTTCCATTAATTTTCTTAAGATTTAATCAATTTAGCCTACAAGATTTTTCTTTTATCTCTTCGATTTAATAAAGTTAGAATATTTTATTGTTAGCATTTCAAAGTTCTGTATTTTTCTACTATAGGTAGTCCTCAAGTTATGACTACAATTGAGCCCAACATTTAAAAGAAATATTTGTTAAGTGAGTTTTGCCCCATTTTATGAACTTTCTTACAACAATTGTTAAGTGAATCATTACAATTGTTAAGTTAGTAATACGATTATTAAGTGAATCCAGATTCCCCATTGACTTTGCTTGTCAGAAGGTTGCAAAAACTGATCCCATACCCCAGAACACTGCAACCATCATAAATATGAACCAGTTGCCAAGCAAATTTTTTTTCATGTGACTAAATTTTGTTCATGTGACCATGGGGATGCTGCAATGGTCATTAGTGTGAAAAATGGTCACAAGTCAATTTTTTCAGTGCCATTGTACCTTTGCACAGTCACTAAATGAACTGTTGAGGACTATCTGTATGTATTTCCATAGGGCTATTTCTAAAATAATTATTGTATAGTACTGTGAACTAGTTTAGAAACTTCAGTAATTTAATTTTGATTCTTACTAAATAAAGAGATATGAGCATGCATGCCAAAGTCCAATACAATTCCTGTACAGGATGGAGTACACATAGATATTGAAAATCAATAATTCTTAGAAGTCCAATCCCACATGGTCCATGATGAGAGATGTAGAAGTTGGAGATGTAGGGAGTTGAATTTGTATACTTGAAGGCACAGGTTCCCTCCTTCTGCAGTGGTAAACAATATGCATTTTTTTCACTGTTGCTTTTTATTCAGTGTGATCAACTTCAGTAGAAAAAAAGAACCACTTTTTTTTGCAACCATGGCAAAAGTCTTGTGCCTTTGTGGTAAACAGTTTGATGCAATGGTTCTTCATAGAAATTACACTTGTTGAGATTTACCATAAAAATTAACTTTATATCAAGTGCTTGTGGAAAGGAGATAGCAAAATCATAATGTAGGAAGAAATGGTTTGGGCTAATATGCACCAAGGTATAATGTGGGGCATTGTGGCATAGGAATGATCTTTGAAATTGCATACTTTATAGATCATTCCTACAATTGAGAATGAGTCTTTTTGCAATTGTACTGCCAATCTGCAATCATGAAAATCATTTCTGAAGATATTTTATGAAGATCATATATATAAAATGATTATACTTTAAAAATATTTTTCATTTGCAAGCAAGTGTTTTTTCTTATTCATTTACTTATAGCTGATTTTCCTATATCTGTGGAAGGCAAACCCAAATGTTGCTTCTTTAAATTTAGTTCTAAAATACAGTATAACAGAGTAGTTAAAGCCCAGTTGTGGATTTACTTAAGACAAGTCCAGAGGCCTACAACAATATTTGTACAGATCCTGAGACTCATCAGACCTATGAAAGATGGTACAACTTCGACTGCAATTCGATCCTTGAAACTTGACATGAACCCAGGCACTGGTATTTGGCAGAGTATCGATGTGAAAACTGTTTTGCAAAATTGGCTTAAACAACCTGAATCCAACTTGGGCATTGAAATCAAAGCTTTGAATGAAAAGGGAAGAGATATTGCAGTGACCTACCCAGGACCAGGAGAAGAAGGCTTGGTAAGCTCTTTAAAGTCCTCAGCATTTTTTCACTTATGAGCAAAAAAACCTCAGAGCTTTTTAAAGGTAGTGATTATAAGCATGTTTACTTGGCATTGAACTTTCTGGGATTTATCTCCAGATCATTTTGTTTAGGACTGTATAGGAGAACACTGGCAAATTAATCAAGTAAAATTAATTTTCTGTCAGTGAAGTTAATAATATTTATTATGTAGAGCAGAATGTATATCCTTAAAATCATGGTTCCAACAGTAGACAATAAGATAACTAGGAAAACCCTGCAAAACAGACAGCAACAAATAACCTTTTTGTATTGTTTTTTTCTGAAACATGTCATGCATGCTGATTCTGATATCAGAGGCTATTACAATTGTAGCAATTGGTAGCTTGAGAAAAAAGTTCTTCGCAATGGAGAGCCACAAATGAAACATCTCCCCTTCAGTTGTTAAAGCAGCTACATCTTTTGCAAGATTTGCATAGCTGCTTCAAAGCCTGAATGTAGAGTGCTATGCACAGCCTTTATTAGCTAAATTTATTTATCAAGTTTATATGCTGCTAATTTCATTCCTATGCATTGTGGCATATGAATACATTCCCAGCTAATATAATAGCGTAAACAATACTATTTTCAAAGTAAATTTAGCCATCAAGCATCCACTATGAGCAAAATATCAAATATCTACAGTAAATAATGGAAGAAAAGTATTATACTAAGTTAACTATCTACTAGCTATTAAAATTGTCAGTTACTAATTTAAATGAAGGACTGTGACATTATTGTCTAATGTTTTCTAAAAATGTATTTTGCCATTCTAATTTACTAGACTACACTAACTCACCTGATTTACTATGGTTCTGCCACTATGAGAGGAAATGACAGAAAGAAACACTGCCTATCCTTTCTACAACTGTATAGCATTGAATAGAATGCACATCCTGAAGTCACTTCATTAAGTTCTAGAAAAGTAATGTTAAAAGATCTAACATCTCATATGATATAACATTGGTAAGGAAAGGATTTGTTGTTGTTGTTAGTGTCCGACACATCATGACCCCATGGACAATATTCCTTCCGGCCTTTCTGTCCTCTGCCATCCCCCGAGTCCATTTATTTACTGCTTCAGTGACTCCATCCAGCCACCTCATTCTCTATTGTCCCGTTCTTCTTTTGCCTCAATCTTTCCCAGCATTAGGCTCTTCTCCAGTGAGTCCTTCCTTCTCATTAGATGGCCAAAGTATTTGAGTTTCATCTTACTTAATGAAAGGAGTGCTTATTTGCTCATCAGTTTCTTTTGTTACTCTTCTATTCATTGTGCAATAGTTATAACATCAGTGACTAATTAACTACCAAAAATTGTAAACTCATTACATTCTATTTCAATAAGTATAATTCAATTTTCCATTTCTCATAGACACTGTTTAGTTTTTCTATTCCAATCAGCTAGCGAAGCCTTTTTATTAAATTGAATACAGTAAACATGATTAAATAGAACTGTTTTAAAATAATTATAGCCAGCTAGCAATAAGTCTATTCAGCTGGAAAAATTGCTATGGCCTTCAGGATTTTTATAAATATTTAAATGTGGGGAAATTTACCTTCTAAGTATTTTAAAAAACATGAAACAAGTTTAAAAGTAAATATAACAGTACAGATGGACATAGAATCATACATTTCCACTGAAGAAAGTATATATAACTGATAACTGATTAATAACTAGATAATCTGTACCATTCTGTTTACAACCACAGACAGAGAAGACAGACAGACAGACAGAAAGACAGAAAGACAGACAAATAAGATTGAGACAAATACTTTAAGGATACAAAGAAAAGAAAGTACAAATCTAATTCAGAACTGCTATTTGTTATTTGAGGGATAAATCCATAGTGCAAATTATATAAACATACTGTACATTGTTTCTCTGTGATAAATTTGGGAAACTTTATCAATATCTTGAACACAGAAAAATACAGATTTTAAAATTAAGTAACCAATACTTAATCTATTTTCCCCCTTTGCTACTCTTTTCATTCTCTTATATATCATTGACAAGAAGAAAATAGTTGTAATTAAATGATCCTCTGCTTCAAACTTGACAATTGCCAGGGGAATATTTAAATTATGTTCATATTTCAATAGACTGGATGTTCTTTGTGGGATGAAATTTCTCTCCATACAGTTCCCCATTCACCCTTTATTCTATTTCAGAGAAATGAGGGGTCCTTTGGAACAGGTTGGAAAACATGGGAAATTGTAAGAAGAGACAAAAAATGTTCTTCCATTAAAACAATGGATATTCTTGTTATTCTTTGAACAACATGAAAATACATTTGGTTTTCTAAAATTGATTACCATGTACTAGAGGGTGCTGCTGCTCAAGAAACTCAAGGCTAAAAGTATTGTGCAGTTCCTAGATACCATTCAGTGGATAAGAGATTTTTGTTACAGTTCAAATTTTAAAATTATCTACAAAAATAAAGTTTTTTGAAACATTATTACAATCAATTGCAAGGGATTATTATTTTGTAGTCAAAGATGATAGTATTTCAATACCAGAGAATATGGAGAAAACAATGTATCCTGTATGAAATGTTGAGTAATTTATCTTTTCCCAACATACTGTTCATTTTCTTTTATTTATAGAATCCTTTTTTAGAGGTCAAGATTACAGATACGCCAAAAAGATCACGTAGAGATTTTGGGCTTGACTGTGATGAACAGTCAACAGAATCTCGATGTTGTCGTTACCCATTGACAGTGGATTTTGAAGCCTTTGGATGGGACTGGATTATCGCACCCAAAAGATATAAAGCAAACTACTGCTCTGGAGAATGTGAATTTGTATTTTTACAAAAATATCCACATACTCATCTGGTACATCAAGCAAATCCAAGGGGTTCAGCAGGCCCTTGCTGCACACCTACAAAGATGTCCCCAATAAATATGCTATATTTCAATGGAAAAGAACAAATAATATATGGAAAAATACCAGCTATGGTAGTAGATCGTTGTGGCTGCTCATGAATTCTGCATTAAGTTTGCTGCTTCATAAAATGTGGAATTTACCAATATATATATATATTTCCCTTCAGCAATTTTGGAAACTGTGAATTTTTAAACAATAGGCCTACTTCTTACAGTTTATATTTTAGGCTATTGTAAAGATTTCCTAGCAGGCAAAGTACAATATATGAACTGAAAGACATTTTTAATGCAAGTGATGTTTTTTAATCAGTGAATATGATAAGCTACAATCAATCCCTCAAGATTTTATGATTTACTTGCTATGAAAAGAGCTATCTTTTCATTTATGCAAACACTATAATCATATATTAACTTCAACAAACAGAAATAGATAAAATAATTCCTCCTTGTATTCCAAAGAATTAAAAGGAGTTTACTAATATAGTATTAGCAATTTATAGTATTGTTGTATTTACACCAGAGGATACTATAATATAGTATTAGCAATTTATTTTACTGTTGTATTTACACCAGAGGATATTCTGGCAAAATGCAGAATGATGAGTATCACTGAATTATCCTCAAACACTTGAATTGATTTGATAGTATAAAAACAGATAAGATGAAATTCCACAGAGTAGATAAAACCACAAATTATGATAACTTCATTGTCTTTTCATTCCTTTTATAATTGCTACTTTAATTATTTTCTGGCAATGGTGCTATCACAATAGATTCAATATGCAATCCTAACTATTTGCTGCAAGAATCCAAAATAAGATTACTGCAATGTAACTAATCTGAATACTGTAATAGAAATATACACACTGATTTCAGGCATTAAAGTTCATGACACGTATAACACAATAAATAGGATTCTCAATTATAGTTTATTATTCACAAGCATGGAAATTTTAATTAAAGTTTGTGTGTGCTTATGTGTGGTCCTTATTGTAGCAAATATCTACTGACAAGATTACAAAAGCAAAAGCAAAATTGGTACTTTATTATAAAATTATTATAACCATATTGCAACCTTGCTTGCCTAATGACATACAATCGATCAAATTAATGAGCACAATACTGTAAAATAAAATGTTGATATATTACAAGTTTTGTTTATTATATACACACAAAAAATACTATATTGTAAATAAATGTTTATTTTTTATTTACTCTGAGTATATGTTGCGCCACATGGGTTTGTCTTTTTCTACCACATAAAGTTGTACTTCGATTACTGGTATGTTAAATTCTTTTAATTCTTTTGCAATAAGTACATTCTTTATCAGTGTATATTCTTACACTCCTGCAAGCACAGATATACATGTTAAAATCTTCCATAATACTAATGGCTTCATTCAAATATTCTTATTTTTTTTTAATATATATATACGCTACTTCATTCAAAGTTAACAAGGAAGTTGAATGGAAGAATTAATGGGCACAGTAATTGTTGATATAAAACATCAGCAAAATAATCCATAAAACAAGTAAATATATATTTCTGTTTGTTTGAATTAGTGTGATATACAATAAAGGCATAAGAGACTTTATGTGGTCTATCTAAGGATGCCCTTGCAGATGCAGAAATAATGTTTTATATTTTGCACTAAAACATTATGTGAGAAAAATGAAAATAAATCCCAGTAGGGACTTCCATAAAAATTTGACCTGTCTGAATTTTTTTAAAAAAACAAAGTAAAGCTGAATTCTTGCATAAAATCTTGAAAAAGCATTTTCAGAACACCACTATTCCTCTTCACTTGATGTTTTAGATCTAATTGTACAAATAATGACCTCTGTATTGATAAAAATTAAAGCAAAGTCAAGTTTTTCAGTCTGTAATCCTGCTCACTATGTAAAATTGATGGCATTTTTTCAAGTGCCAAAATTGTATATGTTATTAGATTTATTTTATATGTATGTAATAAACATATGTAACACACATATTACTGTATATTTTGGTCAACACAATTTACTTATTGTATTTCTTGTCAGGAATATTATTTTAAATATGAAATATTATTGAAATGCAATCAATAACCCTTGTAATTTCGGTTAAAAGTTTTTTAATTTTTTACAGCACCAAAATTCCAGTTATTGTATTAGTTTTCAACTTAACGTTTTACCTGCATGAGACTGCAGCAAACTAGATATTAGTCACTAATAGTTTTCCTCTTCCCGTTCTATTTATACTATTGTAACTTTGTAAAGTAACTTTTTAAAAAATTTCAGTGATATTTAAACTTTTTTCCTGGTTGCATATAGTGGCCAATCAAGTTATGCTTGTTTAAAATCTAAAGGCTCATGAAGATAATGAAGGAAAAGTCAGGATGCTAATTTTACCTTCTGGAAGCTATATTTGGATTTTATTGAATATTACTGTGTTACAGTATTCAAATTGACAGTGCATAGCTATTTGGGCATCAGAGGCAAGTATAGGGAAAGGCTGGTTAAGAAGCTGTTCTGTTGTGTGGAAGATTTTTTTTAGCATGGAAGATAACAGCTTGCAGTTTCTTAATATGCTGATATATTGACACACATAGATTCCTTGAATAACCTAGGTCCTGAGTTCAATGGTAATTTGATACTGCATTAAACTATAGTTATGTGAAGTAGATCCTTTCTGTACTCTAAATAAATAAATCCTTTAAATTTTGTAAATACTAAATCACATATATTTCTTCTAAGACTAAGTTTATTTATTTAGTATTGTACAAACTGTATTATGCAAATTTCATTCTTTGTGTGGGAGACATTGTATTTAAAGTACTAGTAATAATTCATGCATACTCATGCTATGCAGCATTTAATAAAATTCTACATTGATGCCAGATTTTGATAGCAGATCTCCATGCACCTTAGAAGACAGCATTTCCATGGATTCAGGCCAATGTGAACTTGAGTAAGAGGGGAATTCTTCCAATGACAGTTTGCCATCACTCACCAACTATTTCACATATTTATTTTACACTGAGTTCAGGACATAGTATGCAAGTATTTGTCTTACTGATGAGCGTGAAAACTCGTGATGAAGTAATGGAATTTCTAGAATAGTACATCAGAGTACTTGATCTTCTAAGAAAGAGGAGCTCACAGACTAGCCTAGAAATCATCACCTCAGTTTTGCTATTTAACATTTCATTTGATATACAGTTCTGCAGTTTTGATTTTACAGAACTTATTATAAAATGGAAAAAGATTTAGCTTATTTTAATCTTACAACTAAAAGTTGTTAATCTGTATAGCACTTTTTAAATTCTAATTTTTTTTATTGTACAGAAAATCTGATATTATTTATTTTGTTAAATTAATCAAATTTATATAGCTGCTGATCTTACTGGGAGTGACTGGGTGGCATACAACAATCACATAAAACAACAAATATATAAAAATAATCAATAAAAATTAAAAAAAAATTGAACCACAAAGCACAAAGAGTGATTATAACAAATACCGTAATGGGACCATCTTAGAATGTCTTTGGTTCCCTGGAATGGGGGTTCCATGGGGTGCTTGGTGACAGAATCAGATCTTCAAGGACTTGTGAACATTAACAAGGATGGGTTGACCTGATTTCAGGGTGTGGGGGAGAACGTTCCATAAGGTAGGTCCCACAAGCAGAGAAGCCCCAAATGGAAGTCTAGCAGATGGTACCCACAATATTCTTTCTCTGCCACAACTAATGGGACAAGCTGTTATAATTGGGGATAGGAGGTCTTTCAGATAGCCCAATGTCATGCCATGAAGGGCTTTAAAGGTTAAAATCAGCACCTCGAATTGGAACTAATAGAAAACTGGCAGCCAATACAGTTTGTAGAGCAGAGGTGTGATATGTTTTATTTTGGAAGTGCACATGCCTGCCTGCGCCACTGCATGTATCATCTGAAGCTTTTGGATACTATTGAAAGGGAAGCCTCGTGTAGATCACAGTAGTCCAACTAGGAGAGGATCAAGAAATGAATGTGAGCAGAGTCTCCTGATTCAGGAACAGGTGCAGTTGACAATTGACACACAATGCAAAGTTGTACAAAGCTTCTAGCTATGACTGCCACTGAAGCCCGTTTTTCCCCATCCAGACGCTCACAGTCATGGCATTGCTTAATTTGTCAGGAGAAGAGATATGATATCACTGGATATCATCAGTAGAGGAAGGATCATGCAGCAGACTGGCAGGAACAACCTCCAGCTCCCTCTGAAACCCTCTGGGTCCACCAATTGCCAGTCAATGCAGCAAATATGGCCAGAGCAGCCATGAGCTCCATACCAGCTGAAAAGCCACACACACACAAAAGGAGAAAAATCCAGAAGTCGAGTCTAAATACAAATGTCAAGATACAATCCAGTCCAGTCTAGGTGTCCACAAGATGTTCATATTAATATTGATTCAGACACGCTACTCAAGAGACAACTGAATAACTCCTCCATCATCATACCAAATTATACATTACTCTATCCTTTCTATAATCTATCCTAATTAATAATCAAAACCATAAATAATAAGCTCATTTTTTCTGTTTTAATACAAAAAGTCCATAAGGGGTTTCTAGTCAACAATAAACTTATATACACCATCTTTTCTCTGATCAAAGAAGTCAACTTAGCCACCTCAGCTAATTCCAACATCTTTACCTCCATTATGGGTAATGCTGAATCTTTCCATCTTTATGCATACAATAATCTTGATGCAGTTATCATATACAAAAGCAAAGTTCCACGACCTTTTTCCAACTGTTTGTCCATTGCTTTGAAAAGAAAAAAATCAGATCTCAATTGTGTATTAATCTTTAAAACTCTCTAAATCAGCATATGTATTTGAATCCATTTTTAAGCTTTTTTACACATCCACTAAGCATGACAAAATGTCCCTTCTTCTTCACATTTGCAGCAAAAATTTGAAGTGCCTTTAATACATCACAGAGGCAATTTATCTGGTGATATATTCATTGTTTTATAAGAATTCTCTTTAAGATGAGAAAATAGTATAAATTTTGCTTCTTTCAACTACATTTTCCCATTGTTCCATCTAAAATATACTTTAGCCCACTTTATTTTTTCATTTGTTCTTCTGTTTCAAATTCAATAAAATTCAAATTTCAAGCAATTGCATTTTAGCAATTGCATTTTCATCATTTTAGCAAATGTATATTTCAAATATTTTGAACTCAGCCTCATAGTGTCCAAGCCATAAATATTTTTATTTTAAATCTTTCTAATAAATATAATTAAGAAAGCAATTGACAATAATATTCCTCTGCCACCATTTCTTGACAAAAATCTCCTGATAAGTTAGTCATTTCTGTTGTCTTTTATTTCTGGTCTTGCCTATTAAATGCTTGGTATGGGAGAACCACAAAGGTGTTTTCTGGAACAACTTAGGTTTACAGTATATCTATTCCATATTTTCAGTATGGGATGTCTAATATAATAATTTTTAAAATCCACATTAACTTTGACTTTTTCATACCAGTAATACTCATGCCACCCAAATGTCAGCTCATGTTCTTCTAATTCCCAAGAGTAGAACCACTCTTCCATCCAAAACAAACAACGAAAAATAATCCATATTACTGAACTGTAATTGACTCTGTGATTTGTACTTTGAGTTATATAGATGAAAGCAATTCATCACACACACAGTCACACAAACATTTGTTTTAATTACATTGCTATTTAGCAGGACTTAATAGAACTATTCCAAACAATCTCAGTTGGCAGTAAAAGGTTATTACATAGATGCCTGGGACTAAGATAGCTAAAATGTTTGTTCGGTCATAATGCTATTGCCATATGGTATCACTACATTGCCTAATATATAGTGTCTATGGCTTGTAATGCATAACTTATATGTAATAAAACTATAAATTACAAGTTATTGGGAAAATGTAATATTCAAATGCTTTAGATATATGTTACAATGTACTGGAACTTTATTTCATCTTTTAATAACTGCTTGTATTCTCCTGTAAATTGCACAAAGTAGAGTACACTTTTTATTTAATTTAAAGCATTTGTATTAATACCAAAACAGCTTCCCATAATCTACATCCAACCCCTCTTATTTTTAGTGTCAGTCTTTGCCAAGGAAGCTTGAAACAAAGCTAGTATCCTCTACATTCTCATAGAGGTTGCTACACATAAAGTGTTAGGTTGTGCTGTGCTGTGCAACATGTAAAATCCATTGGAATGTAATGAAAAATATAATCTTAAAATTGAAATTTAATTCAGTTAATTTTATTATACCAAGAAATGAATGGATTTGCCCCTGCTTAGATTTATGTTTGTATCATCTTAGCTGATAATAATAAAGTACTTTTGGAAAATGTCAATTATATTAAAAAAAAACTTATGAGAACTAATAAAAAATGTATATTTCTCAGCCAATTAGCCTATCTGCCCTTTAGCATACCATGCATACCATGTGTATGCTAAAACAAATTAAGATACAGAATTATTACTATGTATTGTATGTAATTGTTCTTATTCAGAGGTTGTTTGCCACCTTCCTATGGAAATAGGAAGTTGGGTTATATAACAAAAGTGCTTTACAATTTTAGATTATTTAAATGACAGAATTGATTGAATGTAAGTCTGGTAACCAAGTTTCCCTATTTATCTTTCATTACATGGATGAGTGGTTTCATTTTGAGGGCTTTCATTGCTTCCACAATTCAAGATTGTTGTATACCACCAAAGATCTGGGAACAATTATTTCAGATCATTTGGGGGTATCAGGAATAGCTTATTATGAATACAGGAAATAATATCAGATCAAAGCTACTCACCTTGTCCATTAGGAACTCGTGTCTGAAGAAGTGATTGTTTATCTTATTTTATTTGAAAAGCAAAATCTTGTAAGACAGCCAGCCCAAATAAAACTGCTCAAATGTAATTTATATTGGTGGAGGCTATTTACTATAATAATTCAGGTTTAAATGCCTCCAGCTGGATTAAAACTGTATAACAAGTGAAATATTGAAGGCACTGTCAATTATACACCAAGTAGCTTGCTATCAGTACTTGGAAAACTATATTCCAGATAGTTAAACAGATACCCATTAACTGTGCTGGTGCAGTGGTTAGAATGCAGTATTACAGGCTGATTCAGCCACTGCCAAGAGTTTGATCCTGACTGGCTTAAAGTTGATTTAGCCCTCCATCCTCCCAAGGTTAGTAAAATGAGAACCCAGATTCTTGGGAGCAATATGCTGACATTGTAAATTGCTCAGAGATAGCTGTAAAGCACTATGGAGCAGTATATAAATGTAAGTGCTATTTCTATTAAATGAAAAATTAGCCTCCTATTTTGAAGAACACTGTTTAATAAATGTTTAGGCTATTTTTAGAAAGGATGGTCAACAATAATTTACTTGTCTGGAAAATATTCTTTTTTTTTTTTTTAAATGAATTTTATGTTCATTCAAAACAAGTTATTCTGATTCTTTTAACAAAACCATTGGGTTAAATTAGAGAATTTGGTTCCCGGCAGGAGTCTTACACATTTAATGTTGGTATTATATCAAGGTACTATTACGCAGGTTAGCTGCAACAGAAAAATCTACTTACAGGCAACATAGTAATGACTAAAGGTGTAAGACGACATTGTATTCTTCCCCAGCACTATTTAAGATCTACGTCAATGATTTGGGGACTATATTACATCAGGTTTATAGCTATTCTCCATTATTAGGCAAAAGGAAAATTGTGCTTTGCTATATGCAGATGATGCTGTTCTTTCAACAACTAGATTAGGTTTAAAATTCCAATTTAAGGTACTTGTCAATCTAGGTCAGAAGTCGGCAACCTTAAACACTCAAAGGGCCACAAAGGTCCTAATTGGAAACCCACTGTTCAATTCTGGAGCCCACTGGAAGTCTGCTTTTCTCACCATAGAGTCTCTTCCTGGTGCAGTATACTTTTTCCTCGGCTGACTGGAAGTCTGGTTCCCCACACCATCGAGTCTCCTCCTTGCGCGGCAACCTTTTTCATTTACCTGTCCTTACCGAAAGCCTTATCAATTGTAGAGCCAACTGAGGACAGGGAGCTATAGCAGAGGGATGAAAGAGCCACATGCGGCTCCAGAGCTGCAGATTGCCGACACTTGATGTATGTTATCAGTGTAAATGTTGGCAGATGATCATTCAAGGTAATGTGGATATAGCAGACTTTATAAAACCTTGTTTTAGAGCAAATATCACAGTTTGAGGCAATTCACTGTTGCAAGTAGATACAGAGTAGACTTTCTTTTTTCTTTTTTCTCTTTTCCCCTCCTATGGAATCTGATCTCCAGCCCATCTTTAGGCTGCGTTAACTCTTGCTGGCCCCAAAAATCCTTAAGCCTCAGTTAGAAAGCCTGACTGCTAATCCCTCTTGGATCACATTACCCGCCTGTCCCCAGCCAGGCATTTGTTTATGTAAAAAAAAAAAAGGTTGTATACGAGGAAGCCAAAATAAATTTATGAAACTGACAGCTACTAGAAATATACTGATCAATCCATTTCTATTTAGAATTGAAAATGGAGTAGCAGCTCACAAATATGGTTCCCCTCAAGACAGGAGAACCTACTGACTTTACCAAAACAGACCAAACTCCTTCATGTTCACACAGCATAGGAGGCAATAGCAGGTGGGGGGGGAGTACATTCTACTCTTAATTTGAGAAACAAGCAATAGTTACATATGAAACAACCAAAAATTCCCAGATCCAAACAGCAAACATCTGTCTTCAATTATAAAATATCCAGCTTTATCTATTCCTTCCTTTTTAGTGTTACTTCTTCTAATACAGCTAATTGCAATTTCTATTTGCTTTCATTGGTTCCCTTTTATTCTTAATTAAAAGTTTATACTTCCATAGTTTCTTTTCTTGGTAACTTACATATTTTTTATTCTAAGCAATGTGTTTATTTTATCTCTGTTACTATTGATACCTTGACCATTTTCAACTGTTTCCACCCTTTACTTAAGTTCATTCTGCCCTTCATATCTTCAATTCTAACTAAGTCTAATCTATAACCATTTTTCTATAGGAACAGGAATATAATCTCACTTGCATTCCTTTTCTCTTGTTAGTGTCATAGTAAATGAAATAATTAGTAGATGGAATGAAGAAGAGATTGATCTAGGCTATGAATGTGGAAAAAATTAAAGGCTCTGGGAAACTATTCTTGATTGAATACTGAAGAGTAAGAAAGAAAGCCGAAGTTCATTATCATTTCTTTCATCCTTTTCCACCACCATCCTTACTCTGGAAGATCATTATAAAAATAATTTCAAGTGTGAAGGAATCTTTTATGCAGTTAGATGCATGAAAGATAGTGAGAGGAAGAAACTCTATGTACAACGATGACATAAGAATGAATGGTAAACACTTTCTTTTATCAGTAGTGTCAGTGAAAAATATGAATACAATGATAAAGAGTTGTAAATTCAGGAGTGGGATGCTACCGGTTCTGCCTGGTTCTATAGAACCAGTAGCTCTGAAGAACAGCAGAAGAAGTAGCTCTGAAGAGCACAGAACCAAACTGGTTCTGTGTCTGATGCTGTTTGGCCGGCCCACCTGCCCGGGCTCTTACCTATCCTTTATTTCCTGTTTTTTCAACCTCAGCTGCTTTGCGTGGCGCAGCTGAGGTTGAAAAAGCAGGAAAAAGGCTTTTCAAACGCTGTGCACTGCACGTAGTGCTTTTCAGCTGTCCAAGCGGCACAGCTGATGTTTTTTTTATACACACGCGCAGCATAGTCATCAAACCAATAGTAACATCAGTTGAATCCCGTGTAAAATCCTGTGTAAATTCCTCATTTTTCATGAATAAAATAAAAAATATAAAATGAAATAAATGAGAGATTTGCAAAAGTGCATACATTATTCTTGAGAAAAAATGTTTGCATTAAAAGTAAGATGAAGTGCTAATAGGGTATATTTATTTTCAACTGGAAATAGTTACATATTCCAGAGACATGTTTTCATCCCAAAGCACGTAACTCCTATTAACACTAATTGGAGTTACACATGCATACTGAAAGAAGATATATCTCTTTCCTTTTTAAGTCACTTACAAAATGCAATAGAGTATTGCCAGCTGCCTAAAGGATCATACTGCAATTGTGGTTCTAATGTTAGCAAAGCTATATCAAGTACTGTATACAAAAATAAGGCCATCTATGTGAACATTTAAAATAGAAAAAGTTTCCTTGATAGCTAGTACAGAAAGATGATGCACATGCTAAATATTACTAATTTATCATTCGCTTAAAGTTTATTTTGCTATCACATGGAAAAAATATTTCTCAATTTTCTCCACAAACTTTTGAAAAACATTGCAGTATAATTGTACACATACATATATTGCAAAGCATTTTATAAAACCATGCAGTTAATCTGCCTTACGTTTGCTAGTTTCAGAAATAAGCTCACTTTTGTTTTTATGGTTGGCAAAGATTGAACTAGTGTTGGAAATAACTCAAAGCCAAAAAAAAAAAAATTGGATCATTGAAAACAAAAGAGGATTTATTAAAAGGAAATATTAGATGGTTTGCAAAGTGCCAGTGGTCTTTAGAACCTCAACAAACAGGTTCAAAATCAAAAGCCACACCTTTAGAACCTCAAAACATACTTTATATACAGTTTCATCTCGTCACCCAAGTTCCCTCTTTCTTGAGACTCATTCCTTCCCAATCAGGGGTGGAATTCAAAAATTTTAACAACCGGTTCTGTGGGTGTGGCTTAGGTGGTGGGTGTGGCTTGGTGGTCATGTGATTGGGTGGATGTGGCTCAGTGGTCATGTTATTGGCTGGGTGTGGCCAACTCAATATCACTCACATCAAGGCACGCATCCCCTTGCCTGGCCTCTCATGACTGTGGGGATGCTGCAACAGTCGTAAGTGTGAAAAATGGTCATAAGTCACTTTTTTCAGTGCCATTGTAGCTTTGAATGGTCACTCCACACAAGCAAAGTACCAGCAAAGGAGGGGGAAAAAACTCCAGAGAAGTTCCTGAGACAGAAAATCTAGTCCTGCCAAGAAAGTAAAAAGGGTTAACAGAGAGGCAGTTTCTGTAAGCAACACCAGAATGTTTCCTTCCTGCCTTCCTTACAGGATTAAGCCAGTAATTTCTTCTGACAACCAGTTCTCCAAACTACTTAGAATGTTAACAACTGGTTCTCGCAAATAGGTGCGAACTGGTAGAAACCCATCCCTGCTCCCAACTTAAACTCATTGGATTTGCTCTCAGGTGTTGCAGCTAATCCTAGGATGTCTCCAGGGAGAATTGCCTCCTTCCATTATGTTCCCATCTGTACCCCTCAGTATTTTGGCTGCCCACGTTGCATGTTTCCTTAGGAATGTAGCATCCCCTCATCAGGGCCTCTTTCTAACTTCTGAAGATACAATTTAAAAGCTCATCATATATTACCATTTTTCCAAAGAGATTATAATACCCACACACACACATAAAAATAATAAAAGGCATAAAGTTACTTTTTTAGTAAGTGGGGAACTGGAAAGCTACATAGTAAGCATCTAAGTTTACTTAAGGAAAGGGGGAAAAAACCAAGGTGGTGACTTTTGTGACCTATACAGACCCTAAAGGCCAAAAAAAACCCAAAAAACCATACCCCACAACCACTTAGATACAATTTAGGGTTTTACTTAACTAGAAAAATACAATTATGGAGAGTGGTATAAATAGGAAGGGGGTAGTATTAGCGACAGCAATGATGGCAGCAATTTACCAGATTTGTGATTAACAATACCATCATGGCAACTACATTATGAACATACAAATCCTCCATCACAAAGATTTTATAATAGCACACATGGCAGGCTTCCAAAATTGCATATTACTAACTAGCCCAGAGAGAATACAATAAAAGGAAATTTTACAACACAATTGTAAGATCAGATTTCAGAAATATACCAAATGTATTTATATATTTTTCATTAATTTCCCTCTTACTGTAATATCCTGAATACTGAAACTTTCAAATGTATCTCTCACTATGGTTAATTAGTAAATATAAATACTATAGCTCCTGAAGTAGAAATGCAGTTTGGTTTTCAAGACATTGTAACTGTTTGTTTGAGATAGTATGTTTGTATATATATGTATGTGATAGACAGAGAGACACACAGATAAAGTAGGAAATCTATAAATGCCTAAAGCCTAATTTACGTGCTAAGCTTGTGAATGTGATCATTTGAGGCATCTATAACCCTCTGCAGGAAACAGAAGGAGCTTCTCATCTTCCTAAAGTTTCTGCTGATGCAGTCAGTATGCAGCCTTGGATTAAAGCATCTCAGTATATCTTCAATGAATTAGTAATTACCCCAAGTATTATCAACTGTAGAAAAAGCTTTTTATCTATCTAAATATAGATACATATGTTAAATAAGAAAAGGAGAAAGAAAGTCTTTACACATAATGCACATATGTCTGGTCTTGAGAGTAATATTACTCACAGAACTTAAAAAAATAATGTAAAACAAAATGAAAAACAATCATCTTAAGGGTACAAAATCTCAATTTTTCAAATTTAAAAGTCAACAAACTTCAGTTTCTGTCAAGCTTCCTTATACACATCAAGTTTAATAATTTTAGATAAGGTGTCATGAGTCTCTGATATTATTTTAAAACATCAACAAAGTCTTACACTGACCCTATTTTGTATTTTTGAAGAGGAAGATAAAGTACAGAAAATAACATTGTTTTAATATTGTTTAGAAATTCCTAATAAAATGATTATATTCTCCTTTTTAATTAAGAGCAGTTATTATAATATGGGATATCAGTGCTTCTCATTGAACTGGGAAACAACATCTAGCAAAGAACCAATTCTTCTCCCTCCACCCCTCACCCAAATTATTCCTCTCTTCTCCACCTTTCATCTACTTCTGAAAACTGCCCTGAAAACTATCAAAACCTAATAGTGCAAGATCCAATGCTAAGTTAAGAAAAAAAAATTGGGATAGATCATTTCATACATTTTGCTCATGACTGTAGGTAAAAGACGATTGCTTGCCAACTGAATATAATGCTGTTAATATCATTAATGTTCAGTGTAGTTTGTACTCTATACAAAAAGATATAGGAGTGTGTGGCATTCAAGAAATATATATGTATGAAAACATTTAAACAATATGCAGATTGCTCTAAGATGATATTGTAAGATCAAATGGTTATATTTCCAGGATACTGCATGATCAGTCTTTTCCAAAAGACAGTTTTCTATTCTGTAATGTATGAAAATCATTCTAAATGTTATAAAGCCCACTACCTAAAGTAAAATGTTTCTCCCAGTCCATTTTATTCTGTGATACTCTAATTTTAACCTCTCATTTCCACAACAGCATTTTTCTTTACCTGTGAATAAATGCAGTGTAAACAGGATACAATTATCTACTGAATTAAGCTCCATATATAAACCACAGAAGGATCCTGCATTCTACACACGAGGCTAGAGGGAAGAAGGGCTTTGAGTAGTACATGTGGATTGCACACAGCAGAATCATTATGTTGATTGCCAATACTGTAATGACAATTATAATCACCTGTTGGGACCAGACTTACTGGAGTCCTGAACCAGAAAGTCAATTAATATTCTTTTTTTTTTTGTTTAGTGCCATCCAGTCAAACTCCAGAGACTGTATTCATGTTTTCCCATCTCAGTCCATCCCTATTAATTTACAATACAGAACTCTTGCAAGGACATTCCAGTACCATTCCTCATGTTGTCCATCTGAATCATTCATTGTCTTCTTTACTTCCTTTTTTCTAGTCCATCCTCTGCTTGCAATCTCTTCTTCTCCAATGAAAGTAAATATACACATTAATTCTCTTGCTAATTATCCCAGCACCAGAATGACCATTTCAAAAGATAAGGGAATTGGGGGAAAGGGCTATAAAAATTGCTTGGCTTTCTTGTGTTTCAGAAATTTTCTCTGCTGTTTGAGGTCATATCCTTCTTTTAGCATCCATTTACCTTATGCTATAAAGCAAAGGAAAACTGAAACAAAATCAGAAAAAAGTTGCAGTCACATTAGTTTCCACTTGGCGATTGCATCACCTAGCAACCAAGTTGTTCATCCCAGTTGCGGTCACTAAACAAGGACCACCTTTACCTCAGCTTCTTATGTTGAAAATTTCTAAATTGTCATTTTATGATTTCATTTTTAAATGTTCTCAAAACAATCTTACCATTTTTAATTCCTTGTGCCTCTACTGACATTTTTGTATAATTATTCTTGAGTGGTCTTACTTTAGCTATAGTTTACTGGTGATTTTTTATTTTTTAAAAACAATCTCTTTTCTTGATATGTCTTCATTTGTTGATAATCTTGTGAGAAATCTTTCTCTTTCTTTCTTTCTTTCTTTCTTTCTTTCTTTCTTTCTTTCTTTCTTTCTTTCTTTCTTT
>BLBF01000011.1:30588330-30610145 GCA_015471245.1 Laticauda colubrina | reverse complement strand
TTTCTTTCTTTCTTTCTTTCTTTCTTTCTTTCTTTCTTTCTTTCTTTTTATTAGCCCTGTCATTTTGTCCCTGCATGTCCTTCTTCCTCTCCAAGTCTTTTTTTTCTGTCTTTCCCTGGTTAAGATGAATGCTTCTTCTGAAAGCTACCTTGGTTTTCACACTGTCTCTTGTTTCTTTCCATAAAATCTTAGGGTTTCTTCCATGTAAGAAAAATTTATTGAATTTGTTTCTCCCACTGATTGTGATATCCTGGCTGTACATCTTCGAAGTTAAATCTTGCTGGTATAGCAACCTTCTAATTTTACACCTGTAATTCACAATCTGTTTCACAACCTGCACCTGAAAGTTTCCTGACTTCTGCTTCATATCACAGTATAGACATTGTACAGACTTTGTAGGAGGAGACCCAGATTACTCCTATAAATATTTGTGTCTTCAATTCAGTCTTGACTCCTATAGACTACCTGACATGTCCCTGGAGTTTTCTTGACAAAGTTTTCAGATATGGTTTGCTACAATGGTTGTAATTATTTTTATCATAATGGTCCCCTAATCATGAGGGCTTCTAATTAATTTTCTTGCTAACATTTGAAAACAGCATTAGATCAAATGTTATATGGATTTTTTCGGTTTGGGACTTTCCCTCTTTAAAACAAGATGAACAAACAACATTGACAAAACACAGCTTTACCACACATACTTCTATCTCCTATATTGTGAGCTGAAAAAAATAGTTGATTCACAGGGCAATAAATCCAAGCTGTTCATAAAACATGGTTGGGAAAGTACTGAAAGATCTTTAAATACTTGGTTGGTAACTGTTTAAGTCTTCCTAAACAAATGTCAGCATGTTAAATTGAGCCTGGTAAGTCTTGAGTCATGTCAACTGCATGGACAAGATTTTTGGCAAGATTTTTCAAACATGGTTTCCCATATCTATGGTTAACAGAAAAAAAATTCAATAGTTTTTTAAAAATCTTCTTTTTGAAATCACAAAAAGGCAAATAGGGTTTATTGAATATATACTTACATTATACATAATTCTAACACAAACAATTATTATTTTGGGAGGAAAACCCAAAATACAGAAAGTGAGTGCCAATTGAGACTAAGTGGTTGATAAATAAAAAACCAAAATTGATACCCTATTTGAAAGCAAGAGATAATATGAGCAAATCCAAAATACATCAATAGGTTTCTTGACTTCTTTGATATTTGGAACTATTGGGGAGAGCATTAATTCCACACCCTCCTCATTAATACTAATCATAGTTTATAGTTCTTTCCCATAAATATTATAGCAAGACTATCTAGCAATCTGTGAAGACATCAAAATTTGTTTAAGAGATTATTTTATAAATAATCAAATTATTGTAAAACAGAAATTGGCATGTATGAATCTTGTCAGGCTGCAAATTAATGAAATAAGTCTTTTCGTTAAAAATATAATTCATAAAAGACCATTGTGATACTACTAGACTTTGAAAATCTTTTGTCAGATCCTCCAGAGTCCTCTAAAAAGCTTAATAACCAAAATGTATAATATCCTATAATAACTGGGATTAATTTGTCTCAATTATTATAGACATAAAATGTAAGATATATCTGATATCAAACGGATTATACTTTGAAAAAACTACACATTAGGGCTCTTATCACAAAGAACAGAAGAAATTATTTTCAAGGGATTCATGCAGGGTATTATATCTTCACATAAGCTGTCAAAATTACCAGGAAACTGGGTTGTTTTGTATTCCAGAACTTTTTCTAAAACCACCTTGAACACCTGGAATCTCTTTTCCATATAGAAGTCAAATTTGGGTTGGATGATCCGAAACATTATTTTAGTAGCACATGAAATTAAGATTATATGATGATAATTAACTCTGTTAAGTCTGTTCTTGGTATTAGACTGTAGGTTAACATTTTTTTAGTCTGTTAGCTACTGTGTCATTCTCCAGATTTGTTGGAATAGCTTGATTAGAATCTTAACTGATTCTTCCTTTGCTGCTTGCCATATTTCACTGGGTATTGCATTGGTTCCTGTTGTGATCGCGAAGAATGAGACTGGAGACCAGGGTAACTTCAGCTCTTTTATTTAGTTCTTAAATTCCGTCTGAGCCAGGAGCCGTGGCAGCCCTTTTTGAGAGGCTGCTTGCGGCTCACGGCCAATGACGGCTCCTTGATTCTCCCGCTGCTGAGCTGGCTAATCATAGGCTAGCTATTATTGGCCAATGAGCGTCGAGTAGAACACCAATCAGCTTTCAGTGTTTGTGGACCAATAGGAATTGACTATTTGAAGTATGTTAATATGTAACACCCCCCCCTCTTAGTTTGGTCCTACCTTATGTAGTCACATAAGTAGGCGGGGCTTTTTGGTTGTCTAGTTGACCTGCGCAGTTTAGTTGTGCTGTTGTCTTCGGCGGGTTCAGACAGGATCGCTGTTTTTCCCGTCCTTCTCTGTGGAACCTTCTGGAAGGTGGAGTCAGCCATGCCGCTCCCACCTGGCCAAACCAGATTGGTAGAGTCGGCTCGGCTGCTCCCTTCTGGAGTGGCTTCTTGGTCTCCTTGTGCCTCCTGTTCCTCTTCACCGAATTCTTCTGCATGTAAGTCACTGTTTCTTTCTGAGTTTATTTGCGAATTTTGTTTATGGTTTGTATTTTGATTTTGTGGTGTTTCTTGTTCTGCTGGAGGGTCTCCCCCTCCCCTCTTATTTGTGTTTAAGAGGTCTCTCCCCGCTCTGGTTGGCTTATTAATATTTTTGTTTAATGTTTGCTGTGGTTCTGGTGTGTTTGTGCGTGTGTTGTTCTTCGTGTCTGGGTGTGTCAGTGGTTCGTTCCAATGTTCTTGATCTTAATTGATCAATGTGTCTCCTCCAGCTTCTACCATCGTCTGTTTCTAATCTATATGACCAGGGTGCTGTTATTTGTGTTATTTTTGCCGGTACCCACAGCGGGTGCCTGGTGAGATTTTTAGCATAGACTAGGTTTCCTGATTTGAATGTGCGGTGTCTGCTGGAGGAGTCTGTTGGTTTTTCAGAGCTGTATGTGGAGTGTAATCTATCCAAATGTGATCTTAATTTTCTGCCCAATAATAATTCTGCTGGGCTTTTATTTGTAGTAGAGCTCGGTGTTATGTGTTGTATGGTGAGCATTTTATCATTTTTTTTCTTGTATGTCCCCCGTGTCTAATTTTTCTATGGTTTCTTTGGTATTCCAGACCATGAGTTCTGCCCACCTGTTCATAGCTGGTCGGCCCAGCACTGTCAAAGCATGCCTTATTCCATGTTCGGCAAGGAACTTTTCAAATGTTAGTGCAGTGAACTGCGGACCATTATCTGAGATTAGTAAGTCCAGTAACCCATGTGTGGCGAAAAGTTTTCTTAGTTGTTTGATAACTGCTTCTGTAGTTGTAGAGTTCATGATGCTTACTTCCAGCCAATTGGAGTAAGCGTCTACTATGATTAAAAATGTGTGTCCTTTTGTAGGCCTTGCGAAATCTATGTGAATTCTTGACCAGGGGCCCCACAGTGTTTCCCAGTCTAGTATAGGTGCTGAGGGGGTGCAGGTCTGGATCTTTGGCATTTCTCGCAGGTTTCTACCCATTTCCCAATATCCTTATCCATCCCTGGCCACCATACATAACTCCTGGCCAGGGATTTCATTCATACAATGCCCGGGTATCTTTCATGTAGCATTCTCAGTACTTGCTCTTGTAATGGTTCTGGTATTACCACCCGATCCCCCCATAGAATGCAACCTTTTAACAATGACAGTTCAGTTTGCCTGCTCTTGAATGGTTTAAATTTAACGTCTGTCTCGTTTTTGGGCCACCCTTTTCCTACCCAGTTTAAAACCTGTGACAAAGTTTTGTCTCTTGTCATTGCTTTCGCAATGTCCGCTGTGGTTATGCGTAGGCTTGATAGTGTCTCAATCTGTAGGGTGGATGTGGTTGGTGCTGAGTCAGTCCCTAGTTCCAGTAGGGGAGTACGGCTCAGCGCATCGGCGTGGGAAATGTCTTTGCCTGGTCAATGAATCAGTTTATAATTGTAGGCTGCAAGGAACTCGGACCATCTTGTCATTCATGGGGACAGTATGTTTGGGGTGGCCCTGTTCCCTGCTAATATTCCCAGTAGGGGTTTGTGATCTGTAATAAGTGTAAAGGTCCTACCGTAAAGGTATTCATGGAACCGTTGGACACCGGATATTGCTGCTAACACCTCTCTGTCCAATTGACTGTAGTTCCTTTCTGTTTTGGATAGTGTTTTGGAGTAGAATGCTATCGGTGCTTCTCTACCATCAGGCAGAATGTGGCTGAGTACAGCTCCAATACCGAACGGTGATGCGTCGCAGATGTCTGTTAATGGTAGTGTCTCGCTCTATTGTATTAATAGAGTCAGATGTTATTAAGTCTTTTATTTTCTGGAACGCTGTCTCTTTGCATCATCCCCAGGTCCAGTTGGCTGCCTTGTCCAGCAGCCTATGTAGTGGTTCCGCCATCATTGCCTTCTGTGGCAGAAAAACACTGTAAAAATTTATAAGTCCCAAGAATGCTTGTAATTCTACTTTGTTTTTTGGTCTAGGCACTTCTTTGATTGCTTTAATTTTTTTCTCTGTGGGGTAGATGCCCTCTTTATCGATTAGATACCCCAGGAACTCGACTTTTGAGGTGGCTAACTGGTACTTTTCTTTTTTGACTTTGAGTCCCGCTTTTTGGAACCTTTGTAATACTATTCTGAGATGGGCTTCTAGTTTTCTCACATCACTGGCTTACACTAGCACATCATCAAAATATGGGACTACTCCTTTTATCCCTTGTAACGAACGCTCCATCAGGCTTTGGAACACCCCTGGGGCCATGCTGACTCCAAATTGCAGTCTTTTACATTTGAAGGCTCCTCTATGAGTCACGGTTGTTTGTGCCTCTGCTGTTTCAGAGTCGACTGGCAATTGTTGGTATGCTTGTGCAAGGTCGAGTTTTGCGAAAACCTTGCCTCTCCCCAATGAGTGTAGTTGGTGTTGTACCACCAGAACAGGATACGCGCTTTGCTGTAGTGCATGGTTTAGAGTGGCCTTATAGTCACTACAGATTCTCACGGACCCATCTGGCTTAATTGGGGTCACGATTGGGGTTTCCCATTTGGCGTGGTCAATTGGTTCCAAGATGCCTTGTGCTATGAGTTTATTAAGCTCCTCATCAATCTTCGGTTTTAATGCGAAGGGGACTCGCCTCACTTTTAGCCTAATAGGAGCTTTTGTTGGATTTAAATTAAATGATAGAGGGGACCCTCGGTAATTGCCTAGTTTTCCATCGAAGACATCCTGAAACTCCCTCATTAGGTTCTCCTCCCAGTCTGTCTCGGTGATGATGTTAATGCCGGTCACACCAATTCCCAGAGGTTTGAACCACTCGAGTCCCAACAGGCTTGGCTGGTTCCGGTCTACGATGGTTAGAGGCAGAATTTTTTTGTGTTCTTTGAAGGTGACTTGGAAGTGTCCGAGTCTGACTACCGGTATTCTGTTTCCTTGATAATATTTTAGTATTATCATTATTATTATTATCATTATTATTATTAGTTTGGTGTTCTAATTCAGTTCTGCCAAGATGCGGTATCAGTCTTTTAATGGTATTCCATAATACCATTGATAGATACGATCCAGAATCCACCTCCATTTCACATTCTTGGCCCTCGATCCTGACTGCCACATGTACTTTTCGACCATTGGTTGCGTTTGAATGACCGATGGTGATGGTTTAGTGTGTTTGTTCTTTTCTGTAGTTCTCGTTTAGCCACTTGCCTTTGCTTTTGCGACTCTCATGGCTCCACATTTGTCTTTCTTTAATTCTTGGTGGTGTGTTGTCCCTACGTCGGGGGCTGTAGCTCTTACGGTTTCGGCATACTCTTGCTATGTGTCCCTGTCTCTCGCAGTACCAGCACATAGCATCTAGGAACTGGCACTCGGAACGGGGATGGTCTCCTCCGCACCCGGCACACTGGAATCTCAACTTATGACCTTTCTTCTCCCGTCTGTCTCGTTCAGCCTGGAGTCTGTGGATCTCCTCTTCATCATTGTCGATCTCGGACGATCCACTATCTGTGTAGTGTGTGATGGTCTTGTGCATGTTCTCTGCCTTTTTCTCTGTAGTTTGGCTTTTTTCGGCCAGTGTTTTGGATGTTGTCGCATTCATTTGTTGCATTTTGGCTGCTGATTTTTTAGCTGCTTCAGCTGCCATGGTCTCAGCGATAGCCTCAGTGATTGTAATCTTTGGTCAGGATAGCAATCGGCTTTGTAGAGTGAGATCTCTCAGACCGAGGACCACGCGATCCCTCATGGCTTCATCCATGTTTAGGAACTTGCATGCCCCTCCAACGTCCCTGAGAGCTGCTACAAAGTCTGCAATGCTTCTCTCTGGTCCCGTTTGTAGAAGTCATGTCTCTGAATAAGGCTGGAGATGGTTGGTGCATAGTAAGCCTTCAGCAATTTTTCCAAATCTGGCCAGGCCATCTGCTTCACATCCTCTGGTTTAGCTGGTGCCTTGGCCATCTTGAATACTGTGGACCCACAGTGCGTCAGGAACACGGCTCTTTTTCGGTTATCGGAGATTCCTTACAAGTCTTTGCTTTCCAGGAACATGAGGAATCTATCGATGTAGGATTCCCAGTCCTCTGTTGCTGGGTTGAATGGTGCGGGTGGTGAGTTGGTTCCGGCCATTTTGTCTGCTCGGTTCTCGTTGCCACGTGCTCGACTGGTCTCCTTATCTCAGTATCCCACCTTCGTCACCAGTGTTGTGTTCACGAAGAATGAGACTGGAGACCAGTGTAACTTCAGCTCTTTTATTTAGTTCTTAAATTTCGTCTGAGCCAGGAGCAACGGCAGCCCTTTTTATAGAGGCTGCTTGTGGCTCGCAGCCAATGATGGCTCCTTGATTCTCCTGCCGCTGAGCTGGCTAATCATAGGCTAGCTATGATTGGCCAATCAGCATCGAGTAGAACACCAATCAGCTTTCAGTGTTTGTGGACCAATAGGAATCGGCTATTTGAAGTATGTTAATATGTAACAATTCCTATAGCCTTCTGAGTTGGTAATTACTGGAGTGCTTATCTAACTTCATATTTTAGTTGTAGAGATTGTTGCAAATAGGGAAAATCTTCTGTCTTGGTTGTTGACATCGCTACTGTACAGTCCTTTAATTTAATCTCCTTTGAATTGGTTACCATGTGTCTACTAATGTCCTTTGACATGCCAATTTGAGGATAGAATTTCCTTCTGAGTTTCTGAGTTCAGAGGTTTTTTTAAAAAAACTTTCCTAGTTTTTCCATGTGTGTTCCAAATTTAATGTCTTTATAGATATTGTTTTAATACTTTTTAGTTACAGAGGTGCTTAAATAATTCTGGCTTTCCCGCCAACATGTTATTTTCTAAATAAAGTATATACTTATGCATGTTCCAAAGAAGCTTCAACCTTAAGAATAATTACTTTAAAAAGTTATCCTCTTAAATTTATACTTTCTTATCAGTCATGATTTTCACTGAATAAAAATATTTGATATTTAACTAGTAAGGTGTTCAATATATATCCATTTTGGAGGACTTCCGGTTTGCAGGGCTTCAGTGGCAGCAGGAATCCGTGATTGTGCACGGTTTCTGCTTGCGCTCGCCGCTGGAGTGCCCCAAGCCAGCCGGCTTCAGGGCTAAAGCCACACCGTAGAGGTGGCTGAATATAGGGGAGACCCATCAGGGTTCGAGAGGAGCCGCATCTCCTCTCCCCAGCTGGCTTAACTCCCTTTTCCGAAGACGGTAAGAGCGGCGGTCAGAAATGGCCGCCACAAAGAAGCACTCATCCGGAAAAGAATGTGCAGGAGGAAGCTAAGAGGTGAAAGTTTTGGCTGACCAGGATAAGAAGCAACATTCAAGATTTCCTGGAGTTTAAATTTAAAAAAAAGATACATCGTTCCCAAAGAAGATCTAGAGGCAGCGAATGAAAGTGAAAAGGGAAAAATTGTTTTTTCTCACTTTCCTTCCTTACGGTGACAGCAGATGAATGAGAAATCAGAAAAACCCTGTTATATGTGGAACTTGGTAGGCTCCAAGTTCCCTATTCTGATTGGCCGAAAAGGCCGTTCTTGGATTAGCCATTAGAGAACCAATCCAATTGGCCTGCCAGACGGCGGGAACACTTAAAGTGGTGTCATTGGCCACAAGTCACGAGCAAGCCACTATATAAAGGGCTGCCATGGCTTGGCTCTTGTTCCATTACCATTGCTTTACTGAATTAAATAAAGAGTTTGTTGTTGGAACCCGGTCTTGCGCAACTTATTTCCAGATGGAACACTGGCGATGAGGATGGGATTGTCGAAGAAGGGTGAGACCAAAGCACGCAGCGATCTCAACCGAGTGAGAGAGAAGGCAGGTAACAATACGCCGCCCGCACCATTCAATCCTGATGAGGAGGATTGGGAGTCATATATAGATCGCTTTCTGATGTTTTTGGAAAACAACGAACTGCAGGAAATATCTGATCAAAGGAAGAGGGCTGTCTTCCTTACACACTGTGGGCCAGCCATTTTTTAAATGGCGAAGGTGCTGGCTAAACCAAGAGATGTCAAACAGATGACTTGGCCCGAGCTGAACAGAATGCTCAGAGCATATTACGCACCTGTGGTTTCCAACTTGATAAAAAGACACAAATTCTACAAGAGAGACCAGAAAGAAGATGAAATCCTCGGAGATTTTGTAGCAGCCCTGAGACACATCGGAGGAGCCTGCGAATTCCAGAACATGGACGAGGCCATGAGGGACCGTTTGGTCCTCAGTTTGAAGGACTCTACACTTCAGAGTAAGCTGCTGAATAGACCAAACATAACTGTGGCCAAGGCTATTGCAGAAGCAACCACCGCCGAAGCAGCAAAGAAATCCAAAGCCACCATATGCCAAATGAATGTGATTCCAGATCCACCAAACCAAGCCAGAGAGAAGAAGGCAGAGGGAAGCAAGAAACAGCCCACAGCAACCACCCACTATGAAGATCTTGAATCCCAGAGCGATACCGATGATGAAAATAAAGATGTCTATAGACTTCAATCAGATAAGAAATGGCGGGAAAAGAGAAGAAACAGGTGGGAGTTTCAGTGTGCGGGATGTGGGGGCAACCACCCATGAGCTGAATGCAAGTTCCTAGATGCAATCTGTATGGCTTGTAACAAATGGGGGCACATCGAAAGGGTCTGCCGAAACAAAAAGAGCTATACTCCTAAAAGACATGGCAGCACCCCCTCAAGACATGAAGAGAGACAAGCTGGAAGCAGATGGAACCAAAGCAAAAGAACCAGTGACAGAGAGGAAAGGCACCAGATGGTAACCATCGGAAATGCCAGGGCAGAAAATGGGAAAAAGGTCCGGATAGAGATGAACATCGAAGGGAAGCCCTGTGAGATGGAAATCGACTCTGTGTCTTTTCTATCTATGGTATCCTGGAATACCATCCGGCGCCTGATACCGGACATTAAACAAAAAGAACTACAAAAACAAAGACTGATTTTAAAAGACTACCAGGGAAATCAAATCCCAGTAGTGGGCCTTGGACATTTCCTCGTCGAATTTAAAAATCATGCCAAAATCTTGCCTCTGACCATCGTCGACTGTGATTGCCATAGCCTGTTAGGGATCGAATGGTTCCCACCCCTGGGAATCTGGATGACCGGGATAAACCGTATTGCTGCAGCCAACTGCGAGGAGAGCCTGCTAGAAGAATTCCCAGATGTTTTTGACGGGACCTTAGGCAAGTACAAGGGGACCCCAATTTTGTTTAGCCTAGACCCGAAAATAGCCCCCATCCGGTTTAAAGCCAGATGCATCCCATTTGCTTTAAAATCAAAAATTGATGAACAATTAAACAAATTAATAGCACAAGGGGTGTTAGAGCCAATCGACCATACCAGGTGGGAAACACCCATCGTGACTCCTATAAAACCAGATGGGTCAGTGTGCATCTGCGGAGACTATAAGGCAACCCTAAACCATTCGCTCCAACAAAGCGCATACCCAGTACTGGTAGTGCAACACTTATTGCACTCCCTTGGGGGAGAAATTTTTTTTGCGAAGCTTGATCTCGCACAGGTGTACCAACAGCTACCCATTGACACCACTACCGCAGAGGCACAGACTATTGTGACACAAAGAGGGGCATTCAAGTGTAACCGTCTCCAATTCGGCGTTAGCGTTGCCCCAGGCATGTTCCAAAGCCTCATGGAGCATCTGTAAAACAGAATTAAGGGAGTCGTCCCTTATTTTGATGACGTTCTGGTGTCAGCAAAAAATGCCAACCAACTAGAGAGCAGATTAAGGGAAGCTTTAAAAAGATTTAGAGACACAGGCCTTAAAGTAAAGCGAGATAAATGTAATCAGGTCGAGTTTCTGGGCTACCTAATAGATGAACAAGGAATACACCGCACTGAAAAAAAGATCAAGGCAATCAAAGACGCACCTAGACCTAGGAACAAAACTGACCTTCAAGCATTCCTAGGTCTCATAAATTTCTACAATGTGTTCCTGCCCCATAAGGCAACCATAGCAGAACCTTTACATTGGTTGTTAGACAAAAAAACTACTTGGAAATGGGGCCACCAGGAACAAGCAGTATTTCAGGGTATCAAAGACCTATTAATGTCTAATACCATTTTAATCCAGTATAGCAATACCCTGTCTTTGACGGTCACCTGTGATGCATCGCCTTTTGGAATCGGCGCCATCCTGAACCACAAGCTACCAGACGACAGAGAGGTACCAGTCACTTTCTATTCAAAAACGCTTTCCAAGTCAGAACGCAATTATAGCCAACTCAACCGAGAAGCCCTCGCAATCATCGCCGGAGTCAAAAGATTCCATGAGTACCTTTATGGCAGAACTTTTTCGATCATCACTGATCACAAACCCCTGTTAGGAATCCTAGCAGGAAACAAGCCAACCCCGAACATTCTGTCACCTAGAATGACGAGGTGGTCTGAATTCCTCGCTGCCTACGCCTACACCTACACGCTAATTCACCGCCCAGGAAAGACCATCACCCATGCCGACACCCTGAGCTGTTCCCCATTGCCCATCACAGAAGAGGACACAGCTACCACTGTCTCCACACTTCAACTCGAGACCTGCCCGAACCTGCCGCTAACCGCAGCAGACATTGCGAGAACCACTGCAAAAGACCCTTTGACAGCTCGCATCCTGAATTGGGTAGGGAAGGGCTGGCCGGAAGAGACCAAACTGAGACTTTTAAGCCATTTCGCACCCGACAGACTGAACTGTCTATCGAGAAGGGCTGTATTTTGTGGGGTGACAGGGTGGTGATACCAAACAGACTCCAGGAAGATATTTTGTGCATGTTGCACGAGGGACACCCGGGCATAGTCAAAATGAAAGCCCTGGCCAGGAGTTACGTCTGGTAGCCAGGGCTTGACAAGGACATTGAATGTTGGATGGCAACATGCCATGACTGTCAAAAATCGAGGCCTACCCTCCCACAGCACCAGTTAGGGAATGGGAAACTCCCCGGGGTCCATGGTCTAGACTACATATTGACTTTGCTGGGCTGACAAAAGGCAACATTTTTTTAATAGTTGTGGATGCCTACTTGAACTGGTTAGAAGTCATCCTCATAGCTTCCACAACCACCGAGGCAATAATGAAACAGCTAGACAAACTTTTCACCACGCATGGACTGCCTGATGTACTGGTGTTGGACAATGGGCCCCAGTTTAACGTGTTAGCATTCAAGCAGTATTTAGCTGCCCAAGGCATCCGACATGCTTTAACGGCGCCGGCCCATCCGGCTGCATATGGCAGGGCTGAACACATGGTTCGGTACACTTAGGAGGGCCTGGATAGAATGGACAAGGGGGACGTGCAAGAAAAACTAAACCGACTACTAACCCTACAGCATATTACCCCAGCAGCACAACCAACAAAAGCCCAGCAGAACTCCTAATGGGTAGGAAATTGCATTCCTACCTCGACAGACTACATTCCTACCCAGACTTACACCTGGGATAAACCCCCCGACTCCTCCAGCAAATACTGTGCACTTGAAATAGGTGACCTGGTCTATGCGACAAACCTCACCGGGGACCCGTTATGGCTTCCAGCCACGATCACCCAGATCACAGGCCCCCGGTCTTACCAACTACTCCTAGACGATGGAAGAGAATGGAAGCGGCACATTGACCAGCTTCGTTCTTGCACCCTCAAACACAAAAATACACCAGCGCCAAAAATAAATACCGACCAAAAAACAACCAAGGAGGGGGGAAAATACAAAATAATAAAAAAGGGAGAAATGAACCTCCCATAACAAGACAACAAACACTATACAAAGACAAATATCAAACAAACCAAACAAATCAAAAAGAGCACTCACGGTTAGATGAACCCCAAATGAAAAGTCCGGGAGCAGGAGAACGAAGTGAGGCCTTCCTGGAAGGAAACAGTCAAGCCAGCTCAACCAACCCGGACAAACCAAGAGGGAGCGGCGGAGCCATCTCAACTGGCCCAAGAGACTCAAGCAGGAGCGACAAGGCTGACTCACCCTTCCAGGAGGTTCCATAGAGAAGGAACAGAGAGACAGCGATCCCGTCCGAACCACTCGAAGACCATGCCGAGACTGAGCTGCGCAGGTCAACCAGGACTCGAAAAAGCCCCACCTACCTGCGTGACTTCGTAACGCATGTTGGACTGAACCAAGGGGAGAGGGGTGTTATGTATGGAACTTGGTAGGCTCCAAGTTTCCGATTATGATTGGCCAAAAAGGCCATTCTCGAATTGGCCATTAGAGAACCAATCCGATTGGCCCGCCGGACGGTGGGAATGCTTAAAATAGTGTTATTGGCCATAAGCCATGAGCAAGCTGCTATATAAAGGGCTGCTGCGGCTTGGGTTCTTATTCCGTTACCATTGCTTTACTGAATTAAGTAAAGAGTTTCTTGTTGGAACCCTGTCTCGCGCACCTTATTTCCGGATGGAACAAACCCACTTTGGCATCAGCAGGTAATTAAACTGGAAAATTAAAGTCAAGGGGACAATAAAGATTTCTGATTACTGAAAAAACTTTTTTTTTCTTTGCTGTAAGTAGGAAGGGAGAGGAAAAGAATAAGAGTAAGATTTGGCTGGAGGAGACTGCTTGGAAACTAAAAGATTAAAACTAAATTGTAACAAGACTTCGAAAGGGCCTGTCACATAGGCCGACGGATGCAAAACGTATGTAAAAAGGACACAGTGGACGAGAAAATGTTCCATCCGTTGTTATCCGCTCTCAAAAGTGTCCCAAATTTGCATAAACAGAGCGGACAACAACGGAAAAGAATGGATGGGGGGAGGACGTAGCCAGGATGGAAAGCGGATGCTCCATGTAAGCCTAGCGGATGGAAGCGGATGGAAGTGGATGGCACATCTGCAGGGCTTCCGGGGGAGCACAGCAAAGCGGACGCGCAACGGAAGGAACGGATGCAGAGAAGATGCTGAGCGGATGGAGCGGATGCATCACGGATGCCTAGCAGATGCCTAGCAGATGCAAAGTATTCACTGCGCATGCGGGGAAGATGCACTGCGTCAGCCCCGCGGATATAAAGGGATGCAGCTCGCAAACAGGTCACCATTCAGAGGAAAGACCTGCTGCCAGACACAGCTCCAGCCAGCCAGCCAGTCAGCCAGCCAGCCAACAACCATGGGGAAGAAGAGAAAGCCTGTGCCATCTGCTGCCAGCCCTGGCAAGAAGGACAGGGCCGCCATCCCACCTCCTGACCCTGACTCTGCTTCTGCTGGGGCTTCTGCTGCTCGGGCTGACTCTTCTGGTGCTGGAGCTTCTGCTGGCTCTGCTCCTGGTGCTGGTGCTTCTGCTGGTGTTTACTCTGCTGGTGCTGCTCCTGCTGATGATGCTTCTGCTGATGCTTACTCTGCTGGCTCTGCTCCTGGTGCTGGTGCTTCTGCTGGTGCTTACTCTGCTGGCTCTGCTCCTGGTGCTGGTGGTTCTGCTGATGCTTACTCTGCTGGCGCTGCTCCTGGTGCTGCGGCTTCTGCTGGTACTTACTCTGCTGGCGCTGCTCCTGGTGCTGGTGCTTCTGCTGGTGCTTACTCTGCTGGCGCTGCTCCTGGTCCTGCTCATCCTGCTGGTCCTGCTGCTGCTGCTGGTGCTCCTGGTCCTGCTGGTCCTGCTGGTGCTTCTGGTGCTTACTCTGCTGCTGCTGATCATGGTCCTGCTGGTGCTGCTGATGCTGCTGGTAGTGCTGGTCCTGCTGGTCCTGCTTTTGCTGCTACTGTTGTTGCTTCTGCTGCTGCTGGTGGTGTGGTGGAGGCTCCTACAACCTCGAAGCCCCTCTGAGGAGGGCCCAGATGGCTCTGCCAGAGGGAGGAAGAGGCATACGTGAAAACGAGAACAGGAGAGGAGGCAATACTCCATCGAAGAGGAACATGAGGATGAGGTGCTGGAATGGCTGAGGGAGAACGAGTATCTTTGACGGAAGGGACACAGGCTCTATCGAGACACCAAAAGGAAGCAGGCTGCTTGGAGAGAGAAGGCGGAGAGCCTGGGCTACATTTCAGAGGTGCTCCTCGGGTGGTGGAAGCACATGCACACCTGGTACGGGAAGCTGCACGTCAAGAAATCTGGCCAAGCCACGGTCAAGCTGACGGACTGAGAGACGGCCAAGTGCAGCTTCTTGGAGGGTGAGATCCGCCACCAAGGAGCAGCCCCTCTGACAACCCTCTCTCTCAGGCAGCCCGCAGAGAGCCAGTCCTCTTCTGGCCAAGAGTCAGCTCCTGTGTCCAGGCAGGTATCTGTGGAGAGTGCCACGACGGAGACCCTCCCGAAAGCTGCACTCCCCATGGCGGAGTGCGTGGAGGACCCCCTGATGCAGTGGGAGCAAGGAGAGGACACTTCCACCAGAGACCAACCCACATCCACCCCCAGCTCCACCTCCACAGAAAGGCAGAGAGGCAGACCAGAGGGGCAGAACCACACTGTCAATCTTCAAGATCCTCTGCTATTGCTTTGCATCTTTTCGACTGCCATGAGTAACGGGGGGGTGGAAAAGGGAGGTAGGAATAGCTGGGGAAGTGAGCTGGAGGAGTTACATTCGTCTGATGTATAAATGGAAGGGGGGAGCATAAAATAGAGTTAGGTTTCTATTTCTCGCTTAGCTTTCTTCTTTCTCTGCGCAACTGCAACCCGTTATCAAACTATGCCAAGGTCAACGGACAGAGGCCTCATCATCACCTGAAGATGCCACATGATCATATCCACAACTTCTAATTGGAAGTGTCAGTTGAACTATTGGGGGTGGGAACATTTCCATCATTTTCTATATGTGAATTGCGCACCTAAATTCTCAGATTCAGAATTCTTTGGTTGCTACCACTTCACTTTCAGTAAAAGATATCTTTTCTTTAAACAAAAGAGTCTAAGTATTTCTTTCCTGGATTTTGAAAGGAGCTCCGCCTGACATTATTCTGAATCTCCCACCAGCCCACCCAGAGAGAATACCCAATTTTCTTCTGAGGGGGCCTGGACATCATGTCATCTTCAAATAGTGAAGTGATCCTGGAACAGGATCCAGCTGTGAAGCCCAGATCCGGAGAAGGACCCCCCCCCCCCTGGGGTCACAACTACCCATCGGCGTGGAAAAGAGGAGCCTTGGCAAGAGAAGGAAAAGAGGGAACTCTTGCTGGATCAAGCCAGGAAACTCCTGAATGAAGCCTTTGAACAACCTCAAGCTCCACAAAGGTATGAAGAGGGAGGGGAGGCAGCCCCAGCCAGAAGAAGCAGAGCAACTCCCTCTCCCATAAATCAACCCGATCCAGCAGCAGCCCCGGGGCCTTCGGCGGGAGGTGTAGCTCCTAGAAGGCGTAGAGCTCCTAGGCTGCCTCCATTAGAAGTAAAATACGGAGGGGATCCCAAAGCCTTGGGATTTTTCTTAGCTCAAGTATGGAGCCATATGGAGGAGTATGGGGAGGATTTTCCCTCAGAAGCAGCCAAAGTGAGGTGTGTTACCAGGGCTCTGGAGGGAATAGCGGCAGAGTGGATGGTGACTTTGCATAATGATAATGCTCCTCAGTTGCTGAATTATAACCTATTTATGGCTGCACTGCGGGCTAGGTTTGAGGACCCACAGGAGGAGCGCAAGGCCCGAATTAGGATGAAAACCATAAGACAGGGGCGGAGGTCTGTGGCTGATTACACTCAAGAATTTAGGCAGTTAGCAGGCCAATTCCGAGGCTGGCCCCAAGAAGCTCTGATAGAACTGTTTAAAGATGGGTTAAATGAAGATGTGTACCAGAGATGCACTGCTAGAAGAGACCCCAATAACTTGCAGATGTGGTACCTGTTGGCAGAAGAAGTGGAAATTGATTTAATCCGAAGTAAACGGCGGGGAGGTTATGGGTGGAGCAAGTTTTCCCCCTCGCGCCCTCAAGAGGCTCCTAAACCTCAGAGGGGAGGAGTGGTGGCAAGACCCAACCCCTCAGCCTGTTTTCGATGCGGGAAAGAAGGTCACCGGGCTGTGAACTGCAGAGTCAAGTTGGAGCCAAAGGGGGCGCCCAAGGAAGGAAAGAAACCTGAAAAATCCCCAGCGAAGCCTAGCGAAACAGCACTAAAGACGAGAGAGACAGCAGAGGTCGCCCGTCCCGCAGCAGAAGAATCAGAAGCCCCAGTGACCCCTGAGGAGGAGGTTTCTGACTCGGAAGACGACTTCCTGGTAAGTCCAAGTGTGGGCCCTATGACCATTCCGGTGAAGTTGAGAGTACCCAATTCAGGGGTCAAAGGGGAAATGCTAGCCCTGTTAGATTCTGGGTGCACCAGGTGTATAATAAACACGGAAGTAATGAAGAAAATGGGCCTAAAGTTAAAACCTTTGAAGATACCCATTTCCTTTTGCCAATTAGATGGATCAGTGGCTGGAGGTTGCCCTGCACGTTATGTCACGGAACCTATAGAAATGATCATGGGAGAGCATGATGAGACTCTGCGGTTTATTGTGGTCCCTGGAATGGAGCAACCATTAATACTGGGATTTCCCTGGCTCTGGAAATGGAACCCCCAGGTTAACTGGAGAAAGGGGTTGTTGCGCATACGCACAAAGCAGCGACCGGGAGGAGGGGCCAGATCGCAGCCGAAGCCTGGGGCCCTAATTGAAATAGCTTCCACAAGTACTGAGCCCATAAAAGATGAGGAGAAAATTCCTAAAGAGTATTGGGATTTAAAAGAAGTGTTCAGTGAGAGGGCCTCGGATGAGCTTCCACCTCACCGACCAACAGACTGTGCTATTGAGATTTTGCCCGGGGTGAAACTCCCGAAACCAAAATTGTACTCAATGACCCCACGGGAATTGAAAGAGCTAAGACTGTTTATTGATAAAAATTTGGAACGTGGTTTTATTCAACCCGCTAGACCCCGGGTAGCGGCCCCAGTGTTGTTCCGTGAAAAGAAAGATGGTTCCAAACGCTTGGTGGTGGATTACAGAAATTTGAACGCTATTTCTGTGGAAAACGTGTACCCCCTTCCTTTGATGAAGGACATGTTGGCCCATTTAGCGAAGGGAAAGATCTTCACCAAGTTGGATTTGAGAGAAGCTCACTACCGGATTCGAATTAAGGAAGGGGATGAGTGGAAGACCGCTTTTAACTGCCCGATGGGATGTTTCCAATTCAACGTTCTTCCTTTTGGTTTACAAGGGGCCCCAGCTGTATTAATGCAAATGATCAATCAAGTGTTACATGAACATTTATACAGGGGGGTTTTGGTTTATCTTGATGATATCCTTATCTACACAGAGACCCTGGATGAACATGTGAAGTTAGTGTGGTCGGTTTTACAGAAACTGTGTGCTGCTAAGTTGTATGCTAAATTGTCAAAGTGTGAATTCCACCAAGACAAAATTGACTATTTGGGATATCGCATTTCATCTGAAGGCATAGAGATGGATCCAGAGAAGGTGCGTGCCATTCTGGAGTGGGCTCCACCACGCACTAGAAAACAACTTCAAAGCTTTTTGGGATTTGCAAATTTTTATCGGCAATTCATCCCGACGTTTGCTAAGATAGCAATGCCCATCACCAATCTCTTAAAAACAAAAGGGGAGGTGAAGCCGAGGCCAGGAAAGCCGCTGGAGTGGTCCATGGAGTGCCAAGCCACTTTTGAAAAGCTAAAACGACTATTTGCTGCAGAACCAGTGCTGAAACACCCGGATATGGACACTCCTTTTGTGATTCAAGCTGATGCAAGTGATGTAGCTATTGGAGCGGTATTACTGCAAATCAACGAGAAAGGGACCTTACAGCCTTGTGCGTAATACCTCCCGTAAACTGTCTGAAACAGAGAGAAGATGGGCCGTCTGGGAGAAAGAAGCTTTTGCAGTTCATTGGGCCTTGTTGACCTGGAGACATTTCCTGGAAGGAGCAAAACACCCGTTTGAGGTATGGACTGATCATAAGAATCTGGAAGCCTTAAAAACACCCCGGAAGCTGTCCCCTAAACAAGTTCGGTGGGCCCAGTATTTCAAGCGATTCAATTTCTCATTGAAGTACATTCCGGGCGGGAAGAATTTCATGGCGGATGCTCTCTCTAGACTACCTCAATATAATAGTATGCGTCAGGAGGTGATAAGCCCAATTGTCTCAGCCAAACACCTAGCTGCCCCAGTGGTTACCAGAGCCTAAAGGAAGAACCAAGAAGTGGTTTTAGCGAATGACCTTACCGAACAATTAAAAGAAGCTTTAAAACTGGACGAATGGTTTCTGGCTCATTCAAGTGACTATACAATTAGAGATGGTTTGGCTTGGGTGGGGGCCAAGTTGTATGTGCCACAAGTATTGAGGAGCCAAATACTACAACAGGCTCATGATTCTAAAGCAGCTGGCCATTTCGGATTTGTGAAGACCTTACATCTAGTCAAGCGGCAATTCTGGTGGCCTACTTTAAAAAAGGACATTGAAATTTACGTAGCTAGCTGTCTGATTTGTGCTTCGGCAAAGAGACCTCCTGGTAAGCCAGTAGGATTGTTACAAAATGTAGCTAGACCAACGACTCCTTGGAAGGAAATCTCTATGGACTTTATAGTAGAACTACCCGAAAGTGGTGGAAACACGGTCATCTGGGTAGTGACTGATTTGTTTTCCAAACAAGTACATTGCATACCTTGTTCCAAGATTCCATCTGCTAAGACGCTGGCTAAACTATTTATATCACATATCTACAGGTTACATGGCGTCCCGGAACGCATAATCTCTGACAGAGGGGTCCAGTTTACTTCAAATTTTTGGAAAGAGTTCCTGAAGTTAATAGGCTCCTCCCAGGGGCTAAGCTCTGCCCACCACCCCCAAACCAATCGGACTTGTGAGAGGACTAACTCAGTGTTAGAACAATATCTCAGATGTTACATAAACTATCAACAAGATAACTGGTCCGAATTATTACCATTTGCTGAAGTGGCATACAACAACTCTGTACACAGCAGTACTGGATTTACTCCATTTAAAGTGGCTTCAGGACAAGATTTCGTTCCCATACCTGAACTTCCTCGTGAAAAGCCAAATATCCATTCGTTGGATGAATGGATAACTCAACTCCAACTTAACTGGCCAGTAACACGCAAAGCATTAGATGAGGCCCATCAAGCTCATAAGAAATTTGCTGACAAGAAAAGATCCCCACAGAAGGAATATAAAGTGGGCGACAAGGTTTTCCTGTCCACCAGATACCTGCAGACCACTCAAAAGTCAAAGAAGCTTGGTCCTAAATACGTTGGTCCATTCACAATTGAACGGATTATAAATCCTGTAACGGTCCAGCTGAAGTTACCAAAAACTCTTCGATGAATTCATCCAGTTTTCCATGTTAGTTTGCTAAAACCTGAGCGTACTTCTGACCTAAGGCCCATTCAGACTGACTGTCCCATACCAATATTAATTGAAGGCGAAGAACATTTTGAAGTTAAAGAAATTCTGGATTCTCGCAAATGGAGGGGTCGACTCCAGTATCTTGTAGCCTGGAAACATTTCCCTTCTTCACAAGCCGAATGGGTTAATGAGACCGACGTTAAAGCCCCTAAGTTGATCAAAGCATTTCGTTCCAAGTATCCTGATAAGCCTTAGGAGTGTATTGTTTTGAAATTGTTTAATGATTAATAATTGTCTTTATATTCTCTCCTCTCTCTCTCTTCTAGGACTTCTAGGACTTCTAGGACTGATGATTTCCCTTTTTCTAGGAGGGCCGAATGTCAGTCTTCAAGATCCTCTGCTATTGCTTTGCATCTTTTCGACTGCCATGAGTAACGGGGGAGTGGAAAAGGGAGGTAGGAATAGCTGGGGAAATGAGCTGGAGGAGTTACATTCGTCTGATGTATAAATGGAAGGGGGCAGCATAAAATAGAGTTAGGTTTCTATTTCTCGCTTAGCTTTCTTCTTTCTCTGCGCAACTGCAACCCGTTATCAAACTATGCCAAGGTCAACGGACAGAGGCCTCATCATCACCTGAAGATGCCACATGATCATATCCACAACTTCTAATTGGAAGTGTCAGTTGAACTATTGGGGGCGGGAACATTTCCATCATTTTCTATATGTGAATTGCGCACCTAAATTCTCAGATTCAGAATTCTTTGGTTGCTACCACTTCACTTTCAGTAAAAGATATCTTTTCTCTAAACTAAAGAGTCTAAGTATTTCTTTCCTGGATTTTGAATGGAGCTGTCCTGCTGGAGATCAGGGACACCATCAGAAGCAGCGGAGATCTCCTCTCTTCAGCTGGTACACTTCGACATACCATCCTCCAACCGCAAGTCCTTCTTCACCTACGTCAAGTAGACCCTCATGGACATGTCCGAATCACAGTACCAGGTGATAAAGGACAGGATCACCGGTCTTCTTCAGAACCCTCCAGACCCAACTGAACCTGCTCCCACCCAGTCCAGGTCTGCTCCTCCACCCCAGGTGATGTCACTGCCCTTCCAAGGGTTTCCACAGGCCCTCACCTACCAAGGCTACGGCTACCAGGAGCTCCAGCAGCATAGGCAGCCCTTCCCAGTCCAGGCACAGGTACATCGTACGCCACCGGTGCCACCGATGCCACTGACGCCACCGATGCCAAACGCACCACAGATGCCACCCATGCCACAGATGCCACCCACGCCACAGATGCCACCCATGCCTCACCTCGCTCAGCTGCAGACCAGACAGCCCCACTACACTCCTCCTTCCTCCACCCCACAGCCAAGCCCGGCCTCAGAATATCTGTCATCGGTATTGGGGCTGACACCCCATGTCCTGGAGGAAGGGGCTCTCAATATCACAGGACTGAGCCAGCTCTCTGAGAGATTCCTCCACACACCATCTCCTGTTGTCCTCTCGGGGCCAGGCACCCCAATGGCACCTCAGACCAGCACTCCAGCAGCAGTCACCTCCGCAGCACCTGGACCCTTCACCCCTGAGACGATGGGTATGCCTCAGAGTGACTGAGAAGAGTGCCAGAGACTGGGTTGCTACCTGTTGACTTTATCTTTGCTTGGGACACTTTACTTGGGTCATTTTGCTTTTACAGTTTGTTATTAATAAAGTTTATCTTTGCTTCACACACCTGGTTCAGTTCTTTTAGTAAATAAAGTCTTGCTGGAAACTTTTAGAAATGGTTTAAGCCTTTGCATGCTTGTGGGATGGGTAAGGATAGCTGTGGGATGGGCAGGGATACCTTTGGGATGGATAATAGCTGTGGGATGGGCAGAGATACCTTTGGGATGGGTAATAGCTGTGGGATGGGCAGGGATACCTGTTGGATGGGT
>BLBF01000011.1:30562974-30580151 GCA_015471245.1 Laticauda colubrina | reverse complement strand
TCTTTCTTTCTTTCTTTCTTTCTTTCTTTCTTTCTTTCTTTCTTTCTTTCTTTCTTTCTTTCTTTCTTTCCTTCTTTCTTTTTCCCTCTTTCTCATCTCTCTCTCTCAGCTCTTTCTCTTTCTTCCTCATCTCTCCTTCTCTTTCTCCCTCTCTGTTTCTCATTTATCTTTCTCTCTCATTTACAGCTGCTAAGATTGGAAGCTGTTTTTTATAATCCTATTTCTTTGCAGTTTTTTTCACACACATTTGTGTATATGTATCCAATATTCTTTCTTCCTTTCTGTTAAGTATTCAAAATGGGCAATGATTTTATGTGTGTACATGTAGCATGTGTATATGTCACATCAAGGGGTGCCTCGCCTGGCCCTTCCCTTCCCAGCCATTTCTTGTCACACCCAGCCTCAACTTATCTTTAGTTCTATAAAAATATTGTTCACCTTTTTTTGACTTTATTATCTACGTACTGTAGATGTACTTTCATGGACCACTGAAAGGAGGAAATGGCTCACATGCTTTGCCCAAGAGGGTGCAACAGGCTTTCAAGGGGCTGCCAGAAAGAAGAGGGGGTGGGCAATGTGTTTTCCAAAGAAGCAGAAGGCAAAACAAGAAGCAATGGATGGAAACTGAACAAGCAGAAGAAGAAAGAAGAAGCAATCTAAAACTAAGGAAAAACTTACTGACAATGAGAACAATTTAACCAGTGGAACTGCTTGCCACCAGAAGTTCTGGGTGCTCCAACACTGGAGGTTTTTAAGAAAAGACTGGACGGCCATTTCTCTGAAATGGTATAGGGTTCACCCCAAGGTCCCTTCTAAGTGCTATTCTGACATCTTTCCCAAGACCTCTACTCAGAATTTGGCACCCTCAGTTTTCCTGCCTGAGCAGGGCTTGGACTAGAATACCTCCAAGGTCCCTTTCAACTCTGTTAAACACACATTTATTTATGCTCTGGACTATAGACATGTAAACCCTGAAAAATACCTGGGCAAAAGAAAGACAGTAAAATAAATCTAGGTGTAGGGATAATGCAAAATATTAATATATGATAAATAATGGTACAATTAAAAGTAATAGCACAGAGTTTTCTCTCTTCCCCCCTCCTTCTTATTTCTTTCTTTCTATTTATTTTACTTTCTTTCTCTTTCTCTCCCTTCCTTTCTTTCTTGTTCTTTCTTTCTCTCTCTCCTTCCTTTCTCTCTCTCTCTCTGGCTCTCTCTGGCTCTCCCCCCCCCCCCTTTCCCCTTTTTTTCTTCCCTCCCTCTGCCCCCCCCCCTTTCCCCCCCCCCCCCCCCCCCCCCCCCCCGTATCTCTGGCTCTCTGGTTCTCTCTGTGTCTGTCTGTCTGTCTGTCTGTCTGTCTGTCTGTCTGTCTGTCTGTCTCTTTCTATCTTTCTATCTCTGTTTCTGTCTCTCTCTGTCTCTCTTTCCATATCTCTTCCACATCTCTCCCTCTCTCCCCGGGGCATTTTCTGAAGGATCCCCTTCAATCCTGGCAGTGCCCTGGGATACCTCATTGAATTCCATTCTGTTCCTTTCCATTTCCATTCCATTCTGTTCCCACTCCCATTCTCACTCCATGTTAATGCTATTGCTATTCCATCCCATCTCATCCCATTCCCATTCCCATTCCCATTCCATTCTCTCCTGTTTCCATTCCATTCCATTAACACTGTGGTGGTCTCAGTCAGCTTTTGGAATGTTGTTGGCTGTCCCAGAGCTTCCTCCTCATACAACAGCCTCGATCAAGGGCTCTGCGTGTCTGGCAGGCAAGATCTGACCGGGCAGACATCGCTTGGAGCAGATTAGGTGAGTAAGTCCCAAGGCAGGGGCTCAGTGGCTGCTGAAATGTGAGTGAGCTAGGGAGTGGGTGCCGCAACAGCCACCCCACTGTCTTCTTTCCCCCACTGCCGCCGCTTGGATGCCCTTCCTGCCTCTCTCTCCAGGAGCAGAGCCAGACATTCTCCTTCAGGGGCAGGCAGGCAGCCTCACTGGTCACTGCCCTGAAACTGCTGAGTGGGAGAAGGATGGGCAGCCCAGCGGTGGCAGCAGGGGGCTTTGAGCACCCCTGACCCACCCTGATCCTCCCAAATGAAACAGGTGGTTTTCGGTGGGTGGGGGTGGCGACGGTGGCGGCAGGGGGCTTTGAATACCCCTGCCACACCTCAATCCTCCCAAATGAAATGGGTGGCCTTCGGCAGGCGGCGGCAGCAGGGGGACTTGAGTACCCCCACCCTGATCCTCCCAAAAGAAAAAGACCTCCTTGTGTGGCGGTGGTGGCAGGGGGAGCTGCTTAAGCATGTGGAGATACTTTAGGAGGACCGGGGGGCTGCTCAAGGCCTTGCAGCTTGCTGTGCCGCAGCCGCCATGTGGTCGGGAGAGCTGGGAGAATGGCACGTAGTGTCTTAGCCAGCCATCCGAGACCGGGGATGGGTGGGGCAGGTAGGTAGGCTGGATGAGACCCAGGAAGTCCTGGAGATGGCTGCAGGAGGCTCGGGGAGGCCTGGGGACAGTGGGGGAAGGGAAAGCGTGACTCTCAGGCTTACCTGTGAGCAGGCAGAGTAGCAAAGAGGCTCATGTCGCAACGAAAGGCAGGCAGCAATGGCTGCCCTGGTGGGTGGGCAGAAGCAGGCTGCAGGCATGTTGTGCATGTGTATGATGTTGCACATGCAGAATAACAAAAACTGGGAGCAGAGGTTCCGGGAGCAGAGGAGCAGGCGGAGAGGGCCAGGGCCAGCCAGGGATCCATTTTACCAGTTCTCTGAACTACTGGGAACTGTAACAACCGGTTCTATAGAACTAGTCTGAACTGGTAGAATCCCACCCCTGGTTAAAGTGCTGTACTGTAGGCCCTTTCTGCTGATTATTGGCTGTCTGCAATTTGGCAAATCAAATCCCACCAGGCTCAAGATTTCATCCTTATGAGATGGGTAAAATGAGGACTCAGATTGTTGGGGGAAATATTCTGATTCTGTAAACCGCTTAGAGAGGGCTATAAAGTGCTATTGCTATTGCTATGTTATTCCTGTGGAAGCTGACAGATCCAGAAACATCAGAATTATGAATTAAAGAATTTGGAAATTATCTTTGTAGAGAAAAGAAAAAAATATACATGTTAAGTTCCATAAAGAATCATTAGAAACTAAGAATAAGATTATTATTATTATTAATACACTACATAAATTTATTTTGAAACAAATATCCTTGTGTTCAGTAGGTATTATTTCCTTAAAAAGTTTTAAGTTGCAGTTTAAAAAGAGCAATTATACTGAATCTATTATTCAGTATAATCTATTATTTATATTATTTATTTATATATAATCTAGTATAATCTATTATATTCAATATTTTGGAGAAGGATACATGTTTTTAGTAATAAAACTTGTGTATTAATTTCGTGTGCTGATTTTACAGACAAGTGAAATAAGAAGAATGGTCATGTTATTCTTTATACAAAAGAGATTTGCTTAGCAGTGGAGTTGCCTTTCCATATTACCATCATTAACAACTTTAGGATTCATATATGCTACCTGAAAAAACATTTGGTTGTGGAAGTTTAAGATTTGCTACATGAAGCAATACCTGGTTACGGACATATGGTTATAGAAAAGTGTAAAAATTGTTGAAGCCAAATCTGCCAAAATAAACATATACCTATTCTTGTCCAGATGCTCTTACAATTTGCCATTTATGGTGCATGACTGCTTATTCCAATTAGCACATGGGGTTTAAAAGAATGGATGCATGAAATAGTTTCCATTCTGTTGATATACATGCTTATGTTGAACCTTATCATCACCCTTGAGCTCTGACATGAAAATATAAGGATTTTACAACTGAATGGTTTAAAAATTCTTTTTAATTCAATATTATCTACAGATTATGCACAATGATCATTTGATCAGTTACTGAAATGCAACAACTTCTGGAATGAAATACAACAACTGTTTCATGATATATAGTGCAGCCTTATATAGAAAAGGAAGTAAGAAAATACCATAACTAATTGAAATTGCAAGGAGTATTTAGGTAGGAAGAATGCAATCATCCCTTTTGGAATTTAGCCAGTTTAACATTTTATACCTCTGTGATGGGTCTCATAGAAATTTTAACAGCCTTGGTATTACATACCCCTTGGTATTACATTTAACCTTGGTATTACATCCCAGCCTATAGAAGCTCTAACATATAATGTTTGGCTTTGACTTATGAAAGAGTGACATGGAAGAGTTCACAAGTTCCTATACTATTTAGATCAGGGCTCACCAACCTTTCAGACCTTAGGACAACTAAATTCATAATTTTAAGCCCTGTGGACTACTAACATGATGTGCCTAATGACTGGCTGGGTGGGCAGGCTAGATGGCCATGTGACTGGGTGGGCATGGCCAACTTGATGTCACTCACCTCACCGGCTCCTAGTCACTCCTTCCCTCCCAGCCACTGGGAGTTGTTGGAGCTAAGCAGCCACCATGAGAAAGAGTTGGCAAAACAGCTGGCTCAGTACAAATTGGATCTCACTTGAAAGGACGCTCAGCAGAAGCACCTCACTGAGGACTATGAGCATAGGCTGTCCAAGCAGAGGGAAGACCTACGAGAGTGCAAAGCCAGATATCGATGCCTGGAGGCTCAGCAGGCTGAGATGGTCAGCTAGTTCCAGGCCATGATGCAGTCACAAGTGCAAGGCCTTCTGGCTCTTTGCCACCAGTGGCACTTCCCTCCAGCCTTTGCCCCTAGCCCCGCACCAGGAGGCTGAAGCAGACCCCAAGTTGGAATTTCTGCCCTCCTCTGACCCGCACAAAAAGATCCCGAAGGGGGAGACTCTCTGCAGCAACACAAACGTTAATTGTATACATCCAACTCAGGGGCTGTAGTTTGAGGCCCCCTGATTTAGTGCAATGTAAAAAATGGAAACAATTTTTCTGTGGACCATCAAAATTTTCTTGTGGACCATCAGTGGTCCACAGACCATCAGTTGTGACTCCTGATTTAGATTACTCCTTATAGAGACTTCTATCCAGCAACAGCAATAGCACTTAGACTTATGTACCACTTTACAGTGCTTTATAGCTCTCTCTAAGCGGGCTGTATAAAGTCAGCATATTACCCCAACAATCTGGGTCCTCATTTTACCAACTGTCTGTCACCAGGATAGTCTTTTGTTCTTTTCTGCATTTGTTCAATGCAAACAGTATGAAGGTCTACAAGGATCTAAGCAACTATGAGTATTAAAAGATTACAATACAAAAGTTCCAGATTTATATATTGTCTCATGCCTATACGTTGAAAGACTGTTTGATTGCAAGTAAAATATTGAATATTTTGTGTTGTGGTAAAAGTAATAGATAAATAGAACCTACTCCCTAAAAGAGGTTTCATGTCTTTTCATTAGGACAGGAAAGCACAATATTACATACACAAACAGGATGAACACAAAGACAGGTTCCATGGATAATTTATTATATAAATTACATTAAATATTGGAATTGGTTGCTATTTTGGTTTAAACACTTCATTACTTGCTTGATGCATGACACATTATACTAGTCTTTAAATGCCACTGAGATTTCTATTAATATTTTAATCAGCAAATATTCTGACCTTCATTAATGACCAATTCACTTGTATTTGCATACAATATTATTATGAAAAGCCAGGAAATAGATTTTTCAAAAACTTGCAAATAAACAAATATCATGAGAATTTAACATATAACATATTGTGTAATTATTGATAATTTCTCCTATAGGAAGTTAGAAAGTGTATGTTTTTCACCTCCATCAAATTATTTATAATTGCTCAATATGGTTTAACAAGTTAGAACATGATTTAAAGGGGCTACTGACCAAATAGAACTGATAAAGGAACAGATGAAATAATTAAAATAACGAGGATATGAAAATATTTTATTAAATTTTTCATCTGTACAGGGAAAAATATAATTTTGTATACAATTCAGAATCAAATTAAATGATTAAATCCATAAAATTAAATACAACAAAAATTAGTTGTTTGTCATAATACATGGAAAGAATTGAGGAAAGCTGATCATTGGCATTTAGCTCAACACATATATCTTTCATTTACTATAGTACAGTACTATAGAATTGCCAAACAAAACTATAACATAACATGTATGTGTAGAAATAGTTTCTTTCAACAAAATTCAAAGATTGTTTGTCTAGAGAGACATTAGTATCTGAGAATGTGAATGCCAATTTACTGACAGTTTTTTTCTTAGTTTCTAAAACTTTTTAGAATAAGAAAGTATGCTGTCTAGAGAACATATTTTGGTGAAGCAAAAACTGGAATATGTTCTGTAATTTATAAAAACATCCTGGACTGGATATGAAGAGACTGAATGAAGATATTTTTAAAATGTTGTTAAATATTACAGGTTTATGAGGAAGGACTTTCACAGGTTAATGTTTTGCCCAAATAGAAAATATTAATATGTCTGTTAAATTTCTGGTTACATCTATAGTAAGTTATTAATTCTTTTTCCTATCTATATTTATGGTAATTACTAAATTGCATGTATATATTAATTTGGAAATCACTGACATCATTAATATAGTTTTCCTAAATATAAAACCTGATTACAGTTAAAAACTCATTTTTCCATAGTTTCTAATGGATACTGAGAATGAGTCATTATACATTTTCTATTTAGTAATTCAATATGATAAATATTGATAAATACAGTCCTCAACTTATGACTATTAATTTAATGATAGTTCAAAGTTATGATGATGCTAAAAATCCCTGCAGTCACATGGTCACAATTTGGGTGCTTGGCAACTGGTTCACATTTATGATATTACATCATCCCACAGTTACCTGATCAATCTGTGACTTTCCCAGCCAGCTTCCAACAAGCAAAATCAGTGGGGGAAGCTGGATTTATTTAGTAACCATGTGATTTACTTAACAGAAAGATGATTCACTTAAAGATCACTTTGCTTCACAACTAAAATTCCAATTCCTATTCTGGTCATAGGTCAAGAACTACCTGTAAACATACAACGTAACACAAGTTTTTTTTTAATAAAATACAAGTTGAGTATGATTTTAAATTAAAAAAAACATTGAAAGCAATGCTTAACTTTTTTTAATATGTACTTTTTATCCTGGCCAAATTGTAGAATTTTCCAGGGATTTCCCCTTTGCAAAGGACAAGACACCAGAGGAAAGAATCAATGGGTACAAAGCAATCTGGAGTCAAGAAATCTGCTCTATTGGCAGATGCAACCTCATCAGTAAATTACTCAATTAAATATTTCAAAGTAGCATTATTTGAAGAGGCATACTACTCAGAAAGGGCTCTATTTTTCTTTGACTTAAGCTCCATTTTTCATACCTGACTGGTATGTTTCTTTTTGATAATTTTCCATCTTCTTAGAAAGTTACAATCCAGGGTGGCTTATGCCAGTGTGGTTTCCCAAGTAATTTGCCTTCTAGCCTTGGCTTTCAAAAGCAAGATTTGTTACCTGACAGTGTTTGGTATTGCTCTTCAGGTAAAACAGGTCATTTCAGGCCACTGTAACTGGCAGTACAGGAGACTTTCCATGCCAGCAAATTAAAGGCCTTGTCACACTGCCCAACGGATGCAAAACGGACACAACGGACGAGAAAAATGTTCCATCCGTTGTTATCCGCTCTCAGAAGGGGCAAAAATTTGCATAACCGGAGTGGATAACACAGATGCGGGGAGGACGCAGGGCGGATGGAAAGCGGATGCGGAACAGAAGCCCAGCGGATGGAAGCGGATGGGAGCGGATGGCACATCCGCAAGGCTTCCGGGGGACCTCAGCAAAGCGGATGCGGAATGGATACAGCGGATGCACAGCGGATGCACAGTGAATGCACAGCGGATGAAGCGGATGCACAGCGGATGCACAGCGGATGCACAGCGGATGCACAGTGGAAGCCTAGCGGATGCCGAGCGTAAATTGCGCATGCGGGGAGGATGCATTGCGTCAGCCCCGCGGATATAACTGAAGCAGCTCGGAAGCAGGTCGCCATTCAGAGGAAAGACCTGCTTCCAGACACATCGACTGCCTTGCCTGTCCTGCCTGCATGTCTGCCTGCAAGCCTTGCTGCCAGCCTTGCTGCCAGCCTCCCTGCCAACCTCCCTGCCAGCCTTGCTGACTGCCTGCCTGCCAGCCTCCCTGCCAGCCTCCCTGCCAGCCTTGGTGCCTGCCTCCCTGCAAGCCTTGCTGCCTGCCTCCCTGCCAGCCTTAGTGCCTGCCTTTCTGCCAGCCTTCCTGCCAGCCTTGGTGCCTGCCTCCCTGCCAGCCTTCCTGCCAGCCTTGGTGACAGCCTTCCTGCCAACCTTGGTGCCTGCCTCCCTGCCAGCCTCCCTGCCAGCCAGCAACCCCACAACCATGCTGAAGCACAGCAAGCCTCAACCATCTGCTGCCAGCCCTTCCAAGAGGGACAGGGCTACCATCCCGCCCCCTGGCCCTCACTCTGGTTCTGCTGGGGCTTCTGCAGCACGGGCTCGCTCTTCTGGGGCTGGGGCTTCTGCCACTTCTGCTTTTGGAGGAGCTGATGACAAGCACTCCAGCACCAGCCACCTCCACAGCACCTGCACCCTTCACCCCTGAGACTGAGCGACCAAGAGGAGTGCCAGAGACTCATTTTTGTCTTATAGCTTGTTGTTAATAAAGTCTATTTTTGATTCACACACTTGCTTCATTTCTTTTTTTTAATAAAGTCTTGCTGGAAACTTTTAAAAATGGTTTAAGCCTTTGCATGCTTGTGGGATGGGTTAAGATAGCAGTGGGATGGGTTGAGATAGCTGTGGAATGGGCAGGGATACCTTTGGGATGGGTAATAGCTGTGGGATAGATAAACCTCCAGTGCAAGCATAGTGGGACTGTATGGTCCACCCTCCCAGGTGCCACACCTATGGCCCTTTATTATCAATAACAATGTAATAATCATTGATCCACACATTTCAACATAAACACAACTCTTTATTAAATGCCCTGTTCATTGTCGGGCCACTCAACATACATGGCCCAATCTCATCAGTGTGATGAGATAGGCTCAAGGAAGCATCCATTAAGCATCTATCATCCTGTCTTGCCACTCCACTGCTCCAGCTGGGGAGTTGCACCAGTGTTTCAGGAGGTTGCACTGCTTCTTCCCTTCATGTGAGGCTCTGTTGGGGCCTTGCACATCCTCAGTGTCTATCAGGTTTCACCCTTGCCTCCATTCCCCAGGCTCCATGTCACCATTGCCTTTTTGGAGGTCCACGAGCCTGTTCTGCAACACTGGGTAGCGGGTGCGCATGAGATTGTGCAGGATGCAGTAAGCTTCCATGATCCTCCTCACGGTCTCTGGGCGATGCTGCATGGTGGTGAGGAGTACCTGGAACCTGTTGGCCAGGATGCCAAAAGCATTCTCCACCACCCGCCTTGCCCTAGACAGCCTGTAGTTGAAGATCCTCTCTTCTCAGGTGAGGTATTTGGAGGTGTAGGGCTTCATGAGGTAGGTTGTGAGGGAGAAGGCGTCATCCCCCACGATGAAGTAGGGCACATCTTGTGTGTCGTTGGGCAGGGGTTCTGGATCTGGGAAGCCCACGATGAGGTTGCCTTCCAGCCTACCCTTGAGGTCACTTGCATTGTATACCTGGGCATCTGAAGCTGACCCATTGCATGAAGCATCGATGTACATGAACTTGTAGTCAGCATCGACCATGGCGAAGAGGATGATGCTGAAGAAGCCCTTGTAGTTGAAATAAGTGGACCCTGAGTTGGCTGGCGCTTTGCAGGCCACGTGCTTGCCATCGATGGCTCCAACGGTGTGGGGGAAGTTCCACCTCTCATACCACTGCTCTGCAACTTTCTTCCATCCTTCTTCAGTGGAGGGGCACTGGAGGAGCTCCTGCAGGTATTCTTCGATGATGGCCTGCACCACTTCTCTGACCACAATGCTGATGGTGTTGGGTGGCACCCTCCAGCCGTATTGCATGCTCCTGTAGGTGGTCCCTGAGGCCAGGTGGCGCAGAGTGAGTGCCACCTTGAGCCCAGGTTACAGGCTGGGCCGGAAGTTGGTGCTCTGCTTGGTCAACCTGGGTGTCAGCCGCTGCACAACTTCGTCAAACATGGCTGGAGGCATCCTCATGAAGTTTTGGAATGCACGAGTGTCTTCGTTCCTGCGCTCCACCATCAGCTTGTTGTACAGTCCGTCTTCTGCTCTTCTGGCGATCCATCTTTGTACCCAGACGCTTCTTGGCCACCCCTTTTTCTTCCCGTAGTAGAGTTCACAGAGCCTGTAGATGGCTTCGCACTGTTGCAGAAGGATGGTGGCTGCCAAAAGGACTGTGTTACAATCCACGGTGGACATGACTGGATGCTGTGGAAGAGGAAGAGTCAGATGAAGGCTGCAGAGGTCTGCAGCAGGGCTGCTGGTCTGAAAGTGAGATCCAGATGTGTTGCTCCCCCTTTTTATAGGCAGTATAGGTGTCCCTTTGCATCCTCTAGGCATCCTCTAGACATCCTTAATATCCGAGATAGGTCCCCTCTGCGGACGTTTTTTCCATTTTAAACGTTTTGTTTCCGCTAGGCAGCCATTCTGCATCCATTCTGCATCCGTTCTGCATCTGTTCCGCTTCCTCCCTACGTCTGAATGGATGGAGTTGCGCGGATGCGCAGCGGATGCCTAGCGGATATAGCGGATGCGTAATGGATGCAGAACAGATGCGTAGCAGATGCATAGCAGATGCAGAATGGACGAATTGGATATATTTTCCACGCAAAAGTTTTGAGCAGCTCAAAACTTTCTGAGCGGATGAAACGTCAATAAACGGATGCTGGACGGATAGAGAGGAAGCAAAACGGAGGCAGTGAGTACATCGCGTTAACCAACGGATGGCAAGTTTTTTGTCCATTTTACATCCTCTTTGCATCCGTTGGTGCAGTGTGAGGGGCTTAATGGAGGGAAGAGAGAATACTATAATATTTGTTTTGCAAATTGAACTTGATCCTTTGTTTTGGACAAAATTGAGCCCCTAGCCCATGAGTTCCTTCAGTCCCTGTGTACAGTGATATTTACTCCATCCTTAAACTTTAATTGGCCACCAGAAGTTTCCTTTTGCCCTGAGGACAATGTCATTTGTTCCTTGCTGTCTGACTGGTCCTCTAATATCTCTGGGAGAATCACAGAATTTCTCTCAGTTGCCATTGGTTTATGCAGGAAAGTGCCATAATTTTCTTATTAATGTATCATTTCATTTTGTTCTTAATTTCCCACATTTCATGTAGGATTTGTCTCCTGTTATATTCTTATTTCTAACCAACAAATATATAAGTATACTGTAGTGGATAAAGAGTATGGCCTTGAAGGAAGGAGACAGATTGGCCATCAAGGCAATAATCAGACAATGAAACTTGAGCTCAGACCAAGACTGCATATAATATAAATTATATACTGAGCCAAATAATGTGTTAAAGAGGTAGGCTTTAATAGTGTCATCATTGCAGTCTTTACCATTAGGTCCTTTCAGGGGTGGGATGGACCTTGAGTCTTTTAGTTTGTTGTTTACAAAATTGTAGAAAGCGCAAGTGGAATTGGTGCATAGAAGGTTTTCTTCTTGTTTAATGTGCATTCAGTTTTTATCTAGTGGCATAAATTTTTGTATCGGCTTTTGAAGTTGGCAACGTGACTAGATTTGTTTTTTCACCAAAGTGATTTCTTTTTGGATTGAAGCTTTCTTATAGTTATGGGTAATTTGTTTTTTCTGGTTTTGAGAGTTGTTAATGGTACATATAGTTTGATGACTCTTTTGACTTCAAGTAAAAATATGTTGTAATGGTCTTCTACAAAATTGCATCCAGAGAATATAAATTGCCAATCAAGGTGTTCCGTCCGAAAAAATGCGAGGTAGACCGGGTTCCAACAGTAAAAGACTTTATTTCAACAGTTAAGTGAAAACGGAACAGTTTGGCTCTTGCCGCGGCAGCCTTTATCTATGGCTTGCCTGCCGGCTTGTAGCCAATGACGGTTGCTTGGTTTTGCCGCCTTTTGGCAGCTCTTTTGGATTGGTTCCTAGTGAACCAATCCCTATGCTGGCTTTTCTAGCCAATCACAATCGAGGATTTGGAGTAAACTATTTTATACAGAACACAAGGAATGAGAGATTGTTTTTTATAAGATCATAGTTGCCTTTTTTGAAGTTATAATTGGGGATTCCGACATTGTGATGATTTTTGTGTGGACATATGTTGAGACAAAAATCAATCATGTTGTGGTCACTGTTGGAAAAGGGTTCTTTAATTTGTATTCCGTAAATTGAATTCAAACTATTGCAGAAAATGAGATCGAGGCAGTTGTTAAGTCTAGTGTTGTTGGTTACTAGTTGTTCTAGTCCCAGATTTGTTATTGCATTGTAGAAGGTTGCATGTGTGGGTTCAGTTGTACATTTGTTAAGGGTCCAATTAATATGAAGTAGATTGAAGTCACTAAGAAAGATAAAAGTGTGTGGGCAGGATGCTGCCCATGTTAGTAGTATATTTAGCTTGTTCGCATGTTCGATGTCATAATCAGTTTGCATGTTTGATGTCATAATCTGTAACATAATAAGAACTGAAATGTGATATTTAAGGACAGTTCACAGACGATGGTCTCAGGAATAGCAAACTTCTGAATAACTTGGATGTTTTTTAGATGTAAAGACTTTTTATAAAAGATAGCAACACCACCTCCTCTACGGATTTCACGATCTAATTGGTAAACATGATAGTCTATGTGGTAAAAGTACCACTACTGTGGTAATGGAGTCAGGGAGAGATGCATTGAGCCATGTTTCACAGACAAATATAATGTCGAATTTAGCCGCATTTAGTAATAGGAGAAATTCAGATATTTTATTTACAAGGCTTCTTGCATTGAGTAGCTTGCATTTAAGGCCAGTTGTGGTTGGAATAGAGGTAGTTTGGGGCATGTGTGCCTAGTTTTGAGTGATGTTGTATTGGATGGGGTGGGGTTGGATGCGGAGTTGTGGGTTGTGTGACTTTCTTTTGATGCAATCTGTTCTGTAGTCAATGTATAGGTCCTTTTCTCCATTGTCTAGACGGTTTTTGAGTTCTGCGCGGAGTTCATGGGATTTTTGCAGTATAGATAAGTCTGGTCTTGAGCAAAGTTTTTTGTGGTTGGGATTGGTTTTTGCAGTGGCATTTATAGTATGAATGAATATGTGTTTGCTGGACTCATTTTTGCACACAATTCTACAAAATTTTGGGGCCACAGAGCCGTCATTGTATTTGTACCCAGGGCCATCTCTGGTTATTTCAATGATATCTGCAGGAGAGATGTTTGTTGTATTTCAGTTGCTTATGATATCATGAACTTTGGTGATGTCATCTGATTCGTTGGTGTCTTCGAGACCAAATAAGATGGCATTTGGATGTTTCTGTTCGTGTTCCATGGTGTCTCTGATGAGTAAGGAGATATTATTTGTGGAATTATTTGAAGGGATAGTAATTGTTTGTGGCTGTGGTTTGGTGGTTATTTTTGGGTGTAGTACAATACAATACCAATACAATAATACAATACTAATACAAGTAGGTTCAATTTGCACATTATCTATTTCTTACACTGGTCTACCTGATAGGACTGACATATATACATTTATATACACAAAAATCATATATATATTTACATAATAATTTAGTTTAGAATGTTAGTAATTTACTCTAGAATGTTAGTAATTTACTCTTAGAGCAGAGTAAGTATGGATAGAAAAATATTAAAAGTAGAACTCATTAAAAACAAAATTGCTAATTTAAAAAGTACAATAAAATATTGAAATCCTGCCTCTAAACTTATCAGTGAGCCAGTCTGATATAGTGGTTAAAACAAACAGGCTATAAACTGGGAGATTGTGAGTCCTAATCACATCTTAAGCCCAAAGCCAGCTGGGTGACTTTTGACCAGTTTACTCTCTGTCAGCCTGGGAAGCAGGGAATGGAAAACTCCTTTTGAAAAACCTTGGCAAGGGAAGAAGGCGGAGCCTCCTCGCTAACAGACCATAGATCACATCTCTCTGTGGCTATGGTCGGTGCACTTTCATTGGAGAGCCCCAATTATTATGATTAGGGGCTGAAGCTGCCTTGGAGGGGTGGCGGAGTAAGGAGAAGCTGTAAGCCAGGGTGAGGGGAGCCGCATCTCCCCTCCTGGGCTTGGTCTTTTTCCCACTGAAGACGACTGCAGCGGTGATTTCTGCAGATTTCTGCAGGAGGAAAGGAAGAGGTGGATAACATATGAACCGGGACAATTGGGCGATGCAACTAAACAAAAGTACCCTGGAATTAAGGTAACATGGAATTTTTAAGAAAAGAAAAGTGAGTAGCGAAATTACAAAGGGACAGGAGAAAAAAATAAGAAAATATTTCTGACAACTAAGCGGGGCTTTGAACCGGGAAAGGAAGAAGCTGGAACTAAAGATTTAACTAAATTGGACTAAAATATTTTGGCAATAAACAGGCATAAAATAAAACTGGACTTAAGATTGTCAAAAAATAATAATAATAAAGTTTACAAATTGGAAAATGGACTGTGTTGGAATATTGAGGTTCGAAAAACCCTAAATAAAAAAATAAGGGAAAAAGGTGAAGACTTTGTATAATAGAGAGTGCATCTTTTGACAAAAACTTGAGCTCAAACAAAGGAAAGCATCCTGTTTCTGAATGAACTTGTGTGGATATAATATTAAAGAAATATTGAAACAAAGTAAGAAACTTAGAAAGTGAAAGCAGAACTAGAATAAAGAAAAAAGCAAGGAAAGACTGACTGTGGGATTGATTGATGTTTTTGGTGTAGACCCTGCACTGGAACAATTGAGAACTTTAGAAAATTAAAAGAAGAAAGAAGGAAAGTAAAAGTGGTTTTTTTGTGTGTGTGTGGCTTACAGCTTCTCCTTACTCCGCCACCCCTCCAAGGGGTGGACTTTAACGATATGTGTTCAAAATATCAGAGATTATACATTCCAGAACGCCATGTAACCTATAGATATGTGAAATAAACAGTTTAGCCAACGTCTTTGCAGATGGAATCTTGGAACAAGGTATGCAATGTACTTCTTTGGAAAACAAATTGGTTACCACCCAAATAACCGTGTTTCCACTGCTTTCGGGTAATTCTACTATAAAGTCCATAGAGATTTCCTTCCAGGGGGCTGTTGGTCTAGCTACATTTTGTAGCAACCCTGCTGGCTTACCAGGAGGTCTCTTTGCCGAAGCACAAATTGGACAGCTAGCTACATAAGCTTCAATGTCCTTCTTCAAAGTAGGCCACCAGAATTGCCGCTTAACCAGGTGTAAGGTTTTCACAAATCCAAAGTGACCAGCTGCTTTAGAATCATGAGCTTGTTGTAGTATTTGGCCCCTCAGCACCTGTGGCACATACAACTTGGTCCCCACCCAAGCCAAACCATCTATATCTGTATAGTCATTCGAATGAACCAGGAACCAATCATCAAGTTTTAAAGCTTCTTTTAGTTGTTCAGTTAGGTCATTCGATAAATCCACTTCTTGTTTCTTCTTTTGGGCTCTGGTGATCACTGGGGCGGCTAGATGTTTGGTCGAAACAGTTGGACTTATCACTTCCTGGCGAATACTATTATATTGGGGTAATCTAGAGAGAGCATCTGCCATGAAGTTCTTCCCCCCTAGAATGTACTTCAGTAAAAAATTGAACCGCTTGAAAGAATGGGCCCAGTGAACTTGTTTAGGGGACAGCTTCCGAGGCGTTTTTAAGGCTTCCAAATTTTTATGATCAGTCCATACCTCAAATGGATGTTTTGTTCCTTCCAGGAAATGTCTCCAGGTCAGTAAGGCCCAATGAACTGCAAAAGCTTTTTTTTCCCAGATGGCCCACCTTCTCTCGGTTTCAGACAGTTTACGGGAGGTATACGCACAAGGTTGTAAGGTCCCTTTCTCGTTGGTTTGAAGTAATACCGCTCCAATAGCCACATCACTTGCATCGGCTTGGATCATGAAAGGAATCTCCATATCCGGGTGCTTTAGCACTGATTCTGCAACAAACAGTCATTTTAGCTTTTCAAAAGCTGCTTGGCACTCCATGGACCACTCCAATGGCTTGCTCGGCCTTGACTTCACCTTCCCTTTTGTTTTTAAGAGATTTGTGATGGGCATTGCTATCTTAGCAAAAGTCGAGATAAATTGCCGGTAAAAGTTTGCAAATCCCAAGAAGCTTTGGAGTTGTTTTCTGGTACATGGTGGAGCCCATTTCAATACGGCACGCACTTTCTCTGGATCCATTTCTATGCCCTCAAATGAAATGCGATATCCCAAATAGTCAATTTTCTCTTGATGGAATTCACACTTGGATAGTTTAGCATACAACTCAGCAGCACATAGTTTCTGTAGAATCGACTGCACCAGTTTCACATGTTCATCCAGAGTTTCCTGTAGATAAGGATGTCATCAAGATAAACCAGAACCCCCCTGTATAAATGTTCATGTAACACGTGATTGATCATCTGCATGAATACAGCTGGGGCCCCTTGTAAACCAAAAGGAAGAATGTTGAATTGGAAACAATCCATCGGGCAGTTAAAAGCGGTCTTCCACTCATCCCCTTCCTTAATTCGAATTCGGTAGTATGCTTCTCTCAAATCCAACTTCGTGAAAATCTTCCCCTTGGCTAGGTGGGCCAACATGTCCTTCATCAAAGGGATGAAGGACACGTTTTCCACGGAATGGTGTTCAAATTTCTGTAGTCCACCACCAAGCGTTTGGAGCCATCTTTCTTTTCATGGAACAACACTGGGGCCACTACCCGAGTCCTACCAGGTTGGATGAAACCACGTTCCAGATTTTTATCTATAAACAATCTTAGCTCCTCTTAGCTCCTCCTTAATTCCCGTGGTGTTATTGAGTACAACTTCGGTTTCAGGAGTTTCACCCCAGGCAAAATTTCAATAGCACAGTCTGTTGACCGGTGAGGCAGGAGCTCATCCGAGGCCTTCTCACTGAACACTTCCTTTAAATCCCAATACTCTTTAGGAATTTTCTCCTCCCCTTTCACGGGTTCGGTACCTGTGGAAGCTATTTCAATCGGAATCTGAAGCTTCGCCTGAGATCTGCCCTCTTTTCCTAGTCACTGCTTGGTGCGTATGCGCAACAACCCCTTTCTCCAGTTAACCTGGG
>BLBF01000011.1:30540741-30554622 GCA_015471245.1 Laticauda colubrina | reverse complement strand
AGTCTGGGTCTGTGTTCACTGGACTTGGAGTTTGATTGATTGGTGTTTCTGGTTTCTTCTGTCTGTTTTGTGGCTTTGATTGGCTGGCAACATTCTGTTCCTGTGTTGGAGGCTTTCAGTGCAGCTTGGCTTCGTGTGAAAGGACGGCTGCTATCCATTAAGAAGCTAGGTTTCACCTGGGTGCCTGGTGGGGGGGTGTTTGAGTTGGAGGCATCAGAGGGAGTCTGTTTGTGCTCAGGTGTTTGTCTGTTTTGTGGTGTGGAGATCTTTCTATTTGAGAGTGCAGGCTTCCAAATGATTGACAGTCTGCTGGAATCATCTCAAATAGGCACAAATTAAAACAAAGGGTTAACTGCTGATCCTTCCACTTGTCTGATAAAGGCAAAGTATTACATTATTTACACAATTAATATTTTCCCTGATGAAAAATGAAGTAGCATGTATTTGTAATGGTTCACTCCCCAGGTTAATTTATTTTTGTATGTTGTACATAAACAGCTTGGTTTGGTCCACAGGGATATTAGAAAATCTTATCTATCTATAAGATATCTCCATCCCCTGTTTAACTCAGAGATTGAGATGAATGCTAGGAGAAGGATAAGATTTGCATAATGAAATAGGCTATATGTATTTCATTTGAAAAATGTAATTACATTTGTTTAACTTAAATGGATGCTTCAGAAACTCAGTGAATACATTACTGACTTCTTGTATGCATGAACTAGCAAGCTCATCTTGGCTTGAGAACAATATTTTAACAATGCAGCTGTTATGTTTGTTCGTTCTAGTACTTCCGGAAATAATCTCCTACGTAAGTTACAATATCCAACTACTGTGCTTCTATTCTGTTCTAAGTGATGACTTAATAATGGTTCGTAGTTGCATGACATTTCATTAACAACACTAGTTAAAATATTATCCATCTGCCAAAATCACAAATTAAAATGAATAGGCTCACTTTCATAGATAAACATTGTTTACTGACATATGCATACTTCATAATACAACATTAATATTGGCCTAATTTGATTCATAGTATTTCCTTAAAGGCTTATGTCAAAAATGTGCTGTATTCAGGTACAAAATAGTAGGCATTATATAGTGTATTATATCTTATAAATTAAAATATTATCACAATACAATAATCAGAATGTCAGTTATATAAATCAGTACATAAAGCAATTAATCTGGAGCCAGAGATTGAATAATACAAATGGAAAGACAAATCTGCTGGCTCACAGCAGCCCTGCCAATTTTTCTAATTTTCCCATTCTGCTGTAGTTTTCCCCATGCTTTATAATTCCATATAATAATACAAGAGTCATTAATGCAAAGGTAGGAAATCTCACTTGTGAGTATAAAATCCTCTGGTTCCCATTCATTGGCTTCAAAATTACAAGATACAAGCTTTATAATTATGAATATTCAATCTGCATGTAGATTAATGTGTAGAAAGATTCAGGTATCATCCTTGTCACTGGACTTTCAATGTACTGTTTGCTCATGCACATTTTTCTCAAAATATATGTTTTTGTGCACATTAACTTTTACTTCTGCATAAAATAGGAAAAAGGCATACCTGATATATAGATGCACTTTATTCATCCTGCAATGGTTTGTTTCAGGCTGATGATAGTAGAAAGTACATACATAAGCTCCATGCAAATGGGACCATGCAATATTAAAACAAAGGTTTGTGTCTCCACATATTCACATTGAATATCCTTATAAGGTATGTAAGTAGTTGTCTGAATTTGATTTGGTTCAAGAAGCACTATTTTAATCTTGTTCTTTATTCATGCCATGTTTATGTAACCTGTGAATGAACTTTCCCCTTGACTGAATCAGTAACAATGTGACAAGGGGAACTGAAATTATCTTTCACTTATGGTGTTCATTCCTATTGCTTACCATAAGAGAATGTTGACAAAAATGCTACTCTAATTGTAGGCAATCATTTTAACAACAGGAAGCCCATCTGAGTAAGAAACAAAATGATATTCTATTTTCCATCTGTAATTTATTTAGGGACGACAACAATCTTTCTAATAGTATATCTATTCTAAATAAACCATGTCTCAAAACAAATTATTCCGTTTTCCTCTTTATAATCTGTCACTACTTCATATCATGAAAAGAACGGGAACATAATTGATATTATCCCAAAGGTTCTTGGATGAGAAGCGAAATGTCTTCAAAGAAAAACATGAAAGTCCAGTTGCTTCTAAGCACCTTTGGGACAACCATGTCTTGCATGACTGAGAACTTCCATAGACATAATTGCAATTATTGTTCTTAGCCATATAGATACATATATGCCATGCCATATATGCAGAGTCTACAATGATGACACCATTAAAGCCAACCTCTTTAACACATTCTTTGGCTCAGTATTTGTAAACAGCAATGGATAATGCCCAGTATTTCCTAGTCGAACCACAGACAACTACAATGATCTAATATATATCGATTTTACAGAAGACAATGTTGAAAAAGCACTATGCAATCTAAAACCATCCCTATCTATTGGACCAGATGGAATATGTGCCCACTTTTTAAAAAAGCTATCCACTGCCTTGGCCAAACCTCTAAGCATAATCTTTGAAAAATCTTTCAGTACCAGCTCCTTGCCAAACCTATGGTCACAAGCTACGGTCAACCCCATCTTCAAAAAGGGAGACCCCAGCCTAGTTGAAAATTACATACCAATCTGTTTATGCTGCGTCACCTGTAAAGTCATGGAATCAATTATTAACCAATCCATTATCCTCCACTTAGAAACAAACAACCTACTCTCTAATAAAAAATTTGGTTTCAGGAAAAAACTATCATGTAATCTGCAGCTCTTAAGGGCCTGTCACACCAGTCGACGGATGCAAAAAGTATGTAAAAAGGACACAGCGGACGAGAAAATGTTCCATCCATTGTTATCCGCTCTCAAAAGTGCCCCAAATTTGCATAAACAGAGCAGACAACAACGGAAAGGAACGGATGGGGAGAGGACGTAGCGAGGATGTAAAGCGGATGCTCCATGGAAGCCTAGTGGATGGAAGCGGATGGAGCAGATGGCAAATCCGCAGGGCTCTGGGGGAGCACAGCGAAGCAGATGTGCAGCAGAAGGAGCAGATGCAGAGCGGATGCCTAGCGGATGCCTAGCGGATGCAAAGCGTTCACTGCGCATGCGGGGAGGATGCATTGCGTCAGCCCCGGGGATATAAAAGGATGCAGCTCACAAGTAGGTCACCATTCTGGTCCTGCTGGTGCTGCTGGTGTGCTCCTGGTCCTGCTGCTGCTGCTGGTGCTTACTCTGCTGATGATGATCCTGGTCCTGCTGGTGCTGCTCGTCCTGCTGGTGCTGCTGGTGCTCCTGGTGCTGCTGGTCCTGCTGGTGTTGCTGGTGCTGCTGGTGCTGCTGGTCCTGCTTTTGCTGTTGCTGTTGTTGTTGCTGCTGCTGCTGCTGCTGGTGGTCGTGTGGTGGACCAGCCCTTAGAACCCCAAAGCCCTTCTGATGAGGGCCCAGAAGGCCCTGCCAGAGGGAGGAAGAGGCATTTGTGAGATAGGGAGAGGAGGCAGTACTCCATCGAAGAGGAACATGAGGATGAGGTGCTCGAATGGCTGAGGGAGAACCAGTACCTATGGTGGAAGGGACACAGGCTCTATTGAGACACCAAGAGGAAACAGGCGGCTTGGAGAAAGAAGGCGGAGAGCCTGAGCTACACTTCGGAGGTGCTCCTCGGCTAGTGGAAGCACATGCACACCTGGTACGGGAAGCTGTATCTCAAGAAATCTTGCCAGGCCACGGTCAAGCTGATGGACCGAGAGGGTCCTTGGAGGGTGAGATCCACCACCGAGGAGCAGCCCCTCTGACAACCCTCTCTCTCAGGCAGCCCACAGAGAGCCAGTCCTCTTCTGGCCAAGAGTCAGCTCCTGTGTCCAGGCAGGTATCTTTGGAGCGTCCCACGATGGAGACCCCCCAGACAGCTGCACTCCTTGTGGAGGAGCATGTGGAGGACCCCCTGACGCAGTGGGAGCAAGGAGAGGGCACTTCCACCAGAGACCAACCCACATCCACCCCCAGCTCCACCTCCATAGAAAGCAGGCAGAGAGCCAGACCGGAGGGGCAGAGCCACACTGTCCTGCTGGAGATCAGGGACACCATCAAAAGCAGCGTAGATCTCCTCTCTCAGCTGGTACACAGTGACATACCATCCTCAAACTGAAAGCCCTTCCTCACCTACGTCAACCAGACCCTCATGGACATGTCCGAATCACAGTACCAAGTGATAAAGGAGAGGATCACAGGTCTTCTGCACAACCCTCCAGGCCCAGCTGAACCTGCTCCGACTCAGTCCAGGTCTGCTCCTCCACCCCAGGTGATGTCACAACCCTTCCAAGGCTTTCCACAGGCCCTCACCTACCAAGGCTACAGCTACCAGGAGTTCCAGCAGCACAGGCAGCCCTTCCCAGTCCAGGCACAGGTACATCGAACGCCACCAATTCCACCGATGCCACCGATGCCACAGATGCCACCCACGCCACAGATGCCACCGACACCACAGATGCCACTGATGCCACCAACGCCACAGATGCCACCCACACCTCACCTCGCTCAGCTGCAGACCAGACAGCCCCACTACACTCCTCCTTCCTTAACCCCACAGCCAAGCCTGGCCTCAGAACATCTGTCATCGGTCTTGGGACTGACACCCCATGTCCTGGAGGAAGGGGCTCTCAACATCACAGGACTGAGCCAGCTCTCTGAGAGATTCCTCCACACACCATCCCCTGTTGTCCTCTCGGGTCCAGGCACCCCAATGGCACCTCAGACCAGCATACCAGCAGCAGCCACCTCCACAGCACCTGGACCCTTCACCCCTGAGATGATAGGCACGCCTCAGAGTGATTGAGAAGAGTGCCAGAGACTGGGTTGCTACCTGTTGACTTTATCTTTGCTTGGGACACTTTACTTGGGTCATTTTGCTTTTACAGTTTGTTATTAATAAAGTTTATCTTTGCTTCACACACTTGGTTCAGTTCTTTTAGTAAATAAAGTCTTGGTAGAAACTTTTAGAAATGGTTTAAGCCTTTGCATGCTTGTGGGATGGGTTAGGATAGCTGTGGGATGGGCAGGGATACCTGTGGGATGGGCAGGGATACCTTTGGGATGGGTAATAGCTGTGGGATAGATAAACCTCCAGTACAAGCATAGTGGGACTGTATGATCCACCCTCCCAGCTGCCACACATATGGCCATTTATTATCAATAATAATGTAATCATTCATCCACACATGTCAACATAAACACAACTCTTTATTAAATGCCCTGTTCACTGTAGGCCAACCCAACATACATGGCCCAATCTCATCAATGCGATGAGACAGGCTGAAGGAAGCATCCATTAATCATCTGTCATCCTGTCTTGCCACTCCACTGCTCCAGCTGGGGAGTTGCACCAGTGTCTCAGGAGGTTGCACTGCTTCTTCCCTTCATGTGAGGCTCTGTTGGGGCCTTGCACATCCTCAGTGTCTATCAGGTTTCAGCCTTGCCTCCATTCCCCAGGCTCCATGTCCCCATTGCCTTGTTGGAGGTCCATGAGCCTGTTCTGCAAGACTGGATAGCGGGTGCGCATGAGATTGTGCAGGATGCAGCAAGCTTCCACGATCCTCCTCACGATGAAGAAGGGCACATCTTGTGTGTTGTTGGGCAGGGGGTCTGGATCTGGGAAGCCCATGATGAGGTTGCGTTCCAGCCCCTCCTTGAGGTGACTGGCGTTGTATACCTGGGCACCTGAAGATGAGCCGTTGCCTGAAGCATCGATGTACATGAACTTGTAGTCAGCATCGACCATGGCGAAGAGGATGATGCTGAAGAAGCCGTTGTAGTTGTGATAAGTGGACCCTGAGTTGGCTGGAGCTTTACAGGCCACGTGCTTCCCATCTATGGCTCCAACGGTGTGGGGGAACTTCCACTTCTGATACCACTGCTCTGCAACTTTCTTCCAGCCTTCTTCAGTGGAGGGGCACTGGAGGAGCTCCTCCAGGTATTCTTCTATGATGGCCTGCACCACTTCTCTGACCACAATGCTGATGGTGTTGTGTGGCACCCTACAGCCGTACTGCATGCTCCTGTAGGTGGTCCCTGAGGCCAGGTGGCGCAGTGTCAGTGCCACCTTGAGCCCAGGGTCCAGACTGGGCCAGAAGTTGGTGTTTGCCTTGGTCAAGATGTAGATGGCTTCGCACTGTTGCAGAACGATGGTGGCTACCAAAAGGAGTGTGCGACAATCCATGGTGGAGATGACTGGATGCTGTGGAAGAGCAAGATGAAGGCTGAAGAGGTCTGCACAGCAGGGCTGCTGGACTGAAAGTGAGATCCAGGTGATTTCTCCCCTTTTTATGGGAAATATAGGTTCTCCACTAGGTGTCCGTTTGCATCCTCTAGACATCCTGCAGACATCCTAAATATCCGAGATACGTCCCCTATACGAACATTTTTTTCCGTTTTAATGCTTTCTATGTGAGCTGCATCCGCTTTCATCCTTTCTACGTCGGTGCTACTAACGCTGCGTGTCCGTTCCGCATCTGTTTCGCTTCCTCCCTGTGTCTGTTTTCTTCTGGAGCGGATGTGAGTTCTGCGGATGTGCAGCGGATGCCTAGCGGATATAGCAGACGCATTATGGATGATGACAGACATATAACAGATGTTCCCCGTATGCGTAGCAGATGTAGAATGGACGCATTGGATACTTTATCCGTGTGCAGCTCAAAACCTTTTGAGCAGATGAAATCTCAGTAGACGGATGCTGGACGGATAGAGAGTATGAAAAAAGGACGCAGTGAGTACAGAACGGATGCATCGCGTTAACCAACGGATGGCAGGTGTTTCTCTCCGTTTTACATCCTCTTTCCATCCATTGGTACTGTGTGACATGGGCTTTACACTGCAAAAACATATGGACTACACAACTCGATCAGGGCAAAGAAATAGATGCAATCTACATAGACTTCTGTAAAGCCTTTGATTCAGTGGTACACAACAAAGTACTCCTAAAACTAAAATCTTACAGTATCTCTGGACACCTGCATTCCTGTCAAACAAATGGTCAGAATTGGGAGCGTCCTATCAAACTCTGTATATGTCAACAGTGGTGTCCCACAAGGCAGTATTCTAGGATCAACTCTCTTCATACTCTACCTAAATGACCTCTGTGATCATATTAAGAGCAACTGTGTTCTCTTCACTGATGATGTAAAACTATTGAACACCACAAACAATACTGCTACCTTGACTGTGTATCAGAATGGTCAAACAAATGGCAACTTCAAATCTCAACAAATAAATGCTCTGTCTTACATATTGGCAAAAAAAATCAGAAAATAAAATACAAGCTGAATAGTCAAGACCTTGTTGATGATCCAAACACTGTAAAGGACCTTGGAGTACTCATCTTTAATGATCTAAGTGCAAGAGCCCACTCTAACTATATAGCCAAAAAGGTGTTAAGAGTTGTTTACCTAATCCTGTGTAGCTTTTTCTCTGGTAATATTACACTAATAACTAGAGCATACAAAACATTTGTAGACCAATACTTGAATACAGCTCATCAGTTTGGAACCCGCATTACGTATCTGATATTAATACAGTTGAGAAAGTCCAGAAATATTTCAAAAGAATAGTTCTCCACTCCTCTACTCGTTGCAGAATACCTTCTGCCACCAGACTTGAAATTCTAGACCTAGAAAACCTAGAGCTATGCCGCCTTCGGTCTGATTTAAGTATACTATATATAATCATACATTGCAATGCCCTACCAGTCAATGAATACTTCAGTTTCAATCATAACAATACAAGAGCAAACAATAGATACAAACTCAAGGTTAATCTTACCAAACTTGATTTCAGGAAATATGACTTCAGCAACAGAATGGTCAATGTCTGGAATACTCTACCTGACTCTGTGGTTTCTTCCCCAAACCCCAAAAACTTTAACCTTAAACTTTCTACTATTGACCTCACCCCTTTCCTAAAAGGTCTGTAGGGGGCGTGCATAAGCCCACCAATGTGCCTAACGTCCCTGTCCTATTGTTTTTTTTTTTCTTATATGTATCCATTTCATGTATTAATAACTATGTTATACTTATACCTGTTATCTTATAATCACTTGGCAAAATAAATAAAATGAGTTTCTTTTAACATCCAGTTATTACTCTACTCCAAAACTTGAACACCAGCATTGAAGTATCTGCTATGTGGAATGCCTATTATTATGTTATATTGTGAAAGTGAGTAACTGCCATATCAAAAATCTAAATGGATCTTTGTTATTTTTAGAGACTGTTTGCATGATTGATATCAATATTTCTTTGATCAACTATAGTAACATAGGCCCACAGTTATCCACAGCTTAGAAAACAAAAAAAAATTCAATAGCCACTTTGGTTAAGCTTTTTTTATCTTGACATTTCATTCCATTTATACTTAATTCAGATAGATCTAGGACAAACTCTGCTTGTAATAATCCCCTCTTTGAACCACACACTCTCTCTCTCTCTGTTGTCTTTTCATTTTAATTTACCTCTTGCCAAAACCTCTCATCTCAGAGTTGCAGGTTCTCAGTATCTGCATACCATTGTGCCAGCCAAGTTTTCCAATTTACCACTTTCCAAAGTTTTACAACAAAAAGTCACTTTGCATATGAAATGTTTGGCTTGGGCAACAGAGTCAGATTCAGCAGCAGTGTTTATTCAAGATAAGAACTTTCTATAAACCAACATCCAGCTCCCAGCTGACAGCCCCTTTTATGGGAAGCTGTCAGCTATTAACCAATAAGTTTTAAATATGTCTGCACTTCTCCAGCAAAAAAAGAAGCCTCTGCTCGTGCCTGCATGGACATAACACCCCTTCCCACCCTGCAGGAATGTCCTGTTAACTTCGAACACTACAAATGTAATCTTCCAGGTACACTGGTCTATGGTGGCTTCATGTTGACTTGCGGCTCTCCTGTATTTCCGTCGGGCCCTCACACGTTGACCACATTCTTAACGAATGTTCGACTAAACTAGATGGACTACTAGTACTCCTCTCCAGGTATATCCCTCAGTCGGGGATGGACTCCACGGTAGTGGATTCTCAGTAGCAGATGCTTCATTCTGCACTGGACTCAGCCCTTCAGGTACAGTTTCACTGCATTGTCATCCCTCTCGTTCTTCTGGATCCTCATCCTGGTTCGCTTTTTCCAGCTCACTAGCAGCTGTTCCTGTCACACGGCTCCGAAGATGGTCAATATGCTGACGCCACAGTCATCCATCCTCGAGCTCCACCTGATATGTATGGGGACCTGTGACTTCCATGATTTATGCCAGCACCCAAATGGGTTGACCAGTATAATTCTGGGTGTATATTCAGTTGCCTTGCTCAAATGTTCCGACCATATTTTCCCAGTCTGTAAGGATTTCTATTGAATAATCAGGCCCCCATCTTTACCCGAATCTTCAATAAATCATTAGAGATGTGCTATGTTCCTTCTTGCTTCAAACACTCTACTATCATCTAGTGCCAAAGAAGCACTCCATCAGGGAAGTGAATGACTAAAGACCAGTTGTTCTAACATCTATATTTATGAAAACCTTTGAAAGTCTAGTGCTGTCCCACCTGAAAACCATAATGGATCTGCTGTTAAATCCCATGCAGTTTGCATACCGAGCAAATAGCTTGACAGATGATAGCAATAGCATTTAGACTTATATACCACTTTATAGTGCTTTACAGACCTCTCTAAGCAGTTTACAGAGTCAGCATATTGCCCCAACAATTTGGCTCCTCATTTTACCCACCTTGAAAGGATGGAAGGCTGAGTCAACCTGGAGCCTGATGGAATTTGATGATGATAGTGTTAATATGGTTCTGCACTACATCTGACAACACCTTGAATCTCCAAATACCTATGCAAGGGTCCTCTTTGTAGACTTCAGTTCAGCATTCAATACCATCATTCCAGACATTCTTCTAACTAAACTAAAGCAGCTAGTGGTACCTGAACACACTTGTAAATGGATTATAAGCTTCTTAACAGACAGAAAGCAGCAGCTGAACCTAGGTAGAATCACATCTGATACCTGTACAATTAGCACAGGACCCCCCAAGGCTGTGTGCTTTCTCCACTTCTCTTCTCCCTATATACCAATGACTGCATCTCATATAATCCATTTGTTAAAATACTGAAGCTTGCAGATGATACAACAATGATGGATCTCATTCGAGACAACGATGAATCTGCATATAGACAGGAGGTTATACAACTTGCCCCGTGGTGCAACTGGAACAAACTGGAATTGAACACACTCAAAACCGTAGAAATGGTGGTAGACTTTCGAAGAAACCCTCCCATACTACCACCTTTTACAATACTAATAATAAAAGTATTTTTTTATTTTAGTATTTTATTTTATATAATAAAAGTATTAACAGTAGAGACCTTCAAATTTCTAGGTTCTATCATATCACAAGGCCTAAAAAGTCATCAAAAAAGCGCAACAAAGAATGTTCTTTCTGCACTAACTCAGGAAGCTCAAATGCCCAAGGAGCTGCTGATACAGTTCTACAGAGGAATTATTGAGTCTGGTTCTATAAGAATTATTGAGTCTGGTTCTATCACCTCTATAACTGTCTGGTTTGGTTCTGCAACCCAACAAGACAGACACAGATTCAGAGAGTAATTAGGACTGCAGAAAAAACAATTACTGCCAACCTGCCTTCCATCCAGGACCTGTATACTGCACAAGTCAAAAAGAGGGCTGTGAAGATATTTACAGACCCCTCACATCCCGGACATAAACTGTTTCAACTCCCACCTTCAAAATTATGCTATAGAGCACTGCATACCAAAACAACTAGATAGAAGGACAGTTTTTTCCTGAACGCCATCACTCTGCTAAACAAATAATTCCCTCAACACTGTCTAACTATTTAAAAAGTCTGCATTACTATTACTATTAACCTTCCTATCACTCCTTATCACCCATTTCCTCCCACTTGTGACTGTATGACTGTAACTTTGTCACTTTATATTGACTGTTTCCTAGTATGACTTGATTGCTAATTGTACCCTATTACTATTATTAAGTGCTGTACCTTATGATCCTTGACTCTTGATGAATGTATCTTTTCTTTTATGTACACTGAGAGCATTTGCACCAAGACAATGTGTGTGTCCAATCACACTTGCCCAATAAAGAATTATATTCTATTCTTTTGATCTATGTATTTTATCTAAATTTGTTCTCAAATGGCGACCCATGAGTAATTCAGCTGGACTCCTGCTGGTAGCTACACAAGGAGTGACATGTTGGCTGAACAGATACTTTATAAGTTTCTCCTGATAGTCCCCTGGGCCCATTCGAGCCAACACCTCTTTTGTCATCAGCACCATTTGTTCTACCTGTCCATTACTCGCAGGGTGAAATGGCACAACAAGGACATGGCATACTCATTGGTTTGCTAGGAATACCCAAAATGTGGTTGCCATAAATTGCAGCCCATTGTTTGATACCAACACATCTGGCAACCCATATGTGGCAAACATTTTGTTTAATACTCTAGCAACAGCATCCATCGTAGCTGACCTCATCATAGCCACATCCAGCCATTTAGAATATGCGTCAACAACAATTAAAAAGGACATTCTATTTATTGGCCCTGCGAAATTGATGTGTATTCTAGACCAGGAGCCTTTTGATGTTTCCCAGTTCTATGGTGGTGCTGAGGGAGGTGCCGGTCTTGATTCTTGGCATGCTTGGCACAATGCTACCTACTCAGTGATGTCTTTGTCTATATTTGGCCACCACAGATAGCTTCAAGCGAACACCCGGGGTGGCCTTCATGTAGAGTCTCTAGCAATGATTTCCTTTGCTTTGAGGGTATCACTATCTGATTCCCCCACAATAGGCAACCCTTTTGCACAGAAAGTTCATATTGCCTGACATGAAATGGCTTAAACTCTGCACTCACTGTCTCTTTAGGCCATCCCCTCCATACCCAGTTTAATACCTGCATGACAGTTCCATCTTTTCTCAATTGGATTGCTACTTCTGTGGCCATAATGAATTTGAATGGCATGGTCTCTATCAGAAATACTGATGCTGCTGGAGCTGAATCCTCCACCAAATTAGATTGTGGACATCGGCCATCAGTATGGCCCAACTCAGTGCCAGGTCAATGTAAGAGTCGGTAGTTATATGCTACTAAAAACTCTGTCCAGCACATTGTTCTTGGGGACAGGACCTGTGGTGTTTGCTGGTCCCCCACAATTAGTCCCAAAAGTGGCTTATGATCTGTTACTAACTTGAATTTCCTTCCATAAACATTTGTGGAATCATTTAATGCCAGCAACTGCAGCCAATGCCTCTTTATCAAGTTGGCTGTAGTATCTCTTGGCAGATGATAGCGTCCTAGAGAAAAATGCTACTGGAGACTCCCGATTGTCTCAAAGACAATGACTTAAAACTTCCTGACTCCAACAGGGATGCATCACATGTCAGTACAAATGGCAGGTGTTCATTATATTGAACTAGGATGCTGTCTGAGGTAGGGGGGTGGAGCTTGCATCAGATCAGTACAGCATGTGATCTTTAAGTTCTAAGATTGCTGCTGAAATCTCCATTGCAGGATGGTCCCAACGGACCTAAGTCATCTAATAGAGACGGTGACAAAGGAGGGCACATCCTGTCGATCCCAGGGACATCGCAAAGTCTCTGGTAGATCCAGGAGAAGCCCTTTTTTCCCACGGTGGAGAGGCAGCCATTAAAGCTGCTGAAGCTGGGACAGCTCCGGAACGGAAGAAAGCTGGAAAGAAAGTGTGTCAGTTTGGTGAGATAATTTTCTACTTATTTTTTTTTCTGGAGAGAAGATCCTAAAAGACTAAAAATTAAATTTAAAAGTGAAGATAAAAGTGCTCAAGCAGCGAGATTAAGCACAAATTAAACCTGAAGGTTTTTTTTTTCTTTTTATTAGAACTTTGGATTTTGTTAAAACTTTTTAACTTTTAAACTGGACTGGTCTTTCCTTTTTAATTTTTATTTTTTCCCTTCAAAATAACTCTTTGGAAAAGTTTTTTATTCTCTTGTTTTTTCTTTTTAATAATTTTAGATTCTTTATATTTTTTATTATTCCTGATTTTAATATTAGAGGGGAAGGGAAAGGAAAGGGAAATAAGTAGCGCTGCCACCTGGAGGCTTGGATACATTGGTTTCCTTTCTTTCTTGTTGATACATTTGCTGTTACATTCAAGGACTCTGTGCTTTTCATTGAAAAGATAGTGGGAAGAGCATGTAGATTTTTTGCAGGTGCTCTTCTGTGGAACTACTGATAGCTGGAGTCAGGATTTGAAATTGAAGAAAGAAGATTGAAGTGACCTTGAAAATTTTGTTTTTTGATTTAGTAAAAAGCCTCGAACATCTAGTGGCAGTGCTTTGCTTGTTGACAGAATTGCATTTTCTCTTTCCTTTTTTTTCTCTATTTCCCCCCCCCCAACCCACTTGGATTTTTATATTTGGATTTATGTAAGAATAAGACTACATTTCCCCCTACCTCCTCCCTTTGTTTTACATTTTCAGCAAGGGGAATATACAGATTTCTGTCTTTTTAAATCTTTTCTTATTTTTTTTATTTTTTCATCCTTTTTCCATTTTATATTTTTTCTTTTTTTCCCTTTTTTCCTACATAATTGGAACCAATTGGATTAAGGTATTCAAGTGCCTGAAGATTTTTCCCTTCCCTCTTTTATTTTTATTTTTATTATTTTTATTTTTATTGTTGTTGTTGTTGTTGTTGTTATTATTATTATTATTATTATTATTATTATTATTATTATTATTATTATTATTATT
>BLBF01000011.1:30474560-30540731 GCA_015471245.1 Laticauda colubrina | reverse complement strand
TTATTATTATTATTATTATTATTATTATTATTATTATTATTATTATTTAACTGGAGTGGCAATTGGCTGCTCTTGCTTTTTCTGTTCAATTTTTCTATTGTACTTGAAGATGAGCAGAAAAATACCAGCCTCAGCTTCTTCAATCCCGACTTATTCTTCCTCACCATCTGGAGGACAACAATCAATACAGGTGATGTTTCAACAAGAGAAGGAGAAAGAAGTGACACCGCAGATGATTATGCAAGGAATTCAAAAGATACAAGTAAAAACAGATAATATTGAAAAGAGAACGGAGAATATCGAGCAAAGAATGGAAAAGACAGATGAAGAAATAGAAAATATTCAACAGATGGTGATGCAATACGAGGACAGAATTAAGAAAATTGAAGAACAAGACGAACAAAGAGATGAGAAGATTGGAGATATGGATACCCGATTGAGTGAAGTGGAGAGAAATAAGGGCAGATCTCTGCAAACATTGGGATGGGAAATTGATAGATCAGAATTTTATCTTAGATTTCAAAATATAGAAGAAGAAAAGGATGAAAACCTTGCTGAAATGATGACAGAAATCCTGGCAGAAGCATTAGAGGTAACTAAAGAGAAGATGATGGATGGAATGGATGAGGTTTTTCGTGTTTATACAAGATATGTGATGAGAAATAAACTGCGAAGAGAAGTTCATATCAGATTTACAAAGAAAATAATAAAATCACAAATACTGCAGGCGGCAAGAGAAAAAACACTAAAGTAAAAAGATAAAGAAATAGCGGTATTGAATCAGGTACCGAGAAGAGTGAGAGAGATAAGAAGAGAATATTTATTTTTTATCAAAGAGTTACTTAAAAGAGGAATAAATTACAGATGGCTGATACCCGAAGGTCTCATGTTTACCTGGCAGGAACAAAGACACAAAATTGATACAGTTGAAAAGGCTAATTTATTCTATCTGGAATATTTTAGAGGAAGGGAGGAAGATAGAAGAAAAGAAGAGTCGTTAATTGAATTTCAAGAGGAATGTACAGCAGCAATTGAAAAAGAGGAAGGAGCCGTAGGTGGTGTACCCAGAGAACAATGAGAACCAAGATCTACTAGAGCAACAAATCCTTCTTACAAAGTCTAAAATGGATGAGAAAAAATTGGTTACAATTAATATAAATGGGCTTAATTCAGCTATTAAAAGAAGAAAAGTATTTCATAAGTTAGAGAAATTAAAATTTGATATAATCTCCATTCAAGAAGTACATATTAAAAAGCAACATGATGATATATTGAAACAACAAAAATTAAGAAAATTATTTACAATGTTAACACATTGTAAAAAGAGAGGAGTGGTGTCATACATTAGAGATACAATCCCTGTGGAACAAATACATACAGATGATGATGGAAGGATTTTGATGGTGGAGATAATGGACAATAATCTAAAGACATTTTTAATAGCAATTTATGCTCCAAATGATTATCAAGGAGATTTTTACAGGAAATTACATAAGAAAATAATTAAACTGGACTGTGCTAATATTTGTCTGATAGGAGATTTCAATGGAATAATAAATGATAAATTGGATTATAAAACACAAAAAACAGCAAAGAAAGCTAGAAAGACATTGCCAAAATCCTTCTTTCGAATGGTAGATGAGATAAACTTAAAAGTTGCATGGAGAGAGAGAAATGTGGAAAATAAACAATATAACTTTTATTCAAATAAATGTGCATCATGGTCTAGAATAGATATGATATGGATGTCAACAGAATTGCTTTCTAACATACAAGACATTGTATGGAAAGGACAAAAAAGGAGATCTAAATGGACTTTAAATAATATGATATTAAAGAAAAAAGACTTTAAACAGAAAATTGAGAGAGAATTGACTTTTTTCTTTAAAGAAAATACAAAGGAGGATACATCTTTACAGAACCTCTGGGACACGATGAAGGCTTATACAAGAGGTTTGATAATGGATTATACAAGGAAAACAAATATAAAACAGATTTTTTTTTCAAAAAATATTGGAAGATGGCTACAAGAAGTTGGAAAAAGAACTATAGAAATTTCCCAAAAAAAGGACATTAAAATTAAAATGGACATAACTAAGCATAAAATGGGGCTAATGGAAAAAGAAGAAAGCACAAAAAATTAGAAATGCTTAGCAGAACTATTTTGAAGATGCAAATAAACCAGGCAGATGGCTGGCATATAAATTGAGAAAGGAAAGAGACTTGAGGAGAATAAATCAACTGATAAATGAACAAGGACATGTATGTTATGGAAATGGGAAGAAGAAAAAAAATATTCAAGATTACTATGGAAAACTGTACCATCAAGAGAATGTTCAGGAAGAAAGAATTCAACAATACTTACGGGAAGCAAATTTGCCCCAGATACCCAAAAATATTGAAAAAATGTTAGAAAGTAATATAACAATGATGGAATTAACAGAAGCTTTTTAAAAGCAAAAAATTGGGAAAGCACTAGGTCTGGATGGTTTTCCAGTGGAATTTTATAAGACATTCCAGGAAACATTGAATCTTCACTTATTAGAAATTATGAATGAAGTTATGACAAAGAAGAGAATACCTGAAACATAGTCAGAAGCATATATAACACTTGTACCGAAAGAGAACACGGACCCACAGCAAGTTAAAAATTACAGACCTATATCACTATTAAATTCAGATTATAAAATTTTTGCTTCAATTCTGGCAGAAAGACTGAAAAGATATTTAAACAATTTTATTCATCCTGATCAAAATGGATTTCTGCCGAAGAGACAGATTAAAGATAATTTGAGAATAATTTTAGATACACTGGAATACTTTGAGGCACATCCTGAAAAACAAATGGTTCTTATGTTTATAGATGCACAAAAAGCCTTTGATAATGTGAATTGGTGTTTTATGCTGTTACAATTGGACCAAGTGGGCTTTGGTAAAAAATTTACTCAAGCCATCGAAACGATATATCATAAACAAACTGCAAAGGTTATGATAAATGGAGAGTTAACAGACTTTATAGATAGAAGAAAAGGGACCAGACAAGGCTGTCCACTGTCACCTCTGTTAAGGCCCTGTCACACTGGCCGACGGATGCAAAACGTTTGTAAAAAGGACACAGCGGACAAGAAAAATGTTCCATCCATTGTTATCCGCTCTCAAAAGGGGCAAAAATTTGCATAACCAGAGCGGACAACATGGAAAGGAACGGAGGGGGGGAGGACGCAGGGCGGATGGAAAATGGATGCTCCATGGAAGCCTAGTGGATGGAAGCGGATGAGAGCGGATGGCACATCCGCAAGGCTTCCGGGGGACCGCAGCAAATTGGATGTAGAACAGAAAGAGCGGATGCAGAGCGGACGCCGAGCAGATGAAGCGGATGCACAGCGGAAGCCTAGCGGATGAAGCGGATGCAGAGCAGAAGCCTAGCGGATGCCTAGCGGATGCCTAGTGTTCACTGCGCATGCGGGGAGGATGCACTGCGTCACCACCGCAGATATAAAGGGAAGCAGCTCCCAAGCAGGTCAACATTCAGAGGAAAGACCTGCTTCCAGACACATCGACTGCCTGCCTGCCTTGCCAGACTGCCTGCCTTGCCTGCCTGCCTGCCTGCCAGCCTTGCCGCCTGCCAGCCTTGCTGCCTGCCTGCCTGCCTGCCTGCCAGCCAGACTGCCTACCAGCCTCCCTGCCAGCCTTGCGGCCAGCCTGCCTGCCAGCCTTGCTGTCTGCCTGCCTGCCTGCCAGCCTGCCTGCCAGCCTTGCTGCCTGCCTACCAGCCTCTCTGCCAGCCTGCCTGCCAGCCTCCCTGCCAGCCTGCCTGCCTGCCAGCCTGCCAGCCTGCCTGCCAGCCAGCCAGCAACCCGACAACCATGGGGAAGAAGAGAAAGCCTCAGCCATCTCCTGCCAGCCCTGGCAAGAGGGACAGGGCCAACCTCCCACACCCTGGCCCTCACTCTGCTTCTGCTGGGGCTTCTGCAGCACGGGCTTGCTCTTCTGGGGCTGAGGCTTCTGCTGCTTCTGCATCTGGAGGAGCTAATGATGCTGCTTATGGCAGTGGTGCTTCTGCTCGTGCTTACTCTGCTGATGCGGCTTATGGCGGTGGTGCTTCTGCTGGTGCTTACTCTGCTGAAGCTGCTCCTCATCCTGTTGGTCCTGCTCGTGCTCCTGGTCCTGCTCGTGCTCCTGGTCCTGCTGGCGCTGCTGGCGCTGCTGGTGCTTACTCTGCTGCTGCTGATCCTGGTCCTGCTGGTGCTGCTGGTGCTGATCCTGATGCTGCTGGTGCTGCTGGTGCTTATCTGCTGCTGCTGATACTGGTCCTGCTGGTGCTGCTGGTGCTGGTGCTGCTGGTGTGGAGGAGCAGCCTCTACAACCTGGAAGCCCCTCTGATGAGGTCCTGCCAAAGGGAGGAAGAGGCATATGCAAGAACGGGAGAGGAGGCAATACTCCATCGAGGAGGAACATGAGGATGAGGTGCTGGAGTGGCTGACAGAGAATGAGTATCTATGGTGGAAGGGACACAGGCTCTACAGGGACACCAAAAGAAAGCAGGCTCCTTGGAGAGAGAAGGCGGAGAGTATGGGCTACACTTCGGAGGTGCTCCTCAGCTGGTGGAAGCACATGCACACCTGGTACGGGAAGCTGCACCTCAAGAAATCTGGCCAGGCCGCGGTCAAGCTGACGGACAGAGAGACCTATGTCATGGCCAAGTGCAGCTTCCTGGAGGGTGAGATCCGCCACCGAGGAGCAGCCCCTCTCACAACCCTCTCTCTCAGGCAGCCTGCTGAGAGCCAGTCCTCTTCCAGCCGAGAGTCAGCTCCTGTCTCCAGGCAGGTGTCTGTGGAGCGTGCCACGAAAGAGAACCCGCTGACAGCTGTTCTAACTGTGGCAGAGCGAATGGAGGACTCCCTGGCGCAGTGGGAGAAAGTAGACGGGACTTCCACCATAGTCCTACCCGCACCACCCCCCCAGCTCCACCTCCACAGAAAGGCAGAGAGCCAGACAGGAGGGGCAGAGCCAAACTGTCCTGCTGGAGATAAGAGACACCATCAGGAGCAGCATAGATATCCTCTCTCAGCTGGGCCACACCGACTCCTCATCCTCCAACCTCAAGCCCTTCCTCACCTATGTGAACCAGACCCTCACAGATATGGCAGAACCCCAGTACCAGGTGGAGAAGGACAGGATCACCGAGCTGCTTCACAACCCTCCAGATCCAGATGAACCTGCTCCCACCCAGTCCAGGTCTGCTCCTCCACCCCAGGTGATGTCCCTCCCATTCCAAGGCTTTCCGCAGGCCCTCACCTACCAGGGCTACGGCTACCAGGAGGTCCAGCAGAACAGGCAGCAGCCCTTCCCAGTCCAGGCACAGGTTCATCGGACGCCACCATTGGCACCGGTTCCACTGATGCCACCAATGCCACCCACGCCACTGATGCCACCGATGCCACCCATGCCACTGATGCCACCCATGCCACTGATGCCACCCATGTCACTGATGCCACCCATGCCAGTCCTCACCCAGCTGCAGATCAGACAGCCCCACTACACTGCTCCTTCCTTAACCCCACAGCCAAGCCCGGCCTCAGTACATCTGTCGTCGGTACTGGGGCTGACACCCCATGGCATGGAGGAAGGAGCTCTCAACATCACAGGGCTGAGCCAGCTGTCTGAGAGCTTCCTCAACACACCGTCCCCTGTTGTCCTCTTGGGGCCAGGCACCCCAGTGGCGCTTCAGACCAGCACTCCAGCAGCAGCCACCTCCACAGCACCTGGACCCTTCACCCCTGAGATGATGGGAATGCCTCAGACTGACTGAGAAGAGTCCCAGACACTGGGTGGCTACCTGTTGACTTTATTTGGACACTTGACTTGGGTCATTTTTCTTTTATAGTTTGTTATTAATAAAGATTATCTTTGCTTCACACACTTGCCTCATTTATTTTTGTAAATAAAGTCTTGGTGGAAACTTTTAGAAATGGTTTAGCCTTTGCATGCTTGTGGGATGGGTTAAGATAGCAGTGGGGTGGGCAGGGATACCTTTGGGATGGGTAATATCTGTGTGATGGGCAGGGATACCTGTGTGATGGGCAGGGATACCTTTGGGATGGGTTAAGATAGCTGTGGGATGGGTTGAGATAGCTGTGGGATAGATAAACCTCCAGTGCAAGCACAGTGATACTGTATGGTCCACCCTCCCAGCTGCCACACACATGGCCCTTTATTATCAATAATAATGTAATCAATCATCCACACATGTCAACATAAACAAAACTCTTTATTAAATGCCCTGTTCATTGTAGGCCCACCCAACATATATGGCCCAATCTCATCAGTGTGATGAGACAGGCTGAAGGAAGCATTCATTAATCATCTGTCATCCTGTCTTGCCACTCCACTGCTCCAGCTGGGGAGTTGCACCAGTGTTTCAGGAGGTTGCACTGCTTCTTCCCTTCACGTGAGGCTCTGCTGGGGCCTTGCACATCCTGAGTGTCTATCAGGTTTCGCCCTTGCCTCCATTCACCAGGCTCCATTTCCCCATTGCCTTGTTGGAGGTCCACAAGCCTGTTCTGCAACACTGGGTAGCGGATGCGCATGAGATTGTGCAGAATGCAGCAAGCTTCCACAATGTTCCTCACGGTCTCTGGGTGATGCTGCATGGTGGTGAGAAGTACCTGGAACCTGTCGACCAGGATGCCAAAGGCGTTCTCCACCTCCTGCCTTGCCCTGGACAGCCTGTAGTTGAAGATCCTTTCTTCATGGGTGAGGCATCTGGAAGTGTAGGGCTTCATGAGGTAGGTTCTGAGGGAGAAGGCGTCATCCCCCATGATGAAGTAGGGCACATCTTGCATGTCGTTGGGCAGGGGGTCTGGATCTGGGAAGCCCATGATGAGGTTGCCTTCCAGCCCCTCCTTGAGGTGACTGGCATTGTATACCTGGGCATCTGAAGATGAGCCGTTGCCTGAAGCATCGATGTACATGAACTTGTGGTCAGCATCGACCATGGAGAAGAGGAAGATTTTGAAGAGGCCCTTGTCATTGAAATAAGTGGACTCCGACTTAGCTGGCACTTTGCAGGCCACGTGCTTCCCATCTATGGCTCCAACGGTGTGGGGGAAGTTCCACTTCTGATACCACTGCTCTGCAACTTTCTTCCAGCCTTCTTCAGTGGATGGGCACTAGAGGAGCTCCTCCAGGTATTTTTCGATGATGGCCTGCACCACTTCTCTGACCACAATGCTGATGGTGTTGTGTGGCACCCTCCAGCCGTACTGCATGCTCCTGTAGGTGGTCCCTGAGGCCAGGTGGCGCAGAGTGAGTGCAACCTTGAGCCCAGGTTCCAGGCTGGGCCAGAAGTTGGTGCTCTGCTTGGTCAACCTGGGTGTCAGCCGCTCCGCAACTTCGTTAAACATGGCTGGAGGCATCCTCATGAAGTTCTGGAATGCACGAGGGTCTTCGTTCCTCAGCTCCACCATCAGCTTGTTGTATAGTCCATATTCTGATCTTCTCCCGATCCATCTTCGGACCCAGATGCTTCTTGGCCGCCTCCTTTTCTTCCCGTAGAACAGTTGAAAGAGCCTGTAGTTGGCTTCGCACTGTTGCAGAACGATGGTGGCTACCAAAAGGACTGTGTTACGATCCATGGTGGACATGACTGGATGCTGTGGAAGAGTAAGAGTAAGAGCAAGGCTGCAGAGGTCTGCACAGCAGGGCTGCTGGTCTGAAAGTGAGATCCATGTGAGTTGCTCCCCCTTTTTGTAGGCAATATAGGTTTTCCACTAGGTGTCCTTTTGCATCCTCTAGGCATCCTCTAGACATCCTTAATATCCGAGATAGGTCTCCTCTGCGAACGTTTTTTCTGTTTTAAATGCTTTTTTTGTGAGCTGCATCCGCTTTCATCCTTTCTCCGTCCGTGCTACTAACGCTGTGTGTCCGTTCCACGTCCGTTCTGCTTCCTCCCTGTTTCCGCTTTCTGCTGGAGCGGATTTGACTTGTGCGGATGCACAGCGGATGCCTAGCAGATGTAGCGGACACGTAACAGATGACGACGGATGCAGAACGGATGTTTCCCGTATGCGTAGCAGATGCAGAATGGACATGTTGGATACATTTTCCGCTCAAAAAGTTGACAGATGCTGGACGGATAGAGAGGAAGAAAAACGGAGGCAGTGAGTTCAGAACGGAAGCATCGCGTTAACCAATGGATGGCAAGTGTTTCTCTCCGTTTTACATCCTCTTTCCATCCGTTGATGCAGTGTGACATGGGCTTTACCTCTGTTGTTCGTGTTAACACTGGAAGTGCTGAATAGGAACATCAGAGAAGAAAAAGAAATAAAAGGAATGAAAATTAATAAAGAAGAGTATAAATTACAAGCTTTTGCAGATGACCTGGTATTTATATTAGAGGATCCATTGGAGTCTGCACCTAAACTGATAGAAAAGATAGAAGGGTATGGGAAAGTAGCACGTTTGAAAATAAATAAAGATAAAACAAAGATTTTAGCAAACAACATGCTAGTAAGATGAAAGAAATAATTGGAGGACAATTATCTCAAACTTAAACAACAGATTGCGACAGATTTGATAAAATGGGAAAATTTACAATTATCACTGATTGGGAGAATATCTACAATTAAGATGAATGTATTGCCCAGAATCTTATACTTATTCCAGACAATTCCAATCAGATTAGGGAAATAATGTTTTGAAGATTTAAACAAAATAGTGCTAAAATACATTTGGCAGGGGAAGAAAGTGAGAATAAAACTTAAATTGTTTCAAGATGCAAGAATAAGCGGAGGATTTGCTCTCCCAATTGGGAATTATATTACCAAGCGATAAGTCTGATGTGGGTAAAGGAATGGATAACATTAAGGAATACTAGACTTTTGAATTTAGAAGGACATGACTTGCTGTTAGGGTGGCATGCTTTTTTATCCCTCTGGTATAAGGGAACTAAAACGCAGGGGTATTTTAGAAGACATTATATTTGAGAAGCATTGTTTCTAAACTAGAAGATAAAAAAACAATATTATTTAAAAATTCCACGATGGTTATCTACTATTGAAGCTTTTTCTTATCCAATAATATATAAAAAGGAACAAACAGTTAGATATGGTGAGATATTGAATGAAAAGGGTGAACTTAAATCTATGCAAGCGTTGGAAGAACAAGGTGTAAAAATGAATTGGTTTTCATATTTGCAAATACAATCTAGATGTGATAAAAATGTTAAAACAGAAGGTATCTATGACAAGTTGACTGATTTAGATAAAATTTTGACAGGTACTGATGAAAAAGTAATCAAAAAACTTTATGGACATTTGCTAGAGTTTAAATTAGAGGAAGAACAAGTAAAAGAAACAATGATTGCATGGAGGAAAAATTTCGGATATGGGATTGACTTAGATAAATGGCAAAAATTGTGGTCTCAAAATTATAAAATGACAATGTCAACTGATTATAAAGAAAATTTGTATAAGATGTTTTACAGGTGGCACTTACCCCCGACAAGAATTGCCAGGATGTTCAAGGATAAATCAGATAAATGTTGGAATTGTCATCAGATACCTGGTTCATATTACCACATGTGGTGGACATGCTTGGATGCAAAAGTATATTGGACTATAATCCACACATGGTTGGAAAAAATGACAAAACAACACATAGACTTTAAACCTGAGATATTTTTATTGGGAATTATACTGGAAATATATTGTAAAGAATTGAAATATTTGATTGTAACTGTTTTAACAGCGGCTAGAATTGTATTTGCTAAGAACTGGAAAAATGAAAAAATACCTATGCAGGAGGAAATTATTAAGAAAATCATGGATTGTGCCAAAATGAGTAAATTGACATTTGAAATTAGAGAACAAGAGGATAAACAATTTTATATGATATGGGATTTATTTTATCAATGGTTAGATAAAAAGACATGGTGAAGAAATAAACTACTAAGCCTTACAATAAAAGTTAATAGATTGATATAGAATACAATATAAAATATATTACCATTGGATGAATGTATAAGATTAAATCATAATGAAAATTAGAATATCTCATATAAAATGATGGAAAAATAGTCAAATGAATGTTTAATAATTGACATTATATAAGCACAAGCTAGATTGATAAGGTGAGAATTTATATAACTTGTGAGTAATGGTAAAAAAAGGATATCACAAAAGATTGTAACCAACTGACACACTGTATGTATGTATGTATCTACCTATCTATCTACCTACCTATCTATCTATCTATCTATAATTGAAAGATGGTTTTATGATTTATGTTTTGTTCATATGTTTCTTGTAAAAAATAAAAACTTTGTAGAAAAAACAACAACACCCCCACTCCAAACAGGGATGCATCACATGTCAGGACTAATGGCAGGTGATGATTATATTGAACTAGGATGCTGTCTGAGGAAATCAATTTCTTCATGAACATGGCCTCTTCTTTGTGCCCCCAAACCCATGGTGCCTTTTTCTCCAACAACCAGTGTAGTGGTTCAGTAACAAATGCTTTCTGTTCCAAAAATACACTATAGAAATTGAGGACTCCCAAGAAAGCCTGGAGCTCCATCTTATTCTTCATCATCGATGCAGCATGTATTACTTGTACTTTCTCTGAGTGGGGTGCAATCTGGATGCATCAACCAGGTATCCCAGGAACTTGACTTGATTTACTGCTACTTTACACTTTTTTTCTTTAGCTTCAGCCCTGTCTCTTGAAATCTTTGTAACACTAGTCATAGTCACTTAAATAGTTCAGGTTTATTGGTAGCAGATATGAGTACATCATCAAAATAGGGGACAACCCCAGGGATGCCATGTAACAAACGTTCCATCAGGCCACACTTCCCCCAAACTGTAGGTGGTGGCAACGGAACACCCCCCGATGTGTTATAATGGTTTAGGCTTCAGCAGTGGAATCATCCACTGAAAGTTGTTGATAAGCTTGGGTAAGATCCAACTTCGCGAAAATCGTACCCTCCCTCCCAGCAAATGTAATAAATGTTGAACTACTGGTACCAGGTATGAGTTTTGATGAAGCGCTCTATTTATGGTACATTTATAATCTACACATATTCAAACCAACCTGTCTGGTTTCACTGGCATCATGATAGGGGTTTCCCACCGGTTCCAGTACGTCTTGTTGGATCAATTTATCTAGTTGTTTGTCAACCTTAGGCTTTAATACAAATGGTACCCTTCTCATTTTCATTCTGATTGGTGCCACTTTGGGGTCCATACTGAAGGATATCAGGGTGCCCTTATATTCTCCCAACTTTCCATCAAACACATCAGCAAACTCTTTACTCAACTCTCTGACTATTTCCCCCAAGATCTTGTGAACTCCAGTAATCACTAACCCCAAATCCACAAACCAATCCAGTCCCAGGAGGTTAGGCAGTGAGTCTTCTACAAAACCAATTTAACTGGCCCAGATAAATCTTTATATTCTACATGAAATGCTCCCCTTCCTTTGATGGGGATGTTATTTCCCTGATAATTTCTCAGATAGATACAGCTTTGAGTAAGTCTCTGCTCAGCTCCATGTGGCACCAATTTCTGTAGAGTCCGCCAGGATACAATTGTTGTTGTTGACCCCATCTCCACTTCCATCTGGCAGGGCGATCCTGCAATGTGGATGGTAATATAGATTTTACTGCTTCCTGGAATCCCAGTTTGATTGCTTACCCTTTCTGAACGATGGGCTTCCATGTTAATAGTAAAACACTCATCCTCTGGGGGTCTCAGTCTTGGCAGGCCTTGCTTGCCCCCAGCGTTGCAAATTGGGGGCTGTCCTGTTGGGGTAGCAGGCATGGCAAACTTGTGCTTCTTCGCACACCGTCTGCAAATGGTGTTTTTATGGCGACACATAGCCTTTGGGTGGTTTTCATCGCAACCTACACACAAGGACAGCAATTGATCTGCAATTCTTGTTGGCTGCTCTCAACCAATGGACATCATCATGATTGTCTTCCTCATCTTTGGTGTCCTTCCATAATTCTGCCTCTCCCTGATGGACAGTTGCCTCTCTTGTAGCCAGCTAGGGGCTGCCTAACTTCTGTATCTCTTACATCTATCTATTCTCCTCTAATGCTGCCTGTAGCATTAAAGTCAATTTAGCTAGTAATGATCACTGTATCTGATCTTTTGAACCCCACAGACCAATCTGTCTCAAAAGGTTTTGTCTAGGTTGTTAAATTCACAGTTAATAGCGGCTTTGTTGAGGGCCACCATGTAACAACTGATAAGGTTGTTGGATAACAACATTGGATTGTTGGATCCAATGTTGGATGAGTTGGATAACAACTCATCCTCCGCCTGTCTCCTATGATAAAAATTATGTCTTCTAGCAATACAAGATGGTCGGGGAGCATAATATTCTTTCAATTTGCTTAATAATGTGTCCCAAGGAACCGTCTGAAGTGGGTTGGGTGCAATGAGGGCCCTTGCCATCACAAACACTTCTTTCCAACAAATCTAATGAAAAGTACTTGTTTGCAGTTATCGGTGATATTTGTATAGTCATTAGCTTCCAACATACAGTCACAAAGGATGAAGTAAGAATCCCATATCTGTGTTTCAGAGTTAAATGGCACAAACTGTAGTGGGTTGGCCATCCTCTTTCCAAAACAACACAGTCGCTACTCACATGTGTCCCTTAATCTCTGTGGCCTTTCAATCAGCAATTCTCTGTGTTGGCTCAGAACCCAGGCATCCCACCTTCATTGCCAAAGCAATGTTTGGCGTGGGCAACAGATGAGGAGTCAGATTCCATCAGCACTGTTTACTCAAGAAAAGAACGTGCTATAAACCAACATCCAGCTCCTGGCTAACAGCCCCTTTTATGGGAAGCTGTCAGTCATGAACCAATGTTTAAAATATGTCCACACTTGCATGGCAGAAGGAAAAGCCACAGCTCACATGGGTATAACACTGCTCACGTGGATATAACAGCATATATTAACATAAATCTTAACAGGATGAATGGGAATGGAAGTGTTCCACTACAAAAATGAGTTTACTTCATGGAGGCAGACCTTTTTAAAATTATAGGGGTGGAAGAAAGTGAATACACAGTCTACCTCTTAGTTACAGATATGCCCAGTCCTTCCGCTGTCAGATGTCATTTGGCACTGTTTCCATTGAATAAGATTAAAATCTTTTCCCCATTTGCTAGAGCCATATAACTGCTTCTTTGCCAGTACTTCAACTATTTAAAATTTAGGAGTTTAGGAGATACTTTCTAGTAGCCAGTTTAGTTAAGCTAGCTACAATTTCTTATACTACAAAAATTAGAGCCACACTCTCCAATTTTGCTTTTTCTATTTGTTAATAATTTTATGTGAATATACTTATTGAACAATTTGTGAACAATTTTTGAAACAAAAAGGTCTGGTCTGTTAAAATACAAATGCATCTTTAATGCATCACCCTATGAAGCAATTACATAGTCAAAACCACATTCTTACTACTTTATTAAAATATACCTCAAGATGAAATGTATACGACTCGTCTGAACATTTTCTTCACTGTATAATGTAGTAACATTGCTTATATTTTTAAACCTACATTTTAAATAAGAAATATTGATATAAATTATGCATTACAGGTCATATTTAAACTCTTTTTTGACAACATTTATTGTAGACCTATGACTTAAGACATTCTATGATTTTTGCATCTGTTTATTAATAACAAAAACAACTGCTCTGAACAGGTGTGAAGCCTTTACAAAACCCTAATTCAGTTTCTTATTCATACACTTTGAAATATTTTAAATGTAATTGCCATTATTGTGAATGTATACTATTCATCCATAAAATATGCAAAACAAAACAAGGAGCCTTAAAAACAAACTGATTTTTTATCGATCTTACTTACAAGTCAATAAGTTTAATTTGAGGTTTTATTTTTATAATGTACACATGTTGACCATGTGATATGATTACATGTTGATCATATTTTGACAGCAGAAATCTGGGCAGTCACTAGATGGCAGCAAAGAGATGCATAAAATGATAGTGATAGTTTGGATTTTTCTAGATATGGTAGCCCTATGCTGAACTAATTATGTCAGATGTATTCTATAAAGTCTTCAGTCACACAACTGAGCAGCATTTCACTGCCAACTGTTGTATATCAGATTCACTGCAGAAAACCATAATTATAAAGTAGTAGTATCAAATTCCTAACAGTAACATATCTCTATATTAGTTAAGCTATTAATACGACAATCATGGTTGAAATTGTATATTTATTTGAAACAAGTCTTCTATGTCCCTTCCAACCATGTCTGTTCCATAGACTGTATTTCCATTTTTAAACCTTAAGTGTATTGCATGCAATCCTTGAAATAAAAGAAAAACTTGGTAAAATAATTTTGAAGTTATTATAAATACTAATTAAAATTACTGATTATAGGATCATTATAAAGAACTGGTACAGTTCTTTATTTATTCTTTGACTTGATCATTCAATTTACCTCAAATGCTTCAATTTTATACAGAGGGAATCAAGGCATTAACCTGCTTCTTTCAGTATGACTGCTCTGCAATTAATAAATAATAATTTAATGTTACTAAAAATTAAAAGTAAATACTCAGCAATGCTTTACAATTGCAGTGGAACAAGTTTGACCAAAAGTGATTGAAATGATGGCTGTAGAAGTGATTTAAAAAAATAAAAACCAAACAGCTCACACCACAGCTTATTGTATAAGTGAATAAAGTCTATAAGACTCAACCAGTTAAACCATCATCATAAAACAATTAATCAGTGGAACAACTTGCCTCCAGAAATTGTGGGTGCTCCGACACTGGAGTTTTTGAGATTGGACAATTATTTATTTTAAATGGTGTAAGGTTTCCTGTTTGAGCAGGGAATCGGATTACTAAACCCCAAGGTCCCTTCCAACTGTTATTTTTGTAGGTTGTAATATGTGGATTGAGTCATAACTCCGAGTGTCTGTGACAAGAGTAAAAAAATGACCAGTTGTTAGGAATTCCAGATGTAGGGAATGAAAAAAACAGGAGCTCTGCTTGAATCCTTGGTTCAGGTTTGAGGTAAGCTTCTTTCTTTCATCCTGATTTTAAGTTGTTACTAGTACTACAAGGCTGGTAAACTCTTTGGGCTATTCGTGTATCTGATCTATTGATCCCCAATTAATGAAAGGATGAGAAAACAATGGTTCTCCTCTTGTAAGACTCTTTTTATTTTCACAAGTCTAAGTCAACGCAGCCCAAATTCAGAAACATAGAGGTAGTGGTGCTTAACCAGTTTGAGCCATTTATAGGTAGTCTTCAACTTACAACCACAGCTGAACCCAAAATTTCTGTGACCAAGTGAGACAGTTGTTAAAGAGTGTTTTGCCTGATTTTATGACCTTTCTTGCCACCATTACCACCATGAATCACTGCACTTGTTAAGTGAATCTGGCTTCCCTATGTAGGTCACAAAAGGCGATCATGATCTCTGGACACTGCAACTGTCATAATAAATGAGTCAATTGCCCAAACATTTGAATTTTGATCACGTGACCGTGGGGATGCTTAAGTATGAAAAATGGTCATGTCACTTTTTTTCAGTGCCATTATAACTTTGAAGAACCACTAAATGAACTGTTGTAAGTCAAGGGCTACCTATACTCCTTTTCCTATCTCCAGCACTGTGATGTGCCTCCCAAGGAAAAAAACAACTCGATGTTTATCTCTTACTTCTCTGTTCATTGTTTACACAAGTGCCTCAGCAGCAGCAACAGTCTCAAACAGGATCCTCAATTCAGAACAAGCAATTTCATCACCCCTTTAGGGTAATTACACCCAGTTTAAGAACAGCTGTTACTGGAGTTACCCTTCAGAAACTGTTGCTCTGCAGCATAAAAAGAAGCTAATCTGCATTCATAGACTATGTTAGCCCAAAACCCTTGTCAAAACCATTGAGCAAAATGTGTTTTGTTCACCTGAGATCTCATTCAAGCCTACACCTGGATTATTAATGTATCTTTAAAACTGAAACAAAAGCTACTTTCTCTGGCCTGACCAGCCCTCACCCCATCCCACTCCATAAATCTTGAGAGATTTCAAAACTCCCCCCTCACCTTATTTTAGCGTTTTGCCCCTAGCTTTCTGTCCAAAAAAAAAAAAAAAAAGGCAGAAATTAATCTGGGAGATCTCCCATATTTGAGGTAAGCTTCTTTTATTCCATCCTGGCTTGAAGTTATTACTACTACAAGGCTGATAAAGTCTCTTTTGGCTACTAGTGTGTCTGATCTAGGTCAAATGCAAGCCCCTTAGTTCCACAGGCAGGCACAATGCAATTTTTTCTTTCCCGCCTTTATTATTTTTATATATAACTCAAGGTAGCAAATATACCTTAATACTAATGAACACTAATTTGATCTTGCATCCTTATCCCAGGACAGGTGTATTTGCCTTCACACCAAAAACTCCTTCCTCCTCCCCATTTTCCCCATAAAACACCTTGCTCATGAGTTGGGTTAAGAGAGCCACTCAGCTGGGCTTTCATGCAGAAGGAAGGACTTGAACTCACGGTCTCCTGCTTTCGAGATCACCAACCACTAACCCCAAACTGATTTTTAAACCTTTTGAGAAAGAAGAAAGGCAAAAAGGTGGATTCATCTTTGGTTCTTTTCCATTTGAGTTTTCTAATTCTTCTTCCTGAATGCCTGCAGGGCAAGAAACCTCTGGTTGTGGATAGAGGGAAAATAGGATGTTTTGTCTAGCTGCACAAATTTGACAGGGTGGGTAAACACGGCCCTCCTTAAAGACTTTTTTGGAGGGGAATTGTTCCATGAAACAGCTGTTCCTTGCCGGTGCAAATTGGCAGGCTAGTTAGTCCACTTTTTTACATGAACCCACAAAGGTTTCTCTTGGATAAAATTTCCAACATCTGGTAACTCAGCAGAAAATAATTCTATTTTACGCACAGAATAGCTCACAGAATAATTGGTCCCTAAGTAGACCTCAAGTTTCACCTGGCCTTATTGATGCCATATATCTGACAGATTAACATGTATATTACAGATTGTTCATGTTCATCATTTCTTAAACTTTTTGCTGGCAGAATTCCTTTCACTTCCAAAAATTACAGAGGACCTACTAAAGAGATTTTTTGTATATATTATATTTATCAACATATAAAGTTGATTCACTTGTAAGAATATTGAATCATGCAAAAATATTAAACTATTAGGTAATAGTATTGAAATTTTTTTGTGAAAAAAAACTATTTCTTAAGAAAGAAAAATAATGAGAAAATTGTTTTAAATTTTTGCAAATGCCTTTTGTCAGATATTAATCAGGGAATAATTTTGATTTCACAGACGAATGAGAGGGTCTTAGGGAATCCCAAGGACCACGCTAAAAAAGCTCCTGCACAGCAGCGTAGCTGAAAGCCTGGTTCACGCATCCTGCTAACCCATGGTTTAGAGAGTTGTTTCTAACAGCTGAGTTGACAAGCGATTAGGAACCCATAAACAATGGCTTATGAACAAAGGCCAGTTTTGTACAATTTGCTAAAACCATATTCCCTTTTAGATACACTAATAACTCCGGACAATCGTTTGTAATTTTTAGTTCTCAAATTAAGTAGTTGTCTCAAATTCATGTAGATAATGCTTCTAATTTGTACTAATCATATACCTTGGTTTTCATGAAATGTTCTGCTAATCCTTTTGAAATAATTGGATTGTGAAACTACTATGCCATTATGGCAAAGGTGTCAAACTGGCAGTCCATGAGCTGGATCCATCATGCACAGGCCACGCTCACCCAGCTCCACAAATAGGAAAAATGTTGCAAACGTGACAGGAATGTGACATTGTGAGTTTAACATCAGTGTGTTATGGTGTTGCCAAACAAAGATAATTACGTCCAAAATCTGTTTTTCCATATATATATTTTATTCAGGGGTATCTTATAAAAAATAAGAAATTACATTGATTGTATTTTATATCAAAAAGCATGTCTAACAAGAGATACATAAAATTATATCTTTATCCATTTTGTGAACAATGTTTATGACATAGAAATGCATATTTTAGTTAACAGTTCCTCCTGTTATTTTTTACAAGATTATCTATAAATAAAAATATGCAGTGTTAAATATACAATTCCAGCTAATATGAACTTGGAATATTCATATATAGAAAGAAGTACAGGTTATTTTCAATATAATTCCACATGAATTACAAACCAAATTATAATACAGTAATTATAGCCGAATACTAATTTAAAAAATATAAATCTCCATTGTATAACATATATAAAAGAGTAAAATATGATTTTAAACGGTATTTTCCTTTCTAGTTATTTGGTGGTATTTTTGTTAAGAAATGAGTAAATGGACGACCATGGACACAGCTGTTATGTTGGGTTCCAAGTTGCTTCCCCATTCTGTTTATAGTATTCTGTACATCTTCTTCTGATAAATATAAAGGCAATTTTCGGGATAATCGGACTGCTTCTCCCTGTGGAGTGAAGAATATGTATAGTAAGAGATGGTCATAATGTATTCCCAATATATTCTAATAGTACAGAGAAATTTGGCAAGTGGGTGATCTTCTATTACACTATTTTCTTTCTTTGCCTAATTACACACACAGACAACAAATTTTCACAAATGAATACAATCAAATTGAGTCTGTCCTAAATCCAAACACAAATCCAAGAAATGTGAGACCATGCTTTGTGTTTCTTACACTACTTCCATTGTAGAAGCTGTAAGTTTTAAAATGTAGATATAGCTATATTATTTTAAAATATGCATCTCATATAACAGCAAATTAATACTAGATAATAAAAGAAATATTCCAATTATTTAATTTAATTATTGCTTTTAGTATAATTGTCTTACCCCCTCAGGGAGCAATATCTTATAGTTAAGCTTTAAGCTGTGGAACAATCTTTTGAGAATACAACATTCTTACCTCCAAATAGTTTACCACTTTAAGAGGTCTGCATTCATAGACTTCTTGTGCATTATTATTTATCACAGCACTTAGAATTTCCTTCAAATCTGATATACCATAATATGGCAGACAGCTGGTCATTCCTTCTATTTCCAGCTGACTTTCCACAGCTGAAGTACCTTATAGTAAAACAAATACATGATACATGAATAACTGGATATAGTTTACATGTTACTCTGATTTGAAATAGGTATACTGCCAAGCAATATACAGCAGTCCTAAACATGTGATTATACTACACTTAGATTTGCATAATACCTTAGAACAGGATACAATACTTTTTCTTTAATTAGTTTTAAAGCAGCTGTATCTTTTGCAAAACTTGTCAATCTCCACATGCATATATTCTTTTGATGATTTAAAATTTCTCACTGTAAATTTTAGTAGAAATTGAAAAGCTTAAATTTGTTAATAAAAAATATTTAAAATTCAAAGATTAAATCACTTGTTAAATGATTCTCAGGCAGTGCTACTGTGATCTTAAAAATGGAGCACCCTTTCATCACAAGTATAACGAATTTTTAGTAATTTATCATCTTTTAAAATACCACAAATTATCTTTATTTGAGTTTCCTTTGTATGTCCAGTGTGACATCCTTTTCCATGTAATTTTTATAGACTTCTCATTTTTAAATCTACTTTCAAATGAAACCTCCTGCTGTATTATATAAAAATTATACTAAAAACTAAAGTAAGAAACCAAGATATAAATACCTGGTATTATCCTTATCTTAAATCCATTTGCTACAAGCCTGGCATCCAACAAATAGGATGATCCATCAAATCTTGTACTTTCCCTAGACATACTGCAAAGCACTTCCATATAATGAGTGTCACTGAAAAGACTACAAAAAAAATAATAATCACATAACATTCTTTAAAAAGAGAGAATTTTAAAGAAGTATTCCAAAGGGGAAGTGTGTGTCAAGAATTGTACCACATTGTTGTTTGTTTTTACAAATATCTGCAGTTAACTTATACTCTGAATGAAATGGTACAAAACCTTCTATAACAGGTAGTCCTTGACTTATAGTCATTTAGTTAACAAAATTATGACAGCTAAAATAACTGATTTATGAATAATTGTAGCACTTAACAATCCTCAGTGTCCTCATAATCATATAATAAAATTCAGGTGCTTGGCAATTGACATGTATTTATGACAGTTGAAATGTCCCTGGGTCATATGATCACTATTTGCAAACTACTCAAGAGTTCAAACAAGCAAAATCAATGGAAGAGGAAGCTTGATTTTTGTTTTAACAAATGTGTGATTTATTTAATAACTGTGATAAAAGGGTTGTAAAATCAACAACCATACAGTTAAGCAACCAAAGTTCCTTTTCCAATTGTGGTCATAAGCTGAAGACTAACTTACAGTAAAACCTCTATTTAGCAGATATTGTTTAGCAGAGTCTAGAAGCAGTGAACAAAATTTTACAATAATAATATACCAGAGAAAGCAAAAGAAGGAAAGAAACTAGCCAATAATTTGGTTAGAAGTCAAAAAGAGAAGGCAGCAAGCTATAGGCAAGTCTCTGAGTAAAGAAAAAAAAACCAAAGCTGTCAGCACTAGAGGACAGTGAGGCTGACCAATTCTTCATAGTTTTATCAAACTTACCAAAAAACTTGGTAAGACTTGGTAGGTTATATTGCCCCAGATATGTAAAGGCTGTGGTATTTTCAATGGCTTCAAGCTGCTTGGTTGGAGAATCAGCTTAATCCTTTCTGTATGACTGACAATGTAAGGACCCAAGATTTAGAGACTGAAAAGGATTTGGCTATGTAGTTTATCCTTGAGCCTGCAGCTTCTAAAATATGTTCCTAGAAAGACATCTGTGAACTTAAGAATCTGTACTGACCAATGTGTTTGATAAAGGCCCTGTCACACTGCCCAACGGATGCAAAATGGACACAACGGACGAGCAAAATGTTCCATCTGTTGTTATCCGCTCTCAAAAGGGGCAAAAATTTGCATAACTGGAGTGGATAACACGGACGCGGGGAGGACGCAGAGCGGATGGAAAGCGGATGCGGAACGGAAGCCCAAAGGATGGGAGCGGATGGCACATCCGCTAGGCTTCCGGGGGACCTCAGCAAAGCGGACGCGGAACGGATACAGCGGATGCACAGCGGATGCAGAGCGGAAGCCTAGCGGATGCACAGCGGAAGCCTAATGGATGCCTGGCGTTAATTGCGCATGCGGGGGGGATGCATTGCGTAAGCCACGCGGATATAAAGGGAAGCAGCTCTTCCCTTTATGCACGTGGCCAGCATTCGGAGGAAAGACCTGCTGCAGGATACATCGAGTCCTTGCCTGCCCTGCCTGCATGCCTGCCTGCAAGCCTTGCTGCCAGCCTTCCTCCAAGCCTCCTGGCCAGCCTCCCTGCCAGCCTTGCTCTCTGTCTGCCTGCCAGCCTTGCTCCCAGCCTGCCTTCCAGCCTCCCTGCAGCCAGTCTGCCTGCCAGCCTTGGTGCCTGCCTGCCTGCCAGGCTTCCTGCCAGCCTTGGTGCCAGGCTTCCTGCCAGCCAGCAACCTCACAACCATGGGGAAGAAGCGAACGTCTCAGCAACCTGCCGCCATCCCTGGAAAGAGGGACAGGGCCACCCTCCTGCCCCCTGTCCCTGATTCTGCTTCTGCTGGGGCTTCTGCTGCTCGGGCTCGCTCTTCTGGTGCTGGAGCTTCTGCTGAAGCTGCTCCTGGCGGTGGTGCTTCTGCTGCTGCATACTCTGCTGAAGCTGCTCCTGGTGGTGGTGCTTCTGCGTACTCTGCTGAAGCTGCTCCTGGTCCTGCTGGTCCTGCTGGTGCTCCTGGACTTGCTCGTACTGCTCGTGCTCCTGGTCTTGCTCGTCCTGCTCATGATCCTGGTCTTGCTCGTCCTGCTGGTGCTGGTGCTGGTGGGGCTCCTGGTGCTTACTCTGCTGCTGCTGATCCTGGTCCTGCTGATCCTGCTGCTGCTGCTGCTAATGATCCTGCTGCTGCTGCTGCTAATGATCCTGCTGCTGCTGCTGCTGCTGATGATCCTCCTGGTGATGATGATGATGATGATGATGATGATGATGATGATCCTGCTGCTGCTGCTGGTGGTGTGGAGAAGCAGCCCCTACCACCTGGGAGCCCCTCTGATGAGGGCCCATCTGGTCCTGCCAAAGGGAGGAAGAGGCGTATGCGGGGACGGGAGAGGAGGCAATACTTCATCGAGGAGGAACACGAGGATGAGGTGTTGGAGTGGCTGAGAGAGAATGAGTATCTGTGGCGGAAGGGACACCGGCTGTACATGGACATCAAAAGGAAGCAGGCTGCTTGGAGAGAGAGGGCGGAGAGTATGGGTTACACTTCGGAGGTGCTCCTCGGCTGGTGGAAGCACATGCACACCTGGTACGGGAAGCTGCACCTCAAGAAATCTGGCCAGGCCACGGTTAAGCTGACGGACAGAGAGACCTATGTCATGGCCAGGTGCAGCTTCCTGGAGGGTGAGATCCGCCACCAGCAGCCCCTCTCACTACCCTCTCTTTCCGGCAGCCTGCTGAGAGCCAGTCCTCTTCCAGCCGAGTCAGTCCCTGTCTCCAGGCAGGTTTCTGTGGAGCGTGCCACGATGGAGAACCCGCCGACAGGTGTTGTAACCGTGGTGGAGTGCGTGGAGGACTCCCGGGTGCGGTGGGAGAAAGGAGACATCGAGTCCACGACAGTCGTAGCCGCATCCACCCCCCTCAGCTCCAGCTCCACAGAAAGGCAGAGAGCCAGACAGCAGGAGTGGCAGAGCACACTGTCCTGCTGGGGATCAGGGCCACCATCCGCACCAGTATAGATCTCCTCTCTCAGCTGGTCAGCACCGACTCCTCATCCTCCAACCGCAAGCCCTTCCTCACCAATGTCAACCAGACCCTCAAGAACATGGAGGAACCCCAGTACCAGGTGGTGAAGGACCGGATCACCGAGCTGCTTCACAACCCTCCAGATCCAGAGTACCCTGCTCCCACCCAGTCCAGGTCTGCTCCTCCACCCCAGGTGATGTCCCTCCCATTCCAAGGCTTCCCACAGCCCCTCACCTACCAGGGCTACGGCTACCAGGAGGTCCAGCAGCACAGGCAGCAACCCTTCCCAGTCCAGGCACAGAGTCATCGGACGACACCGTTGCCACCGGTTCCACTGATGCCACCGATGCCACCTATGACAATGCCACCAACGACAGTGATGCCACCCACGCCAGTCCTCACCCAGCTGCAGACCAGACAGCCCCATTACACTATTCCTTCCTCCACCCCACAGCCAAGCCCGGCCTCAGTACATCTCTCATCAGTACTGGGGCTGACACCCCATGGCATGGAGGAAGGACCTCTCAGCATCGCGGGTCTGAGCCAGCTGTCTGAGAGCTTCCTCAACACATCGTCCCCTGTTGTCCTCTGGGGGCCAGGCACCCCAATGACAATACAGACCAGCACTCCAGCACCACCCACCTCCACAGTACGTGGACCCTTCACCCCTGAGACTGGGCACACCTCCGAGTGACCAATAAGAGTGCCAGAGACTGGGTAGCTGGCTACCTGTGGAATTTATTTGGACACTTGACTTGGGTCATTTTTCTTTTACAGCTTGTTGTTCAGTAAAGTTTATCTTTGATTCACACACTTGCTTCATTTCTTTTTTTGTAATAAAGTCTTGGTGGAAACTTTTAGAATTGGTTTAAGCCTTTGCATGCTTGTGGGATGGGTTAAGATAGCAGGGGGGTGGGCAGGGATACCTTTGGGATGGGTTAAGATAGCTGTGGGATAGATAAACCTCTAGTGCAAGCATAGTGGGACTGTATGGTCCACCCTCCCAGGTGCCACACCTTTGGCCCTTCATTAGTAAGCATTGATCCACACATTTGAACATAAACATAACTCTTTATTAAATGCCCTGTTCATTGTAGGCTGACCCCAACATACATGGCCCAATCTCATCCGTGTGATGAGACAGGCTGAAGGAAGCACTCATTAATCATCTATCATCCTGTCTTGCCACTCCACTGCTCCAGCTGGGGAGTTGCACCAGTGTCTCAGGAGGTTGCGCTGCTTCTTCCCTTCACGTGAGGCTCTGTTGGGGCCTTGCACATCCTGAGTATCTATCAGGTTTCGCCCTTGCCTCCATTCCCCAGGCTCCATGTCCCCATTGCCTTGCTGGAGGTCCACGAGCCTGTTCTGCAAGACTGGGTAGCGGGTGCGCATGAGATTGTGCAGAATGCAGCAAGCTTCCACGATCCTCCTCACAGTCTCTGGGCGATGCTGCATGGTGGGGAGAAGTACCTGGAACCTGTTGGCCAGGATGCCAAACGCGTTCTCCACCACCCGCCTTGCCCTGGACAGCCTGTAGTTGAAGATCCTCTCTTCACGGGTGAGGCATCTGGAAGTGTAGGGCTTCATGAGGTAGGTTCTGAGGGAGAAGGCGTCATCCCCCACGATGAAGTAGGGCACATCTTGCGTGTCGTTGGGCAGGGGGTCTGGATCTGGGAAGCCCATGATGAGGTTGCCTTCCAGCCCCTCCTTGAGGTGACTGGCGTTGTATACCTGGGCATCTGAAGATGAGCCGTTGCCTGAAGCATCGATGTACATGAACTTGTAGTCAGCATCGACCATGGCAAAGAGGACGATGCTGAAGAAGCCCTTGTAGTTGAAATAAGTGGAGCCCAACTTGGGTGGTGCTTTGCAGGCCACGTGCTTGCCATCTATGGCTCCAACGGTGTGTGGGAAGTTCCACCTCTGATACCACTGCTCTGCAACTTTCTTCCATCCTTCATCAGTGGAGGGGCACTGGAGGAGCTCCTGCAGGTATTCTTCGATGATGGCCTGCACCACTTCTCTGACCACAATGCTGATGGTGTTGTGTGGCACCCTACAGCCGTACTGCATGCTCCTGTAGGTGGTCCCTGAGGCCAGGTGGCGCAGTGTCAGTGCCACCTTGAGCCCAGGTTCCAGGCTGGTCCGGAAGTTGGTGTTTGCCTTGGTCAACCTGGGTGTCAGGCGCTGCACAACTTCATCAAACATGGCTGGAGGCATCCTCATGAAGTTCTGGAATGCCCGAGTGTCTTCGTTCCTGAGCTCCACCATCAGCTTGTTGGACAGTCCGTACTCTGCTCTTCTCCCGATCCATCTTCAGACCCAGACGCTTCTTGGCCGCCTCTTTTTCTTCCTGTGGTAGAATTCACAGAGCCTGTAGATGGCTTCGCACTGTTGCAGAAGGATGATGGCTGCCAAAAGGATTGTGTTACAATCCACGGTGGACATGACTGGATGCTGTGGAAGAGCAAGAGTCAGATGAAGGCTGCAGAGGTCTGCACAGCTAGGCTGCTGGTCTGAAAGTGAGATGCAGACGAGTTGCTCCCCCTTTTTATAGGCAGTATAAGTGTCCCTTTGCATCCTCTAGGCATCCTCTAGGCATCCTTAATATCCGAGATAGGTCCCCTCTGTGAACGTTTTTTCCGTTTTAAATGCTGTTTCTGTGCTGCATCCGTTCTGCATCCGTTCCGCGTCCGTTCCGCTTCCTCCCTGCATCCGAGCGGATGCGAGTTGCGCGGATGTGCAGCGGATGCCTAGCGGATATAGCGGATGCGTAACGGATGCAGAACGGATGCGTAGCTGATGCAGAATGGACGAATTGGATACATTTTCCGCGCAAAAGTTTTGAGCAGCTCAAAACTTTCTAAGCGGATGAAACGTCAATAAACGGATGCTGGACGGATAGAGAGGAAGCAAAACGGAGGCAGTGAGTACATCGCGTTTTCCAACGGATGGCAAGCTTTTTTGTCCGTTTTACATCCTCTTTGCATCCGTTAGTGCAGTGTGACAGGGGCTTAAAGGCCTGACAGGGGGAGGCTATATTAATAAGAAGGCTTTCATCCAAAAATAGCAAACACAGAATAATATTAGAAGATGAAAGTTTGCTACCTCAATTTAGGCATATATGAAAAGTGAAATTCAAGACAATCTCTGTTGACTCCAATGAAGTCATACTAACTGAAGTGAACAAAAAAAGGCATATAAAAGACAAAACTACAAATGAAAAAACAAATCTAAAAAAACTCTGAGAATGTCACATTTTTGCTAGAGCAGACAACGAAAGGATAGAAGTCATGCCCTTTCAGCTTGGCACCAAGGAAAAAAAGGCTTTAGTCAAAAGATTTTTTTCTATCATCTGCTGAATGTGATTTATAAAGACCCCCCCCAATAAAAGAACATGTACTCCCATCTCATACTACAACTATTTCACAGAACATGATCTGTTAGCGAACAAAGATAGGTCTTCTCCCTGACTTGGAACTACTAGTCAGCATTACAGCTTGGGTTAAGTCAGGGGAATGCATCCAGGGCCTTTTTAAACCTGTTGTTGCTGCCAAAAGTTGGCATAATAGTATGTGCTGGTGGTATCGGCCTCTCTGAAAACTTGAGGTATTTTCCTTAGAATGAATGAAGCCCTCTAAGAATCAATGGAACAGCCTACAGTTTAAAATGTGACTTTTAAAAATATATACTTAGCTACTGAGGAGGGAATCGCAACTGATAAACAGGAATGGTATTTATTACACCTTGCAATTAACCTCACAATACTTGATGTTGAGTTGCCTTCCTGTCCTCTGGCACTTTTGATTCTGCTTCAAATAAAGCTACTCCCCAAAAATCAAAGGACAAGAAAGTATGTGCTTGTGAAAATGTGCTGGATCTAAAGTTCAGTGGGATGTTGTGCTGCAACAGCTAAATTAGACTGCCAGAGAATCCTAACAGAGATTCTCTTTAGGACAGCAACTCAATGTTCCATGGTGCTCAGTGAACCATTTGTGACCTTCTGACATTTAAATCTGAAAGCAAATTGAATGGGGAAGTCAGATTCACTTAACAATCATGATATTACCTTAATAACTGCAATGATTCACAAGTAAAATGGGGTTGTAAAATGGGGCAAAACTCAATAATGGTCTTGTTTAGGAACAGAAATTTTGGGCTCAACTGTGATCATAAATTGAGAACTATCTGTAGCAGAAATAACAGGAGAGTGAAGGAAACAAATAATTATGTGAGTTTAAAGAAAACATGGAATTCATAGGTAAACAGCAGCTAATCTTATCCAAATTTTTCAGCAATACCTTTAAAGGTTGTAAAATGGGGCAAAACTCACTGAACAAATATCTCACCTTGCAACATAAATTTTGGGCTCAATTCTGGTCATAAGTCCCTGTAATGGGACTCTGTCCCTGTCCTAATTACAGATATTAATACCATACACAATGCTGTTTAAAATTTGGAATTCTTTTGAATTTTCTAAAAGTTTCTAAAACTAAAAGAGACCCCAATTAATCCAAAGCTACACAATTGTGTGTAGCAACAGCATTTCAACCTTTAGGATTATCAGTATATTTGAAAGGGAGAAAGAGAGATCTCATTGACTTTTCGATCGATGAGATAATTAAGTTTTATGTTTAGAAGGCCCTGACTAAATTAAATTCCCTATCAAACTCTGATCTTTACAATGCAATGTCATGGTTTGAGCAAACATTTCTGAGGATCACCCAAAAAATATTGTGGTTTCTAAACTTTTCATGCCATAAATCTTTTTTTTTTTTTTTTTTTTTGGGGGGGGGGGGAATTGCTTTAAGCATTTTAGAGGATCAACAGAATCATTTGAAAACTAACAACAAATAAATGTGATGGCATGAAAATAGCTTCTGTATCCCTGTTCCATTTCTAAAGTTAGGGGAAATTAATCTAAAAATCTTATGAAAATCAAACCATCAAGTGAATCTATCTAGAATCCTACCCAGTATTTAAATAAGATATGCATTTCCTGTACTGCCATATAAATATAATAAATATTTTTTTAAATACAGACTTATATTAAATGCCTTATAAGGAATCTTATTGTACTGATTGTTTATGCTTGTTATATACCCCTAAATCTTTTGAATTTTATCATGCAAAATAAATGTTATTATTAATGGTTCTATTTTAACATTTGGTTTTTTTACTTGTTTCATTTTATCATGAATGCAATTTAATTTGGAAAATAAAAATACAAAGCAAAACCTATGCTTTCCTGTTTACTTAAGATAGATATATTTGTAGAATGTTATTTTTATTTTACCTCTCAGTTAATATAATAGGAGTATCCAATTTCTCTATAGGAAGCTTATGATTTTCAATTAGCTTTTTGAAAAGAAGGGCTTCTTCTATTCTGTATGGATTTAGCATCTCTATTTTTTCCTCAGAGGCAAGTATCCATGCATCAGGAAAATTTGGAAGGCGAATTAAGCAAGATTCTTCTTGATCTGCCTTTTTATGTTCAAGCCTGTGAAGATTTTGTTTGAATGTATCCATAGAGAAAGGCAGTTGTATAGTTTTTATTGCTTGGTAATCATCATGCTTCCTTCTTATTTGCGAGTCAAAAAGTGTGTCCAATTTTTGCTGGTTATTTAAGGAGTCTTTTAATTTGATCTTGTGTCTTCTCTCTCTCTCTTTCACTGAAGTTTGTATATTCTGACACATAGCTTTTCTGCTTTGCCTGTTGTATCGTTCCAGATCTTTGCCAGCTTTTTCCTCATATCTTACATAAACAAAGAGAATGGGAAAACAGAATATATGAATTATGTTAGCATAAAATGTTATAACAAATACATAATGTGTTGCTTTTCATTACCCAAAACAATTTCTTGCTTCATTTAAATAGTTTTCAGTCTCATTGTCACTGTATTTTCAATAACAATTCCTTTTTAATACATATATGGAGAGTATATTACAGCTGCAGTTCAATTATGTGGATTCATTTGTTCAAAGTTAGAGAGGCACTGAAAAATGCAACTTGTGACCATTTTTCAAAGCTATGGTCTCTGCAACATCGCCATGATCATGTGATCAAAATTCAAATGCTTGGCAACTCATTCAAATTTTCATATTCATATCATCCCCAAGATCATGTGATCATCTTTTACAACCTTCTGGCAAGCAAAGTCAATGGGGAAGCCACATCCACTTAACAACCAGGTTATTGGCTTATTAACAGCAGTGATACACTTAACAACTTTGGCAAGAAGGGTCATAAAATGGGGCAAAATTCACTTAACAAATGTCTCATTTAACAACATAAATTTTGGACTCAATTGTGGTCATAAGTTGAGGACTACCTGCATTTGCAGAAAAGACAAGACTACCTGCTTATATGCAGAAAAGAAGTAGGGCAAAAGGGAAAAATACTTTTGCATGAATTAGTCCATTTGCAAATTGCTGGATACATATTCTACTGTATACGCAAAATAACTTTTCCTCAGAACATTATCCCTTACTAGCTCCTTGGGAGGGTTAGATCCAGAAAACCATGAAGTTTACTTCCTTTTTAAATATTGGTTGTTCATAAATCAAAGGTATTAAATTGAATTGTAATTGCAGCCACGCTTATCAAAAACCACCCTTATCAGCCACATATTGGCAAACTCAAAGAAAGTATTTTTTTAATACAGAATTAAGTTCAACAATCTTACTTCTTTTTTTCTTCTTCATTCAATGAGTTCCACATTGCTTCCATTTTCAGCAGTAGTTTTTCTGAGTTTAACTTGGTAATTTCATTCAATGAATCAGGAGAATAGTCTTGAACAAAAAGTTCAAATGCTGACATGGATTTTCTGATAATCTTATTGCTAATTAAGTCATAGCTTGTAATCTGACCCCTTTTATCTTTTATCACATTTGGTTTTTTAACAATTTGATTGTTACTGTCTTCTTGAAGGCTACTCTTTTTCTTTGGAGTTCTTACTTCATCCATATTTGGAATTAAAATCTGAACAGGTTCCAGACTTTCTGCTCTGGAATTTTTAAATGCATTCCCTAGACTCCATTTATCAGCAGTTATTTCAGATGAATCTGCAGAGGTTTTGACTCCTCTTTCTTTTTGAAAATTATAATTTCTTGAATCGCTCTCCATGCTGTTTTCACATTCAATGTCCATTGCAGTATTATTATCTAGATTAAATGTTTCCTTATTCTGTCGATCTTGACAAAGTACATTGTTTGGTTGTTCATCAGGTATTTCAATTTCAGTAGCAGTATCATAAGAATGATTACATATTGTTTCATTGCCAACTAATCTGTTTTTCTGTACATTAGCATTTTGTATGTCATTACTAAGAGAATATTGTGAAGTACAAGCAAGTGGATTTATTCTTGTACAAGATTTGCTTATGACTTCTTGTTCACCTTCATTATTAATATCTTTTGAGGTTTTGTTGCTTGCATTCATTTCATAAGACACAGAGCTATTTAATGGTCCATATAATGATATCAAATTCTCTTCAATAGCAAGATAGATAGATTCCTAAAAAAATCAAAGAAACAATAATAAAAATACATCACTTATTGTTGCAGAACAATTTATTTATCCTCAGGCCACAAGAATTTTGCTTTTTTTAAAATCCAAGCAATATTAAAAGAACACAGACTCACAATTATTTTACTGCATCATCATAGTAAAATCTCTAGTATCTAATTACATATTATGAAAGAGAAAAAGGCTTAAATACTCTACCTTATTATGTACTAATACTTGAGATTTATCTGGTATTAAATTGACATCCACAGTAGATGGAGGAACAGTAATGTTGAGAAAGAAAATCGGGAATAAACGATTAAAATCCTTGTGTAATGTGCTATAGTACTGCTGAACAAGCTAAAATATTCATAAAAAAAGAATAAAGTTAACTCAATATTTTTAACTTTAAATTAAATATAATACCAAGATATTGTTAGAATCTAATGGATTACTTTTCATCAAACTGTGTAGGCAATGTTTCTTTTCCCTATGGTAACATTTCCTATATAAAGGTGCTCCAGAGAACCTTACAAAGTGCTATAATAGATCTTTGCTTCTATGACACTGGATTCCATAGTATCCTTGAGTATATATAGCAAGAATTATTGTCACATAACTGGGCTGAGGAAAAAAATAGTAGCTTTTATTAGGCTGCAACTACATAAAATTGATGCAATGGAACTTTGTTGCTGGTAAAGGGACATGTTACAAGTATGTAATACTATTTCACCTGTTATGTTCTAAATGCATGCTGATGCAGTACTTCCCTGTGTTAAAAAAGGCAAATTTACTGCCCATTAGTAATTACTGAGGAACAGGCTATATTTAAAAAAAAAACACCAGTTAATATGGGAACTTTTAATTTTATCTTAGGTTAAAGGGGAGGAGAACCTAGGTAACTAATTTCAATAATTAAGAACTGTCATCTCTATCCCATCCTACAATGGAATAAAATTCTAAAACTAAAGGGAATTTCAAAACAACTTGTGATATAGGCTTGCATTCTAATGTACAAAGTTAAAACTTGGGTTCAACTCTGTTATAGCTACTATTTAATTTAAACTATGTTTGTAAATCACAGAAATAGGATTGAAAAGGCAGTACCTTGAGGATTTCTTTTTGATACACTGGTCGGCTGTTTATAAAAATGTAACTTCTTTCTGAGTTTGAATGACCTGTCAAACTTCTGTCTGAATCAGGCTTTGGAACAAAGCCACTGAAAGATATCTATAATGATAATGAATAGATTGTTAAATGATTATTAAATGACACGGAATCAATAGAACTTTTAACAAAAAGTAAGTCATTTTGATACATGTAATAAATATTGGTATATAAATTGGTAAATATTGGTATATAAATAAATAGGTAAATATAGTTTTTTCAATAATTTCCCATGTAATATTTTACTTTTCAGTTATTACTTATAGAACGCAGAATCAAATGGTTGGAAGGGACTTTGAAGAGAGCTAATCCATCCATGCCAACTTTAGTTTATTTGATCCATTATTTATCCAAGAATGAATTTGTTTTGGCTCACTTTCTTTGCAGTTTCCTTTAAGGCCCGGTCCCACTGCACTTACGGATGCAAAGAGGATGTAAAACATTAAAAAAAGCTTGCCATCCGTTGGAAAACACTATGCATCCGTTGTGTACTCATTGGATACGTGTTTCATACGCTCTATCCGTCGAGCATCCGTCCACTGCGATTTCATCCGCGCAAGAAGTTTTGAGCTGCACAAAACTTTGTGAACGGATGAACTTTCCGTGTACGATGTAAATCCGCGACATACAAGCAACAAACATTCTATGTCCATTTATCATTCGTTAAAACGTCCGCTGTATCCTCTCTGCATCCTCTGGGCATCCTCGAAAATCACATCCGCTGCAGCTGAAAACGGAAAGAGGGAGGAAAGAAAAGATACACAGAACGTCTATACATCGTTAGTAGCACGGAAATAGGATGCGCAGTGAACGGTTTGCATCCGATATACATCCGCACGGCATCCCCTTTCTTTCATTTAGGTGTATGTGATGCATCCGCTTCATCCGCTATGCGTCCGCTTCGCAATTTTCCCCCGTAACCCCTTCGGAGGTATCATCCCCTTCCATCCGCTAGGCTTCCGATGAACATCTGTTTAACATCCCCGCTACATACTACCCATGTCCATACTTTTCTGTTCTGTTTATGCAAATTTTTGCCACTTTTTGGAGTGGATGACAATGTATGGGGCCACCCCCGAAATTTTGCTCGTCCACTGTGTCCTTTATGCATACATTTTGCGTCCGTCGGCCAGTGGGACCAGGCCTTAAACAGCAGTGACAACAAAATAAGCCTTTTTTGTGCATCATTTGAAATATTTTTTATTTATTTTATTTGGTTTGTCAATTGCTTACAAGATAATAGGTATAAGTAAAAACATAGTTATGAATACATGGTTATATATAAGAAAAATAAAAGAAACAATGGGACAGGGATGGGAGGCACATTGGCACGCTTATGCATGCCCCCTACAGACCTCTTAGGAAAGAGGTGAAGTCAATAGTAGAAAGTCCAGGGTTAAAGTTTTTGGGGTTTGGGGAAGAAACCACAGAGTCAGGTAGAGTATTCCAGACATTGACCACTCTGTTGCTGAAGTCATATTTCCAGCATTCAAGTTTGGTGCAATTAATCTTGAGTTTGTATCTATTGTTTGCTCTTGTATTGTTATGGTTGAAGCTGAAGTATTCATTGACAGGTAGGATATTGCAATGTATGATTTTATATACTATACTTAAATCGGACCAAAGGTGGCATAGTTCTAGGTTTTCTAGATCTAGAATTTCAAGTCTGGTGGCATAAGGTATTCTGCAAAGAGCAGAGAAGTGGAGAAATCTTCTTGTGAAATATTTCTGGACTTTCTCAACTGTGTTAATATCAGATACGTAATATGGGTTCCAGACTGATGAGCTGTATTCGAGTATTAATCTAGCAAATGTTTTGTATGCACTAGTTAATAGTGTGATATTACCAGAGAAAAAGCTATGTAAGATTAGGTTATCAATTCTTAATGCCTTTTTGGGTATGTAGTTACAGTGGGTTCTTGCACTTTGATCATTAGAAATGAGTAATTTGGATCATCAATAAGGTATTGACTATTCAGCCTGTATTTTATTTTCTGATTATTTTTCTTTTTGCCAATGAAAAATGTAAGACAATGTAAGACAGAGCATTTATTTGTTGAGATTTGAAGTTGCCATTTGTTTGACCATTCTGATACACAGTCGAGGTCTTTTTGAAGGGTAGCAGTATTGTCTCTGGTGTTGAATAGCTTTACATCATCAATGAAGAGAACACAGTTGCTCTTAATATGATCACAGAGGTCATTTATGTAGAGTATGAAGAGAGTTGGTCCTAGAACACTGCCTTGGGAGACACCACTGTTGACAGGTACAGAATAAGCATATTTATATGTAGTTTTCAAAATATAGCAACATATACTCATAGATTTGTGTATATATATGTTTCTCAAGTTGTATGTTCTTAATATACTGTACTTAGTATTAGTAATAAATACATACTTACATATCCATTATCCTATTCTCTTAAAACAATGGTCGCCAACTGGTGGGCTGCGAGAAAATTTTAGTGGGCCGCGGAGAAATCTCACCCCTAGACCAGCTCCCCAAGGCAATTAATCCAGGCTGCGCAGAAACACAAGGCTGTGCCGCCCACATGGCCCACGGGAACCCTCCCCGCCCACCCCTTGCCCAGCAAACTTGCCTACTAAATTGCTATTTTTCCTTTTTCCAACCATCAGTTGTTCTGCTGTTCTGGGAGATTTAGATTAGCTAGAAAGCAGGAAATGGTTGGATTTCTTGTTTTCTAGCTCGTCTTTAGATCTTTGGCTCTGCTTTTAAGCACAGCCGAACCTCCCTTAGTACTGAAGGTTCTATTATTCAGTGCAGACTCATGGCAAGCAAATTTTATGTGACAGATTCAGGTAGCCAATGGCAGATAGATAGATCACAGAATGATTCTGTGAGCAACTCAATCTGACTGACTGCTTTTGGGTAAAAGTTGCTCTTTTTAAAATAAAAAATTCAATATTTACATAATGGTGTGTTGTGAGTTAATTTTGTGAGTTGCTTACTAGCAAATTTTATGAGTTTGCTTGCAAGCAAATTTTATGTGACAGACCGAGCTAGCCGATGGCAGATAGATCTCTGAATGAATCAGTGATTCTGTGAGGAACTTAATCTGCCTGCCTGCTTTGCCAGATTTTGGGTAAAAGTTGCTATTTTTTATTAAAAATTCAGTATTTATATGAATACTTATAATATTTACATACAAGCCATGGCCAGTCAGTCACATGACCACCAAGCCACACCCACAGAATCCGTTAGTGGTCCTGGGGATTTAAAATTATGAGTTTGGTGGTTCCTGAGGTCCAAAAGGTTGGCGATTCCAGTCTTAAAGAACTTAAGAGGAAAGAAAATTCTGAAATGGCCATCATAGCTGGCAATATTTGAATGAAGCTTAAGAATGAGAAGAGAAAGGAATATAAAGTTGGTTTATAAGTTGTTACTTCTGTAAAACTTTTATGGACTTTCTGCTGGCACCAGTACTGAAGAGGATGAAAAGACTATTTGTAACATTAGATGGGGTGAAGAGTCACTAAATATGTTATACTCGTGACGAAGTCTGGAAATAATTTTTGCATAGATTTCTTTTCTAAATTATATCTTATTTTCTTTCTCCTCACTCTTTTTCTTTCATTTCTTCTTTTTGCACCTTTTATTCTATTTTCTTCTTTTTAAAAAAGTTTAGATTGTACTAAATTTTATTATTATAAACAAAATACTTAATAAAAGTACATAAAAAAGAACAAGGCTGAATTGCTGAGAAATGTCCATTGCAACCATAATGTCAGCCTGACATCAATACTGAAAGATTCTGGAAGAGATAATCAACACATTATCAACAGAAGTGAGGACACATGTACCCATCTCATCAAGCCCAAAGAAAGTCCGGAATGTTATAGGATGGGCATGGGCTGTGGGCAAGGGGTTTGGATTAGAAGACCTCCAAAATTCCTTCCAACTCTATTATTCTATGTTCTATAACGCAAATATAGAAGTAAAATAATGTAAAAAGTAAAAGGCCGCATTACTGAAAAATAAGCCCACTGCAACTTCAATTATCACTATTACCTTTAGGGGATGGGGGAGGATCATAGATTAGGAAACATTCCATCAGATGACTTTGATTCAAGCAATTTAAGAACTTAAACATAATATAGCCCAGCAGTGGGACAGATAGAAAAAATAAAGACAGTTTGATCTTTGGGATTAGTTTGCTATATTCTCTGGGGGATTTTTGATTTAGCATGTTTTCAGAAAATTTATTGAAATATGGATGTTTTAATGTTTATGTTATTGTCAAACCATTACTCAAATGACAACAAATGAGATGTAAATAATATTAATTTGAAATAATACTGGAAGAAGTAATTTATGTAAAGGCTTAGAAACTTAACTCCAGATCTTCACGGTGTTGCTGAAAAGGTACCATGTTCTTCATAACAGCAGGTCCCACTACTTCCATGAAAGCCATTTTATGGTCTAGTACCCTGTTCTTCTGCCATATGATTGTCTGAAAGGCAAATTTATAACATTAAATTGAAATGTATGTATATAATAAGGACAAGATCTACTCACAAACATGGAATGGAATGGCACACTTGTCCTGGGTTTTTAACATTCTGTTCCGAAACACATGTACTTTCTTATGAGGACAGAATATACTGTTGGTCCTTTGGTATGTATTGTGTAGCAACTGGGCTGTCTGCCTAGAGTTCCTTACCTATTTTGTTGTCTAGTGACAGATTTTTAAACAACTGGGAAGTCTACAAATACACAACTGTATAACCCTTAAAAACATCCACAATGACACTGGATTCACAAATACCATCAGTGTGACTTGAGAAAGAAATTAGCCAATACATTCCTTACTTCAATATATTAATTACAAAACAATAATAAAATTGGTAACAGCATACCAGAAAACAAGTATAAGATAACAATAAGCATTTTTTTTAAAAAACCAATTGTAGAATGCTAGTACTGTTAACATGGTAAAATGAATGCAGATAGAAATCTCACCTAATTCTAGTACTTGAATTACTACAGAATCTCAGTCATTTTCAATATATATATACCAAATTCTACCTCATTAAAAAATTCACACGTTCAGTTCATATTAAATCAAGTTTACAGTGCATAAAATACAGACAAGGTTTACTCTTATTTGTTTAAAGCATGGCATTCAAGTTTCAATATTTAAAAAACAAAATTTTGTTATTCAGATTTATTGTAAATACATTTTTTATCATTTTTATAAAAGTATTTTCAAAAAGGTAAAATAATAAAACAGACAAAGTTAGCAGAATTCCATACACACTGCTTTCAATTTTACTTTACTTCATATATTTCTCATAATCATTATATTTTATATGGAAATAAAGAGAAAGAAAGTAGTATTTGGTAGCTTTTGTACAAATCTAAATGAAATTTACATAAATAGTTCATCAAGTTAAATTATTGTTGTGTATTTTATTTCCAACTCACAAATTTACTTATATCAATTCATTAGTGGTTAATAATTATCATATACAGAATAAACATTTATGTTTCTTTCATGCTTAGAAATTCCCAATTTTAACACCTTTGAAATAGTACAGCAGTAATAGTACATACATACAAATCCAATAGATCTACTTTCCAATCTATAGGGTCTATTTAATCTATCTATAACTGAAGTTAAAGTAGCTCTCAGGTCATTATCAAGAAAGAAAGCGATAAGAAATAATTGAAAATTGATAGAAATATGGTAAGCAATAGAAAACTTTTAGTAAATGATCTAACCAGGCTATGCTACCAAATCTGGAGAATGACAAGAGTCAGCAAGGGAGTTGAAGAGATAATTCAATCTTTCAATATAGAAAAAAGAGACTTAGATAGGAGCCAGAGTGAGCAAGCTAATAATATACAATCGTTTTAATTTCATACCCAAACAGAATAGGGCTTAGGATCATCCAATTAGAGCCTTACATGGAAAAGGGTGTTCAAACGGACATAGAAAAGGTCAAGGAAGAAAAGACATTGTCAATGCATCCTGCACAACTGAGAAAGTCAAAGAATACAAAAATATGTTAATGTGTGTTTCACTGATATCGAAAAGCCTTTGATTATGTCACATTATGAATCATCTTCAGAAAAATGAGAAAGCCACAGCATCTCAATTTTGTCGTTTGAAACCTATACATAAATCAGAAAGCCAAAATAGAGCAGAAGATAGAAAAGCAGACTGGATTCAGGTCTGAAAGGATTATGAATAGGGCATGTATTCTCCTCTTACTTATTCAATCTATATGCAGAATACATATGGAGAGAATTTGGATTAAAAGATGAATATGGTTTTAAATTGAAGGAAAAATAACAATATCGAATATCAATAACCAGGGCTATGCTGACGACACTATTCTAATAGTTGAAAATGCAAATGATCTGCAAGCTTTCGGAATGAAAGTCAAGGAATACAGTGAAAAAATGGATTAACATTAAAGAAGCCAACAGGTCGAGAAATCAGGTTAGAACTGACAGAGGTTGTCGCATCTCTAGGTTCTCCGTTTTAGTATTAAGTATTAACAGAAAGGAACCATCACTTAAGAAATACTCTGCAGATTAACACTTGATAGAGTAGCCATGAAGGCCTTGGAAAAGACATTCAGATGCTGAGATCGGGATCATGAAGGCAATTATTTCCCCATAATATTTTGGAAGTTCAAGTCTCTGAAGAAGTAAGATAGAAATAGTTTTGATGCTTTGATGCTGGAAAAATTTCTTGAGAATACTATGGATAATCAAAACTCTCAAGTGAATCATCAAATAAATAAACTCTGAATTCTAATTTAAGCCTCAAAACACTGTGGACACATTACACGAAGACTATTTTTTTTGAAGAAAACTACAATGTTGGAAGTGGCAGGAAACAAAATCAGAAGATGATAATCACCAGCAAGGTAGATGGATTCCATTACAGCATCAATGGATGCAACTATGCAAGATCTGAAGAATCAGACTGGAGAAAATCTATGTATTGTAGTTGCTAAGAGCTGACATCAACTTTAGAGCAATGAACGAATGAATGGGTTTCAGAATTACTGGATTTTCCTTCTATACTACAGAACACCCATGAAATCAATCTGAGTTGCAGTAAGGTTCTTGCATATGCAAAATCTCCTATATATAATACGATTAATGAATCTTTAATTAAATTAGTTATTAAGGATACACAATCTACACACTTTAAAATTGAGATGTAATATAATTATGCCAGAAAGAAAATAACAAAGTCCTGCAATTTTTTAACAATGGAAGTAATTGTTTGGGATAAAAATAATCATGGATTAAGCTATGGATTAAAAATCTTAACAATTAAACATTAAGTTAAATTTAGTTTAATCATCCAGATTGCATGTAAATTAAGATACATGTAGTATAATTCACAGTGAGGAAAAAAATCAGGGCACTCTGGAGCATGACAACTTGCTAAATACAAAATTCAGAGAACAAATGCAGTTAATATCCTAGGCATTTATATTTACTTTTTAATCCTAGATTGGTACTATTTTTAACTGATTCATAGTCTAATGGAATTCTTAAAGTCTTGGTAAAATACTACAGTACATTTATGATTCTTCATTCTATCTCATAACAGGTTTCCTGAATTCTTTCATTTATAGCTTTGACTATACTCTGAAGATTATGCTATAAATACACTGTCATACACCCCCCCCCCCGTATTTTCTAGGTCATATAATTCTCAGGACCATGATGAGCCAAGAATGAATCTGACTCTAGGCAGTATGGTAACACTGCAAAAGTACGCTATCAAAATATACTATTACATAGAGACCATCTTAGGTTTAGTGAAAGCTAGCCAAATATATCTTGTCTTCTCTCTGTTTCATTGAAGATTATAAGAACTGATAGTTTACAAAGTGGGCCAGAACAGCCACTGGTATTAAGCATCGGGGGCATCTTCCCCAGGTAAAGCCCATCCTCTGGCTCCAATTGAAATGACCTCTGTTCGTTACCACTTGGATGTAACAACCTACCCCAATCCCCCAGATATTTCATTACCCTGGCCTCTGCCCTCCTGCTTCCCTTCCCTAAGGGACGGGGTATCCTGCATCCCAAACACACAACCCACCTACCCAGAGTCAACCTGGAGCTAGGGGGTAGTAGCAGGACCTGAATGGCTTCAGCACTCACTTTCAGCACAAATGGGTCCCCTATCATATTATGTTAAATGAAATTAAAATGAAATCTAATTTAAGTTTATGACTTAGGATACTCACTTTTATGCTCAGTGTATTCTTTGACCCTCTAAAACTTAAGTATTCCAGAAAATAAGCTATTTTCTGCATTCATTTTGTTTCATAGGAGGCCCAGTGAATACTTCAATAGATAATCCAATAGACAACATCTGTGTACCATGCTAAGATATAAATCTTAATTTAGTTCATCAGATTTGACAGCTGGTTTATGAAACTGATTTTTTGGGGGAGAGTCGACTAATCATAGCTCTTCACTTGGATGAAACAGAAAGGATGTCTAAGCACCCTGGTTTTTCTCACTGTTGGCACAAAAATGGGTCATATTTGAATGGATATATTCATATTATATAATTCTGATTTCCTAAACAGGTTCTTAATCTTTTTTCAGCTTGACACTAAGAAGAACATAGCCATTAAGGTTTTAATCCTGACACAACTCAACGTGCAATGTACTCCAGAGTAAAAATATCTCATATTTTTATGAAAGAAAGCTACTTCTAGTCCAGATAGATTGCTTAAGAGGCCAGATCTAGTCCACAGACTGCCAGATGGACATACCTGTTTTAAAAGTACTAATTTTAGAAAGTTGTGTTAAAAATTTGTAAGCAGATGAGGACATGTGTACCACTGAAAACTAATGCCTGATGAAAAATAATACTATCATCAGGAGTTGTTTGGATCCATAGAAACATTGCAAAGTACTTGTAAATTCCAAAGATGAATTCAGTGTCCTCAATTAACAAGCCACATTTTTTTAAAAAAAATGTTGTTTCTTAGCATATCTTGTGTTACAAATCTCAAATCACAGCACATCAATTGGGACAATAAATAAATCCTTGGGTCTGCTTTGCAGGATTTGAAAATTAATTTTCCTACTGGATTTTCCCACTGTCAGTGCTAAGAACAGATTCTTCCACAACTGGCAGACTCAGATTTCTCCTTGCTCATCTGAATCCTTCTTTTGAAAGGGGAGGTATTCCTGAGAAACAGATGACAGAAAAGTTTTGGACAGATGAGATGGCTAGTGAAAGAGACCATTAGAGATCCAAAGTCCAAAGAGTGCAGACTGCTGAGCCACTGAATGAATAATTCTAGCCAAGTTAAGCAAAAGCCAATCACATCCTACTAAAAATTAAGACTCCCCTTTTTCCATAGCAGAGGAAACAGTAAACAACATCGACATGAAAAAACAGCGAGACCCAGAAAATACAAATTGCAGGTTTGTTCTGTAAAAAGTTGTTTGTTCTCATTTCATCCAGTCTCTCATAGCTTCCATATATTCAGCAAGAACCTCAACTATATTATTGCTGGTGTGAAGTGACAGGGTACAACTAGATATTATCAACATCCAAAATCAACAGATGAACATTTCTAACAATTTCGTATGGATGTTAAGATAATAGTCAACCCTTGAGATACATTACACGGGAACAACCATAACTATTCCTCTCCTTTAACTATGGACTGAAACTCTCTACTCAGAAACACCATAAAGAGCACACTCACTTCTTGTAACAGTCCAGAAAGATATCATGGCTGATGATATTTAACACTACTTGGAAATCTATCAGGTCTGAACCTAATTGGGAAGAATTAAGATATTCTGCTTCATCTAGGGCTCTCTATGCCCTCCTGCATTCTGCAATGTTTCTTCCAAAAAGGGAAGCCTGGGGACAAGACAAAGCTATCTAACATGGTTGGATTCAGAAATAACTTCAGGAGTAAATACTTTATTGCTTCCATCAAGGACGATGGTACCATTTCTTGTCATAAAGAGGCATTTTTCATGTACTGTATCTGGAAATCTCCTCCTAGTTACCAGAAGGAGCCAAACAGACCATTAATCCACCCCTCCAACCCAAAAAGTAGATCTAAGATTACAAAAACCCTATTCACTTCCTTGGATTCCACAAATTGAAAACATTTTCAGATAACCTTGCAATATTTCTCACCAAACCACTCACTATATTCTATCCAATCGACATCTACTTTTGAGCTAAATATGTGATTTGTTCACATGGATTCTCGCAAATAAATTAGTGTGCAGGAGAACCATTCCACTTACTCTTCCTGAAAACATTCTGGATAACCTTGAACAGAATGGTGCTAAATGAGAATTTGTATAACCACTGTATGTATATATGTATGTATGTGTATGATGTATGTATGTATGTAAACTGTAGGCACGTCTCCCATATAAGATGACTTTGGGCAGTGTTATATAACATACAGATGTTAGTATCTCATATCCCTCTGACCACATACAGTCTTTGTCTTCTAATACTCTATGCTCTAAGCAATTTGGTCACTTTACTTCTTGGAGTTTCTTTGCAAAGTATTAGGAAATATGTTGGCCTGCATGCTGTCCCTTTCCAAATCCCCAATCTAGCATTTTGTCTGAGGGCAGGAGGGTGACAGAGTATACTCTCAAAGCTTCTGCCTCTAGGCATCATCTCACTCTCTCTTTGCATCCATTTAGCAGTTAAAACTAAGAAAAAAAAGGCAACTATAAAAAATCCCTTGTGTCCTACAGAAGATATCTCCAAGACAATTTTTAAATTCAAATGGCAATTCTTGATCAGTGCCAATTCTTAATCAGAGCCAATATGGAAATATCAAAGAAACCTGAGTATTTTTTTTTGCCTTTTTCTAAGAAAAAAAGAAAAATTGACTGATATCCCAGTGTAATGTTCAGCAACTAATATTTGTATAACTAAATACAAAAATGAAAAAAGCTCCCAAATTTCTTTCTCATGTTATTTGACAAAGACATTTGCTCTTTCCCACAGGATATTGAAATAATTGATACAACCCACAAGAATTTTAAAATAATTGACATACCCCACAGGATCTGAAGAAAGACGTTTACACATTTTACACTGAACCTACTACTATTTGTGCAAGCAGCTAATATAATTTTCTGCTGTAAATGCCATGCTGCCATTTGAAAAATGTGATGGATGAGAAACAAGATGAGTGAAGGAACTGGTAATAGGATACAAAAATGTCACCTTTAGGTCAACACTTCACATTCAACCTGTTGGGGGGGGGTTGTTGTTTCATTAAATATTTAACAGCTGAGAGACAGTAAGATGAGTTGGTCTCAGTCATTTCCTAGTAGACAGGTGTCCATCTTCTCCACATACACTTACTAATCAATAAGATTTTCTTATGCTAGTAAAAAAGCTTCCTCTTTCCTTTTTCACATAGATATGTGCTCTCATTTTTTTCAAACATTCCCATTAACACTATTTTACTTGGACCCTGTGGAAAGTGACTAGGGAAATCCTAGTTATAGTTAGCCACAAAGTGCTATCTCAATTTGTTGTATCATTTCAAAAAGAAAAAGGGCATTAGTACTTACCTAATACGCCCATTCTCTGTGAGCTGTATAGAGCATCCAGAGATGGGAGGTGCTTCAGTCTCTTCTAGAAAGGCTTGGCTTAAAACTCCAGGACGCTCCTCTTCCTCCACGGAACTTCTCCTCAGCGTCCCCCAGTTTTGCGAAGACTGAGTGCCAAAGTCCGGAACTCATCACCTGATCTAGATCCCTGACTGGAATAGAACCCCACCAGACGGAAAGAAATGAGTGGGGCTGGATGCTTTTCACAGCTCACAGAGAATGGGCATATCAGGTAAATACCAATGCCCTTCCTCCCATGAGCTGTTCAGAGCATCCAGAGATGGGACATACCAAAACTTGGCCTGTCCTTAGGGAGGGACTCTGTCTGGAACGAAATCCACTCCTATAATCTGTGGACCCTCTGCAGGACTCTTCTGCCAAATGAAGCATCTGCTAAGGCGTAGACATCAATTTTATAATTTCTGACAAAGGGGGATGGTGAAGCCCAAGTTGCCGCTCTGCAAATTTCGTCTATGGAGGCCTGTGTGGCCCATGCTGATATTGCCGCACTCCTTGTTGAGTGGGCTGTAATGTCCTTAGGAACTGAGATGGACTGGCATTCGTAACTTTTAGCTATGGTAGCTCTCAACCATCTACCGATGGTTGTGGAGGACACCCTTTGTCCTAAGGTGAATGGGTTGAAGTATAGAAATAGAGCCTCAGATTTTCGAAATGCCGCTGTGCAGTCTAGATAGATGCGTAAGGCCCTTCGCACGTCAAGTCTATGCCATTGATGTTCCAGCCTATGAGATGGTTTCGGACAGAAATTTGGAAGGACCAACTCCTGCGCTCTGTGGAAGGTTGAATTTACTTTAGGAGTGAACAATGGATCCAAATGGAGAATTACTCTGTCCGCATGAAACATGCACAAGTCCTTATGCATTGACAATACCACCAATTTGGAAATTCTTCTAGCTGATGTGATTGCAATTAGGAAGGCCACCTTATATGTCAGGAATTTAAGACTAGTCGTTCTAAGAGGCTCAAACGGGCTAGTTGTAAGAGCGGTTAACACCTTGTTGAGATCCCAGGTGGGATAGCGGTGAATTACAGGAGGTCGTAAGTTTGTGGCACCCTTGAGAAAACTGCGGACATGTGGAAGGTGTGCTATGGAACGGAGGTCCCCCAGGTTATCACCGAGGCTAAAGCTGCCACTTGTCTACGTAACGTATTTGGAGATAGGCCCTTGGTCAACCCCTCCTGTAAAAAGCCCAATAATTGTCCTATTGATGGAGCAGTTGGGTCAATCCTAGGTTGCCTCAGGAATTGGCTAGCCAGTGCTCAATGGAGGAGATGTGCCTATGGGGGGTTGTCTAGGAACAGCCTGTCTGGGCTGGGTAGATAAGTCCAAGGGCCCCATCAATGGGTTTGGGTTCTGATCAGTCATGGCCCTCTTGTCTGCCTCCCTGGCTTGTTTTTGCAATTGTCTTTCCAATGCTAGGTGCCTTCTATGGGCATCTTTATCTGCTGCCTTAGAGGCCTTTTTGGGGCCCACAGGCTTGTCATGGGGCTTACTTAGCCTGGAGCTGAAAGCATTGTCATGTTCCATTTTGGATGATGGATTGTCTTGCCTCCGAATGTCAATTTAATTTTTTATTTTTAAAAAAAATTATTATGATTATTATTGATATTGATAATAATATCCCCTGCAGTTGAAATCAGAACTCTCCTTCAAGAAGGTAAGATTGTATATTTATGGGAATAAGAGATTGGATGGTGAATAGTATCTAAGGGTCCCAGCAAGGGAAACCCCCAAGTGCTCCAAGTGAGAGAAGGACTCCGGATCCCTGATCCCAGCAAGGGAAACCAGCTATTACAGGCTCTGATGTGACTCCTTGCCTGTCAGAGACAAACGCCCCGCAATATAACTGTCACTCGCAATTTCCAATTGAGTAAATGATCCAAAGGCAAATACAGAGAAATGCCTGTAAAATGGGTAGTTGTTTAGTTCCACGTTAGGCAGAGGAATAGGTAAACCCAGGGAAGGCATAATGGAAATTTAATGTCTCGGTCCCCAGCAAGGGAAACCAGTGAGAAATGGAGGCTGTGGTGATTAGGCAAGAAATCGAGGCAGCTGTTGAAAAGGGCGGGAAGCGGAATCACCGGTGTTAAGCCTGAGCTGTCTGGAGAGCTGCTGCTGCTGCTGCTGCTCTAATTGAGATTTAAAACGCTGCTGTTAAAAGAAAATAGTAAGGCCAGGAAGTCGTGGCTGTGAGCGTTCCGATCGTAAGCAGATGATCGGAAGGCAGATAAGGCTGTTTGCTGAAGAGAGAGCCTCAAGCTGCCTGCGGAGAGGCAGGCTCCGCTAATTTGCGAGGGAAAGTGATCGGAATGGAGATAAGGCTATTTTCTGAGGCGAAAGCCTCAGGCTGCCTCTGGGCAGGCTCTGCTAATTTAAGAGGAAAGCTATTTTAAAATTGTTAGTTTTTACCTAAATTGAGGGGAAAGCCTGAAAGACCGAATTAGATGGTGAAGGGTTTTAAAGATCCAACCTGAATTTGAGCAAAGCCATTCCAGTCAGAGAGTGCACAACCTCATACATGAAGGCTGAGCTAAAACTGGGGGATGCTGAGGAGGAGTTCCATGGAGGAGGAGGAGCGTCCTGGAGTTTTAAGCCCAGCCTTTCCAGAAGAGACTGAAGCACCTCCCATCTCTGGATGCTCTGAACAGCTCATGGGAGAAAAGTCTGACAACTCAGTTGTACAAATAACCTTCCATAGACTCCCATTTTAGAATGGATTAAGAATACCAACATTAATCCCAATTTGCTTACAAAATATAAGCAGCAATTCTTGTGTGCACCCAATCAATTTTGCTATTATTTCTAGTAACTTTACTAATTTGAAATATTTTAAGTGGCAAAGAATTTGAAACTGTTTTCCCCAAACACAAATGGGAATTCAGATTCCTAGAAGTCACATCTCCTTCACAGAGCAAAAAGCAGATAAAATTTCCAGGTAGTGAAAATATAGGATTTTTTTTTACATTCATTAACAGGCAATAAATAAACATCTAATACCCCCAATCCTTTTTGCTTCCAATAACAGAAACCTACAAAACCCATAATAAAAACGATAAGAAATGACCTCACTGTGATCATTATATCATTCAGTTTGCTTTCAAGGAACATGATGATGAAAGAGAAAAAATACCTCTTTTCTAATACAACCACAGTGGCAGGAGTATCAACATTATCTGTATTCAAAGAATGCCTTGCCTTGGCAGGATAAACCTTCACAAAAGATGATACACAACCTAATCTAGGATGTCAAAACAGCAGTAGTTCCAAGGGTTCTCTGTTCAGCAAACCATTATTTAACGCAAAACATTCTTTAAAAAATATAATTATCCCAGGTTTTCAGGTTCAATAATATGAAAATATCAAGATTACTAAGAAAGCAAACCAAGAGACATTCTGTTACCGTTTGTCAATCTATGGGGAAAAGGGAGGAGGGTATAAAAGCACACATGGTGTTTTAAAAAGTTTTCAGAAATGAAATGAACAGGGATAGGGAGAGGATATGGAATAATATCAATCTAGTAACTGTTTTGAATATTCTTGAGTTCTTTTTTTTAAATAAATTTTTATTCTTTAAAAACCAAGAATACAAAAATCTCATAACTGTTAACAGAAATGAGATTTTTGTATTTTTGGTTTTTAAAGAATAAAAATTATATATATACACACATACACACACACACACACACACACACACACACACACACACACACACACACCCATACAATTTAGAGGAGGAGACTGGCCATAGGAGGTTATATGTGATTTTGGGAATCAACTAATGACAGCAACATATTTCTCCAGCTTCCAATTGCAGGGAACATTCATGAATATTCTGGTTTTACAATGTTCCTTATATGTTTGCAGAAAATACATATTTATTGTAAAGTCCACATATATCTCCAGAAACAATGACAGAGCCATAAATGCATCAGCCACATTTCTATAGGACATTACATATCTGATGAGATTCCAAAAGAGGATAAATATATGTTAATATATCATAAATTAATTTACTACATGATGTACCATGTGATGAAAGCATTATATGCAAGAGGAAAGTTCACAGCCATTTTTAGAACAGTAGAACAAGATACAATGCAATCATGAAGTATGGCATGCTCTGTGCTCTATTTATTTATTTACTTACAAGATTTAGATGATTACTCAACTCCTTAAGGATGACTGACTATATTCAATAGTCATCTATATCTTTTTTATTTCTAATTTTATTAAAAATTACAATGATAAAAAACTAATACAAACTAAAAATAGAAGTTTTCTTCTCTTTTTTATTTTCTTTCCAAAATGTTATTTCAAATCCATCTGGATCTTTATTCCAAAATCAAAGTTCTAATGATTCATTGGTTTTTTTCTGATGTCTTTTTAAAAAATCTTTATACTTATATTTAAATTTTATTTCACTAAAGGATGAAAGAAACTCACCCAATCTGTCAATCCAAATGTTTCTAATAGCTGAAAAGCAGCTTATACGGAGAGGTATTACAAAGAATCAGTCTACTTGCTGGTTCTTTATTCCACTACAGTTGGCTCCACTTTCAGCCAGTCAGCTATGTCCAATTCAACATTATACTCCTATCCATTCCATTCCCTAGCTCAACTATTGATCCATCTTCTTGTTGTCAGCTGGCAAGCCATGTGTACTGTATATGTATAATTATATAATCTATAATGTCCAATGAGTTGTCCCAGCACAGTTCCATAAATACTTTTGTACTTCTGCGATAGTGACTTATTACCCATCTCTATATTACACCAGTGCCTCAGTTTTGTTCATAATTCTGTGGCTACATACATGCCGGAATAACAGAAACTGAGAGACATGTTCATAGCATGTAGAACTTTACATGGATTTTCTGCCACATAATGCATGAGTTTACAATAACATTCAAAGGGTAAATTTAATTCAAGTTTCAAACATTCAAAGGCTTGATGTAGGTCAGGAGATGACCAGGCTGAGCCTGAGAGACGAGTCAAATGGTCATCAGTCATGAATTCCTTTGTGTTCACAAGCAATCTAAGTTCAGCCCACCTTGAATTCCTTTTCTACTGCCAAATTGCTTTGACCGTTAGTTCAGATTCTTGCAAAGAGCTTAAGCTTGCAGCAAATCTTTTATCCATTTGAACTGCCTGGATCTCCTGATTTCCTGGCACTTGACACTTACAATACAATTTCAGATTCAAAAACATAACCGTAATATCTTGTCTCACAATTTTCCCTTTCATTTCCAACCAGCTATTTCACTTCTTTCTACATAAAGAAGATGGATTCAGGATTAGAATGTACATAGACTAACAAGATTGTCATTAAGTTCTATATTGCAACTATAGCCTTTTATATTACACCAATATAAACTCATATGCTACCAATTTCAAAAACTTTTTAAGTTTGTTCATGATCTCTTACCTTCATGCTACTCTAATTATTCATGTAGGTGCCTAATTTCAGCCTTTTATAATATCCTATATCTTATCTTCTCTGATATAAATCTATAGATGCACTCATGTAAAAGTGTGAAAGAAAAAAAATGAAAACCTAAGACAATGTCCTTCAAACTTTGAGAGTAAAAAGCAAATACAAAGAATAAATAAACCTGAGTACTGGAACAAAAGAAAAATAAAATGTAAAGAGCAGTCTAAATGTGCTCTTACATAACCTAAACCTGTATCTTTTATTCAGATCAGTTTACTGTATCTATACAAAATGATGGTAGTAAAGATCACAGAATGCAAAGCTCTCCCTCCATAATAATTAAATGGATTTGTTAATTAAAAGTCTATTCTGGCTATGTATTTAGCTTTGTTCCAATTTGTGTCATAGCTAATGAGCGACCTCTTGTGTTAAAAGTTTTAAACCTATGCTTTCAATAACCATATTAACAAAGAAAAAAGAGGCAACAGGCTGAGATCAACAACTTCACAACTTGTTAGTACTGAATCTAAATTAAAATAATTTGATCTTTTGCTCAGATTTGCATCACCTGTGAAAATATCTCCAATTTCATGACATTACAATTCCCTGTGGTAAATATTTGCTGCTCTTCCAAAACTATCTTCTTACTATTGTTGGGTTGCTCCTACAGCATTGACAAGAAATAACATGCAGCTATTTTGTTTCCTCCTTAACTGAAGCCATTTTTTTTAAAGGATGTATTGGTGAAAATAGAGGAAATGGCTACAAATATAGGATGATACTATCTGGATCCATTTCAACAAATTCAAAGGAAAAAATAAAAACAAATGATCAAGCATTGTCTGGTAGCATATATTACATACTTCCTAAATTTTTGGCCAAAAACACATATATGTTATCTGTGTTTTAGCTTTTATTTTCAAGAACTGTAAGTTTCTACCCTGTTTACCCTAAAGGCTATGAATGCATTTTATATTTTGACCCTAACTTGAATTAAAGGTGAAAGTTATATTCCCAACAATGTATAGAAATATTTATTCTTTTTTCCTTTAAGTGTGTTCAGAGGTGAAATTTGTTTCTGCAGTGTCATCTTAATGCCATGGAGCTATGTAAAACCAACTTGGACCATGAACGAATCAGCTGAAGGTAAAATAAGCAATTTGAAGGGAACCGGAAGGTAACTTTCCATTGTAGCAAATATTTCTAAACAATTGTGAATTGGATTTATTTAGCCCTAAGACTACTGTAGCTCTGAGTAAACATACATGATCAATGTTCTTTCCAAGATCATATTTCTTTTTTATGAAAAGAATATTACCTAAATTTTTCAAAAACTAATCATACACAAACATATATAAAAAGCACTTTTGCAAGAGTAGGAACATGAAATATTTTAATAAATTTCATCTGCCCATTAGATGTCACTCTTGTCTTTGAGATAACCATGCAGAGATTATGGCAGGGTTCTTTACTGAAAAGCAAAAGCAGATTTTGATTATGAGACACAGCAATTTTATAAATTTATTACCTTGTTATGCGTAAACATTATTCTCAGTTCTGGTTTTATAATGCCATATGCCATCAACAGCTTCTGGGTTTTTTTAATTTCTTCCTTACATTTCTTATCTGTAGAATAAAACTGTTTTCTTACAGGCAAATTCTTGAACAGCTTTTGAACTGTTACAGTTGTCCCTACCAAGAAGAGCAAGGAGAAGCAAAGAAAATTAACTTACAGAGATGTACTTTCAATTCTATTAATATATCCTTTTATTCTTTTAAACTGTTAATAAGTGCCTTTAACGATAGCATCTACTTTGACCTTGGCTGCATCTATCGATTCTGATGATAGTTTATTCTTTTAGCTCTTTAAATTGAGAAATATCAAAGTAGTTGTAGTCAAGTAGTTGTATACCAAAAAGAACTGGTGTAGCAGTGATTAGAATGCAGTATTGCACAGGCTAACTCTGCTCACTGTCAGGAGTTCAATCCTGACAGGCTCAAGTCTTCTATCCTTCCGAGGTCAGTAAACTGAGGATCCAAATTGTTGGAGGCAATATGCTGACTGTGTTAACTGCTTAGAAACCACTATAAAGCACTATGAAGTGACATATAAGTCTAAATGCTATTGCTACTGCTAAAAGCTGTAGTATTTCAGCAAAGTTAAAAAACACAGCAAGTCATACATGCAAATAAACAGAAACTCTCAAATTTTGCAATCCATAAGTCACTAAAATTTCAAATAAGATTGACCCTTTTCATCACTTTGATGCCATAAATTTTGAGATTTAGGATAGAGGAAAACAATCTACCATCTTCTATTTTGAGCTTGTGTCATTTCTTGGTAATAAAAAGTTAGAAAATTTGGTCCTAGTTGTTATATTCAGAGAACTGAAAACTTAAAAAAAATAGTTGGATGTCATTAAGTGTAGATCATGAAAGCATGAATACTGAACAATTAGAGTAAATTAACCTTGAGATCCCTGCCAACTCTATAATTTTGATTAAATAATCATTTTTGTTGCATAGTTAATCAGTTTTATCCAAGACTATATGTAACTGAAACGATCAGAAGTTGCTTTCTGATTGTTCAACCTCAAGGTCACACCTGGTCCTTTGCTGTAGTTTTCCTTGTGCTGAATTTTTCACTGCAGAATCTCTCATACGTAGAACCAATTTTATAAAGAGTTATACATATTGAAAGAATATGAGTACACTTCATGAGTGTACTCAGAGTTAGCCTGTGCAATACTGCATTTTAATCACTGCTACACCAGTTCTTTTTGGTATACAACTACTTTACTTCAATTTGATGTGTGTTTTTTCATGTCTGACTCATCTAGTCTTGTTATTTTGAAAACCACAATTTTAATTACCAATTCAAATTTTAAAATATTATCCAATTGTTGTTCTCTTATATGAAACAGAAGAATCAGAGTTACTTATGGCCGTGAACTAATGATCTAAAGATAGTTATATAAAGGGACTAAAAGCCACACCTGTTCCAAGATGAGATGGCTTCTGAGAAATTATATGACCGCTTCTATCAAAATGATACTGGGTACTAAAATCATCAGCAGCTGTCCTTGTTGTAATAGAAACCTAATAATAAAGAATCTTATGTCAAGTAAACAACTAGGAAAATATATATGTACATTCTATTACCTATGTAATTCTCATAAACCATGATAATTATTAATTATACTTGTATTTTCCTCAAATCTCAACAACTCTTTGCACTTACAATATCATGATAATCAATAATGATAGTTCCTAGAAATGTAAAAATCATTAAGAGAAGGAAGTCTTGACAGATACATTTTCTGTGATATAAACAACCTAGAAAGGGCTTTGAAATAGCCTAACTTGATTTTCAGGAGAAAATAAGTACTTTGATATTTCAAGGTATTGCCATAAATCAAGTAATCCTCAAATCACACACAAGGTTTAATTATTTAGGAGTCTTCTAAGAACAGAAGCAATATGCTTCTAAATACCAACTTATGGAGTATCAGTAATGATTATTTATTTATACAGTTTTCTGCGTCTGAATAAGGATCTTTTAATATTCCTCTTCCGTTTGGAATTGTACTTGCACTGTGCTTCAGTTTATATACAAATGTGTTGCTAGATGGTGATGCAGATTGTAAATGTAAAACACATTTTTATGTTTGGCTTGTCATACTTAAAAGTACAATTCCATTTTTGTGTATTATATTGTATTTTTTCATCTCAATTTTCAGGATGCCTTTGAAAATGAAGGGAATTGCAACATTCAAAACTACTCTGGAAATCTGAAAAAGAGCATTCAAAGTCTGTCCAAATAAAACTAAGGTCAACAAACAAACAAAAAAGGCATTTTCAAAAAAATCTATCTATCTTGGCCTGGTTGAGTACATGGCTCAGCCAGAGCCTGTGTTTATGTAAAGAAACAGAAGGCAACTTTCTATGTTATGTTTAGCTTGCTAAGCATTTAGTGTTTACTAGACTCTGCTGATGCCAATCTATCCCATTGTTTGTGGAGTTTTAAGAGTGGAGGGAGTAATAAAAGATTTTATGTTGATCTGATTTGGTTTGTTAAAACATTGGAACAAATGCACTTTGCCTATGATCATGTGCCCTGTTGATGCAGTTCATGATGCAGTTGCTATTTATCCATATTATTGTCCTGGACTCTTCGTGTGTTAATTTGTTTGGCTTGTTTGCTGTTGACTTTTATCTCTTTTGTCCCACTGGACTTTCTTTCTTTTTTTCCTTTTTTTTTTTTTTTTACTTAGCAAAGATTGTTTCTTTCTGTTCTTTGCTGAAGTTTTTAAGATGGAAATACAGGTAAGGCATAATTGGCCTCAACAGAGCTTTTTTTTTCATGAAGGTTTAGCAAGACTTATGCAGCAACTATGTACAAACTGCTTTTGGTTTTGGCAAGCATTCATCATAATTCCTGCATCCCTCCAGAAAAATATGTTGTGTTGCAGAAAAATGGATAAGAAAAAAAAAGAAAGCAAAGAAGAAGAAAAGGAAGCCCAGTATATTGTGCACATTGGGATTTTGTTCCTCCTTGAATTTCAGACAGCCTACCCTGAAAATAAATGAAAAGAATATGAGGGGATAAGCTATGTGTTCTTTATAAAGAAAAAAAAACAAGGTTTATTTCATATTTTCTCAATTAGCATCTAATCATTGCAGTCAGAATTCAGCAATGCCTTCTTTGCAGGTTTTCTATTTAACCATTGGGCAAACCCTGTATACTCTTCATACATTTACACCCCCCCCCCAAAAAAAAATACCCTCCAAGGTTAAGGAGTATGGCATCAATAACTAAAGTTAAAACAACCAAGATAGAAATCTAAAAGTTCCTCCTTTTAATACCTGTGGCCGAATTTAAAGGCAGGGCTGTGACCATTATCTTGTCATTTTTTAACACCTTCTACAGATACACTCTGCAGACAACGTACTTACTGTAGAAAGAAGTGGGACTGCACATGCAAACCCCAGCAGATATTTTCTCCCAATAGGCTATCTATATTTTGGATACCTTAAAATCAAATGGGTTAATGTTTCACTTTTCCAGAATTGCAGGTTACAAAACAAACACAAAAGCCTGTATCTATATTAGCCTTTTACCTGCGATATGCTACAAATAGAGCCCAGAGCTTCACCACGAAAACCGTATGTGCTCAAGCTTTCAAGGTCCTCAGAAGAGCTGATTTTCGATGTGTAGTGCTTCATTGCCATCACAGGAACATCAACTGCCTTAATCCCATCACCATTATCTCGTACTTCAATCTTTTCAAAACCATAGTTCTCCTACATAAAGGAGATATTTATTAATTTCAAGTGACACAGAACGTTTTATGGAGTTGTTCGATTCCAAGAACACCTTTGCAGAAAGTGCAATTACCAGTTAATAAGGGACAGTCCGGTTTTCCAAATCTGGAACTTTATCATCAATATTTATTGTCAAGTATTAAATACTTAAATCCAACAATTGAGGTCAATTTACCAACATAGGCAACTTCAGAATATACACAATTATCACTTTGGTTGGATGGACAGGTTATAGGATCCAAATGTAATAGAACTCTAATATCTCTGGGAACAATTATATCGGTCAGAAATATATGGAAAGTAATAGCTCAAGAATAGCTCCATGGTGAGATAGGTGCAAATAAATTTAATGAATAAAAATAAATGAATATCTAATAAAATTCCGTGCTCAAGTGCTAGACAGATTCATGGAAACAAGTTCGGGAGGAATTGATTCAGTGGAAGGAGTGCCATTCCAGCTTTAATTCAGAGAGTTGAACCTGCACCATCTTAGATAGAAGACCCTGCATGTACAGTATGCTCTAATCTTTTTAAAATTGTGGACAGAATTCTTGAGGATGGAGTATTCAATAACTTCTTTAAAGTAATTGAAGAAAACAATACTTAATTACTGAATTGGCATAGTACATGTGCTTAATTCTAGAATAATGCCGCATTTGGATCCAAAGTGAGAGAAGTCCACCATGGACACCCACATTGTGTTTGTCAAGAGTCATTATGAAGATGGCAAGGGCGGGATCCTATCTTGCTGCACTATTGCCACCCCCTTCATTCAAAAAACTACTTTGAGGGCTGATGTGGTTATTTTGTGAGTGCAGGAAAAGGTGTGTCTCCTTTAAGGTGTTGTTAAAAGTATAATGAAAGTGCCCTGTGGGTGATCAAAAGCACCTCTCTACTTTAGACACAAATATTGCACAAATACCTGACCACAGAACTCTTTAATTTGTATATATTATACTCACACCTAAACCATGCTATTTTTATTGAAGTTAATTTGAAATGCCAAGATGCAATTTCTGGTTGACAAAGAGACTACAATGCCTACATCAATTAAATGCTTGTCCTACAGCCCTCATCCATGACTGCAAACAGAAATAGAAACTATCAGCTCACAGTATATCCTCAAAAGATTTTTAAGATTATAAAACTTTCAAAAATCCTGTTTAGTCTGAATCATCGGCTCCTAAATGTTCTATACAAATTAAACCTGATTGTACATGTTGTTCAAAATAAAAAACAAACAAGTACACAGTAAACTTTCTGTTTATCATCTAGAAGTCCAAAATCCATTTTTTTTACTTTCATTTGTTTTCTTCATCAGTGTTTATACCACAAATCAATCTCATATGTAAATACTTAATTAGTTATTTACCATTTACACACAAATAAGATGAGAAGGTAGATATTTATTAATTAATAAATACATATGCATTCCCTTTGTTGCTCTTTTTGGAAGGATCTACTCCCTTGACCTATATTTAGACTCTAAATGCTACTGAAGTTCATGGGAATAATTGCCTTATAAATAACTAGATAGACAGACAGCACTCATAACATATCTTTTAGAAAGATGGAGTCTTGGACTTGTTCCAGTATATCTCGAGGTCCTGAATTAGAACTGAGCAAATTTAGGTTCAACTCCAACCTTTATTCTGAAAAATAATTGGACCTGTCATGACTTTTCTCAAGCCAAACTACTTCACAAACTTGTTATCATGAGAAGAAACCCAGAGGAGCGAATGCTACTCAATGTTGTACTATATTTCTAGAGGGAAAGCGAACTGCACATCAAAATAATAATCATAGACTACTCTGTAAATGAATTCTTTTCAAATTACAATTATCTATAACCTTATGCAATACTTTTAAAGAAAAGGACTACTGCCACTTAGTTCTGTTAAGTCGAATTGTGGAAAATGAATATTGTAAAAATCTTTCTAAAATGCATTTATTTATATTTCATATTCCTACAGCTCCCATCTCCCTCTGAAATCAATATCTTTTTTTTCTTTTGCAGTCTTCAATTACAAAAAGTCTTCACTTAAGGCTATTTAAGTGAAGCAAGTCCTAAAAAATGAATGTGTTTCTGTATTGGTCATGTAGAAACATACTGAACAAATATTTTCAATAGCTTTATTTTCTGTCATTTTGATTAAATAGCTATTCCCAGATATTAAAGCTTTAAAAACAATGTTCTAAGTCAAAAAGAATAAACAACGTATGCAATTAATTTTTCTACATAAAAAGTTATATTTAACTATGTGATTATTACCAATAGAAGATAACACTTGCAACTAAGGGTTGAACTGTGGGGTCCTTAGTATTCTCAGACCTTAGTTGTTTTCTTGCAGATATTTCATTACCAAACTTGGTCATGTTTTCTTGCAGATGTCTCATTACCAAACTAGATAACATCAGATGTTACCATCAGATGTATATATTGTTTATCTCTGAGGCTGATGTTTACTTTTTTGTTTACTTAGGATGTTGTGGAGTGCTTTAGTTAGTTTGCATACTACGGTTATGCCATGTGGTTGTAGTAAGTCTACTGGTAGTTTCTGAGATGTTTTTGATACATGGCAGTGTTATTTTTATAACAGCATATATTGGTTGGACTGTAGTGGTTGAGACATGTCCAGCTGCCCTCTATCTACCACAGAACATAACGTTCCTCAGAAAAGTCTCAACTACAACATAATGCTAATAAATTTGAATTCTATAGAGACTTAGAAGGAGCATTTAAAACCACAGCATGTTCCACTAAGGCAAACCATCATATATCAGAAGAAGATAAGAACAGAATCAACTCAAAGCAGAAGAAACAGCAATCCTAAAAAATCTAAAGAAAAGCCAAACTATCATTATTCTACCAGTGGACAAAGGTTGAACCATGATTATCATGGACAGATCAAATATATACAAAAAGCCAAAGAATTATGAGAAAATAAAGGCACTTACATCCAGTAAACAACAATCCAACGCAGAAACTAGACAATTGGATCAAGAGAACTCTCAGTGACTTATCCAAAAAGAAGAAATCACAAAAGGAGAACAGTGGTTGATGAAAAGCAGTAGACCTGTCCTTCTGTGCTTCTATGGATGCCTCAAAACACAGAAGCCGCATGGACCTCTCTGCCCCATTGTATATTACCAGGATGCCCAACTTACAGTACTACCAAATTGATAAAAAAAACTTGGACTTCTCATAGAGGGAGGCAAATACTCCATCAACTCCCCACTACAATGCCTCTGAAGAATAAAAAATCCTGACAATAAATGAAGATGAAATCATGGTCTCATTCAAGGTCACAGTACTCTTTCCATTCATAGATTTGGGATTAACAAAATAATCCATGGCAGTATTTACACAGCACATCTGACCTAAATTAATATACCAAGATTGAAATTTCTCAAACTATGGACTTTATCAACTCTGCCTAACTACCTACTTTTAGTTTGATGGACAAATAAATATGCCAACAAATCACCCATGGGGTCACTGCTTTCATGATTCACAAAAGAGATTGTAAGCAACTCCTACAATCCATATAGCATCATCATCTTTGGTTCCTTTTGTGCGAAGTGCATAGGGCAGCAAGCTTCTTTCAATGAAGAAGAAATACTCTGCCTGAGGTGGGTACTAGGTGGATTGAGTAGCTCAGCAGCTCCATTGCCAGTCCCAAGCCCAGATAAAGGAGGAAGAAGGCTATGCTTAGGGCTAGCAATCCTACCTTGTAAAAACCTGTTCACTACTGAAATAGCAAGTAAAAACCAAATCTGTATAGCACTTTCCCACATGTAACTCAAAGTATGGATCTGATATATAAATGATACCTTTGTCATAATAAAAAAAGAATCAACAAGAATGGAAACATGACAGAATTCTTGAAAACTTGGCACTCAGACATATCAGCCATCAAAAGGCACATAAAAAGTAAACATCTACATACCATTCAAAAGAGTCAATCAAAAAGGATAAAAAAAGATCAAAACATTCCTCACCAGCAATCAATCCTCAGATAAACAGGTATTATCACCAACACTAGACCAACAATCAAGTAAACAATCCTCCATTAAAGGAACTTACAAAGACAATCAAGCTAACACTAAACAACAGCCTAATCAAGAACATTCTCACCAACACTGAAACACTGAAAGGGTAAAGTCACTAATATACAGGTGAAACTTGAAAAATTAGAATATCGTGCAAAAGTTTATTTCAGTAATGCAACTTAAAAAGTGAAATATATAAGATAGACTCATTACATGCAAAGCAAGATAGGTCCAACCGTGATTTGTCATAATTGAGATGATTAAGGCTTACAGCTCATGAAAAGCCCAAATCCACAATCTCAAAAAATTAGAATATTGTGAAAAGGTTCAATATTCTAGGCTCAAAGTGTCCCACTCTAATCAACTAATTAAGACAAAACACCTGCAAAGGGTTCCTGAGCCTTTAAATGGTCTCTCAGTCAGGTTCAGTAGGAATCACAATCATGGGAAAGACTGCTGACCTGACAGTTGTGCAGAAAACCATCATTGACACCCTTCATAAGGAGGGAAAGCCTCAAAAGGTAATTGCAAAAGAAGTTGGATGTTCCCAAAGTGCTGTATTAAAGCACATTAATAGAAAATTGTGTGGAAAAAAAAGCTGAACAAGCAGCAGGGATGACCGCAGCCTGGAGAGGATTGTCAGGAAAAGGCCATTCAAAAGTGTTGGGGACTTTCACAAGGAGTCAGTGCATCAAGGGAATCAGGCGGGAGTCAGTGCATCAAGAGCCACCACACACAGACGGATCCTGGACATGGGCTTCAAATCTCGTATTCCCCTTGTCAAGCCGCTCCTGAACAACAAGCAATGTCAGAAGCGTCTTACCTGAGCTAAAGAGAAAACAGAACTGGTCTGTTGCTCAGTGGTCCAAAGTTCTCTTTTCTGATGAGAGCAACTTTTGCATCTCATTTGCAAACCAAGGACCCAGAGTCTGGAGGAAGAATGGAGAGGCACAGACTGCAAGATGCTTGATGTTCAGTGTGAAGTTTCCATAGTCTTTGTTGATTTGGGGAGCCATGTCATCTGCTGGTGTTGGTCTACTGTGTTTCATTAAGTCCAGGGTCAACATAGCCATCTACCAGGAGATTTTGGAGCACTTCATGCTTCCTTCCGCAGATGAGCTTTATAGGGATGCTGACTTCATTTTCCAGCAGGACTTGGCACCTTCTCACACTGCCAAAAGCACCAAAACCTGGTTCAATGACCATGGGATTACTGTGCTTGATTGGCCAGCAAACTTTCCTGACCTTGGCATTGCCAAGAGAAAGATGAGAGACATGAGACCGAACAATGCAAAAGGGCTGAAGGCCACTATTGAAGCATCCTGGTCTTCCATAACACCTCAGCAGTGCCACAGGCTGATAGCTTCCATGCCACACCGCACTGAGGCAGTAATTGATGCAAAAGGGGCCCAAACCAAATACTGAGTATATATGCATGCTTATACTTTTCAGAGGTCCGATATTGTTCTATGTACAATCCTTATTTTATTGATTGCATGTAATATTCTAATTTTCTGAGATTGTGGATTTGGGGTTTTCATGAGCTGTAAGCCATAATCATCTCAATTATGACACATCACAGTTTGAACTATCTTGCTTTGCATGCAATGAGTCTATCTCATATATAAGTTTCACCTTTTAAGTTGCATTACTGAAATAAATGAACTTTTGCACAATATTCTAATTTTTCGAGTTTCACCTGTATATAAAGAAAGCAAACTCTCTTCTAGGACTGTTGCTGTTACCTAGTTTGGTGATGACATGTCTGCAAGAAAACCAAGCTCAAAGAGCACCAAGAATCCCTATGTAACTATGATTACATATTATTTAAAATAAAAGATGAATTCAATCAGAAGCTCCACATAATTATATGTTGTAAAGTCAAGAATATAGTTGTTAAAACTAGTATTTCCAAAACTGCTTAGATTAGCAAAAGTAATTTTTATAAAAGATGTTTTTTTCCCCAGTTTTTATCTAGGCAAGCTTAAAGGAATCTTTCAGTCATCTGTATATAAGGATTATGTAAACTCATTTTAGCTGAATAGGCATGGGCAAAATTGAATAAATGAATCATCAAAAATTAATACAAAATAAACTTAGCAAACAAGGATAAGTTTTTAAGTCAGTTTTTACTTTCCAAAGAAATATGGTCTTCTCACTCATACTTTCATCCCAATTTTAGTTTTAAAAAAACTTACCAACTTAACATCAATACTGGTTGAGTTAGCGTCCAAAGAATTCTCTACCAGTTCTTTAACCACACTGACAACTGATACAATGACTTGCGAACTAGAAAGAAGTCGAACGGTTTCTGCTGGTAGCTGTTTCATGTTTTGGCTTTCAGGAACAGGGTTTCTAAAAAAGATAAAATCATAATTTAAAAGAGTATATGATACTGTCTTTTTAATTGTTCTCTTCTGTACAGAGATGAAGAGTTGAAGGTAAAAGCATAGTGCTATGTCAAATTACTGAGCAATAATTTGGTGCATTTTGCTCCATTTTGCTGATGAAACTTTTCACCTATACTTTCATCTGGAATTTATATGAGCGGTTTGAGGTACCTAGGATAGCATCTTGCCTTGTTATCTCAGACTCATTTCAGTTTCTTCATTCTGAGAAAGTGAATAGGGTGACTGATGAAATTACTTCTGCTGCATGTTGTTTACACCTGTATCCTCCCTAGCTATTTCTGCAAGCATGTGTCTGTGTAAAAGGCTCTAAACTCAGGAAGCGATCAGCCTCTCTCTGAGAAAAAGAAAGGTTAATGCTCCTGCCATGCAAGAGGCAGTGGTGAGCCTCCTCCTGAAGAGCCCCACTTGGACTTAGCCAATTTAGAAACTTTCACCTGGTTTCCAACATTCTCACTGTCGTAAGGATGTTAAGTGGCAAGACTGCAACTGCAGCATTCCTTAGCATGGTTTATGTAGGTCCTTTCAGTCAGGGTTCAGGCCTGAGTAAAAGATGGAAATACACTGGTGACTTCATCAAGACTTGGATGAGGAAGTCCATTCCTTCTGAACCTTTTACATAACATGCTAGTTTTCAGTATCTTTGACCATGTTGTCCTGCTGGACCATCTTCATGAATTGAGAGAAAAATACACTGTTTTGTCCAGAGTGGTACAATTTTTTCAATTCTCCCTGTTATTCAACATCTACAGGAAGCACTTGGAAGAATGACCTAATGATTTAGGATGAGGCATGCTCTAATATCCAATTACACAACTCTGTCCCAGCCAAAGGTGGGGATGCAGAAGCCCTGGCCAGGTTTCTGTAAGATTAAAGAAGTAAATGAGAAGAAACAAATTGAGATTGAATCTCTGCTAGATATGCATATTGCTTAACTGGAAACTAGCTAATGTTTTGCCTCCTATGAATAGAGTAGAATAGAATTCTGTATTGGCCAAGTGTGATTGGACACACAAGGAATTTGCCTTGGTCAAATGCTCTCAATGTACACAAAATAAAAGATACATTCATCAAGAATCATAAGGTACAACACTTAATAATTAAGGGAATTACTTGCCCGGAAAGAGGTGGGAAACCCACAACTATAGGTAGAGTGGAGACTATGGTTACTTGGGACATCTTGTCCAGTTTTGGCTTGTTTGCTTATTGCATTTCTTCCTGGACCATGGAACCCAGCCAGGAGTTACCTGCGTTCTCACAAACTCTCAAGTTAACATCAATATGTTCTACTTGAAACTGACTTTGAAGAATGATTGAAAACTTCAGTTGGTGTAGAATGCAGACACCTGTTAGAGGAGTCACTGGTGCCATCTGACATTGTTTGCATGAGCCTAGGCTTCCACATAGAAACAGAAGTGCTGGTTTTAACCAGGGAGGACCTTTTATGGCTTGGCACCTATATACTGCAAAACTGCTTCACTTTAGATAGCACCTCCATCTCTTCAGTTTGCAAGAACATTTGATTTTCTGTCATAATGTGTATGCTCCATAACTGTGAACCACTTTATCTCTGGAGATGCAGATATACCCTATTTATCTGTATTTTAAGCAGAATGCAACTTTACTACCCAATTTTAATTTTTATTTGAAGGGTTGGTTGCTTATATGAGTGGTAGTTATATTTGTTTTACATTTTTGATTTTCGCATAAAGGTAAGTGCAAGTTTAGACCATATCAACAAATGCATAATTTTGAAATTACAGCAAGTAACTGTTCATTTACTTTCATTACACTCAACTACAGGTATGTTTACTTTATTGTAAGAAGGCTTTCCAGAAACTGGAATGGAGTTGAGCCAACAAGAATGCTCAGGGATTAGAAATTAAGTTCTATGATGACAGACTAAAAAAGTTAATAAGTTTAGCCTTGAAAAAAAACTGGAGGATATTGCAGTTTAAATATTTGAAATATATCCTCTTAGAAGATCAGGACTTATTCTCTCACAATTTTAGACTTTTTCATTGGCTTCCCCTAATTGAAATCAAATATTAGAAATTAACTTAAGACTAGATAACGTCTAAAGAAAACTTATCCGTAAGTTATAGCAACACAATTGTGCAACAATAATCTTTCAAAATTTTCTTTCAGAATTGCATACTCTCCTCATTACAGAAAGAAAGCTATGCTCTTACATTACATGGCTTATCTTCAGAGGCATTACTTCAGCTTTTAAAGAGAAGGCCTGGTAGAGGCTTAGAAGAATGTTTCAAAAGCCAGTCATCAGATTCAAGGCTAAATTGCAAAAGGTCAGTATTCTTTAGAGTATAATGCATTGTTTTAGTATCGGTTGTTCAAAAGCTTAGCTTTAATGCTAAACCATAATTCAGCATTTTAAGAATAACCTACTTAGGCTCATGTTCACATGGAGCAGCTGGCCTTCTTTGGACTAGTCTGCCTAATTGGTGATGGCAGAAGTTGCCCCATTTGCAAACCATTCACAGGAACTGAAATTCCCCTCCTGGTGATCTCCAGACATTGCTTGTATACAACAGCATAATATAAAGCTTCCAACAAGCAGCATACAGACACTTGTGGGGTCCTGACCTACAAATGAAAACCCCTCCAAGCTCTGGAAAGAATGGAGAAAGGGAAAGAAAATTGCTTGTGCCATATGGTATGAGAAGAGTGACTTCCTCTCTTGGCAGTCAAACAAACTGTGTGAAAGAGCTGAAGGGAATATCAAGACCAGGCCTACCAGCAAGACTTGCCACAATCAAAGAGGAACAAATGTAGATGTTATATACGGGCAAATGTATAGAAAGAAAGAGCAGGAGGAATAGCTCCAGGACAAAAAGGATTATAGCAGCCTAATCTCTCCACACCCTGCAAATCCCTTAAACTCAGTATCTCATTATTTCCAGTTTTATTTTTTATGCCAGATTATGATGTTCTTTGAATCCAAGTACTGATCTGAAAGCTTTAATCCAAGTCTTGCATTTTCTGTGCGTAATACACTACTGCTTTACTGGCTAGCGTAGCTGAATGTATTCATGGAATGTTTTCAAATGGCTGTTCTGAGAAGCAGATCCAAAAAAGAATCTCACTTATGAGCAAAGCTTTTCTCTAAGTAGTTGGCATAGGCCTAATATATGATTTAGCTTGTTGTGCAAACACACCCTAACGTAATCTGCAGTATTGGTATTCAGCTTATGTCATATGGTTTCCAAATAAAGCTACCTTTAAAAAATAGCATGGAAAATGGTTAAGATGCTAAATCTAAAGCAGGTACAGGTTGTCCTGGACTTACAACAGTTCATTTAGTGACTGTTCAAAGTTAAAATGGCACTGAAAATAGTAACTGACGATAGTTTTTCACATTTACGACTGTTGCATTGTCCCCATGGTCACATGATCAAAATTCAGATGCTTGGCATTTGGTTCATATTTATGACAGTTGCTGTGTTCTGGGGTCATGCGATCACCTTTTGAAATGTTATGACAAGCAAAGTCAATGGGGAAGCCAGGTTCACTTACCAATTAAGGTTACTAACCATTGCAATGATTCACTTAACAACTGTGCCAAGAAAGAAAGGTTGTAAAATAGGGCAAAACTCACTTAACAAATGTCTCACTAAGCAACATGAATTTTGGGCTCAATTGCAGTTATAAGTCAAAGACTACTTGTATACTGTACCTGTTACATTGCTATGGTTTCTCTGATTCAATTTAAAGTGCTGCCATAAAGCTTCAAGCTACTCAAGGGACCATGTAGAACTGTGATGGTGAACCTACGGCATGCCTGCTGGAAGTTGCACACATGCCCGAAGTGGCACGCAGAACCATCTCTCCGGGCACACCACCTGTCCTGTTGCTCTTCCAGGTTCCGGCATGCACATGCACACCAGCCAGCTGTCCTTTGCGTGTGCATTCATGTCAGAAACCGGAAGACCAGGTGGTCGGCAGACAGACACATGCTAGGGAGCTGCTCTTTCGGTTTTTGGTGCTCTTGCAGGCGGCACGCCAGGAAGCTGCTGCTCTGGTTTCCAGCACTCCCCTGCATACACACATGCTCCCGTTTAAGCACTTGGTGCCGAAAAGGTTTGCCAACACTGATGTAGAACCACTGCAAGTTTCCTGCCCTCTTAGATCTGCATTATAAATCTTATTTGGGGAGTTATGTATGCAAGAAACTAAATTGGGAGACATATGAAACACATTTTTTCCTGCTAGTAGTTCTTTTAAAACTTTGCTGATATTTTAGGAGTCCAATTATAACAGACAGCTACAAAATATAAATAATTACCTTAAATTATAGTTGATGTTGAACTCCACTGAGGCCTATGGTGTTGATAGTGGTTGGTTTCAGTTTTCTGTTTGCACTATAATTCTGTTATGATAAATACAAGATTATCATTTTCTTTGAAGTGTTTTTGCTTTTTTATCATCTTAATTGGCTGCACTGGAAAGCAATTTAAAAAATCAATAGCTGGAAACACTAAAAGTCTTGCACAAATAGAACCCTGTTCCTAATGAATGAACAGGCATGGGCATGCCCAGAATGTTTTCTTGGCAATAATAAGGGAATGGTATGTTTCAGGGATACCTTTTCAGCTTCTCAGTCCAATCTGAAGACCTGGCATTTCCTGGTGGTCTCCTATCTAAATATTAACATCCACCTCTAGTTATGCCTTTTTGGCTTGAGGCCACTTACTACCATAATGCTAAAAAGGCAAAATATTTTTAAACAAGCACAATGAAGCAAATGTTATTGCCAAATACGGTATTATATGGCAAGATTGTATGGAAATAAATCCCAGAGCTCTCAGCAAAGTTCCCCCCCCCCTCCTGTTTTTAACCAGGCTGACTTTTTCCAAATCGAGATGGCAGGGATTTTGGATGAGTCCCCAAACCAAAACGCAAACGGTAACACCTCTCTATATTCCACCTCCTCGCAGCAAAGCATTCCCGGCCTGTAAGTCGCAGGCAGCCATTCAAGAAAAAGCAAATTCAAGCAACGGTTATAAATACACACGGCCTACACCGAACAACTGAGAGGGAGAGCGAGCTCAGCGTCGGGGTTACTCCAGCTCAGGGCGGGCGGGGGGGGGGGGGAAGGGAAGGCTCGCCTGAGCCACGTGACCTCCCCAGGCCTATTGTGCCGGAGCAGCCACGAAGAGGGAGCGCGGCCTAAAAATAAAGAAAACGCCGGCAAAAGGACCGGCCGAAAACCATACTTATACTTCCTCCTCCGGAGCGGTCAAAAAGCTCCCTTCGCCTCTCTTTTCCACCTCCTTTGGAACCCTCCGGGCCCCGTCAGTCCTCGTCTCATGCGCGCCTGAGAGAGAAGGGGCGGGGCTAACAGTGGCCCAATTCGCCTCCCTCCCTTGCTTTCCAGTGCAACACTTCAGAGGAGCCGGAGAAGCTTTGGGAAGCGGGTGGCTCGGCGCGGGATTGTTTCCCCGGTTAGCGAAAAGGTGCAGTACAAAAAAATGGAAGGCGGGAGGGGGAAGGGTGTTGGTTCTGCGCAAATGTGGCCTACGGTCGGGTTCCTGGGCTAATGCAACTGGTGTGCGTGGCGGCGGAAGATGGGTTGCAGCACGGGGGCCGGGGAAGACAAAGCGGCTGCGCTCGGTGGAGAAACGGTGCCGTAAGTTCGGCACCCTGGACGCGCGGGGAGTCGGGCCTCTCTGCTTTCTGCTCGCCCCAAAGCCCTAACAACAAAAAAAAACAACAACAATAACAACAACGACGATGATATAATAATAATAATAATAATAATAATAATAATAATAATAATAATAATAATAATAATAATAATAATA
>BLBF01000011.1:30443819-30474207 GCA_015471245.1 Laticauda colubrina | reverse complement strand
TAGATAGATAGATAGATAGATAGATAGATAGATAGATAGATAGATAGATAGATAGATAGATAGATAGATAGATAGATAGATAGATCTTTACAGTGCAACACAAATATATGGCGCTGGATTATGCCGGAGGTGCAAAGAAGTGAACGTGGACCATCTGAGGACAGCTGCTAATTTGCAATTTAGTTGGAATTAACTCCGTCGGATGTTGGAAGCTACACAGGGATCTTTTGTTTAAGTTGTTCGGAGACCTTTCCTGGTTTGTTACCAGCGGCGCGAACAAAGAGCTGCTCTCTGATTCAACTGTTTTTAAAGGTTAAATTCCAGTTTCATTAATTTTAACGCGGATTTTTAAAAAAAAAAAAAACTGTTGGGAGAGCTCTGTAGATGACATCCAAATAATAAATATTATATATTGCTTAGAAAATGAAGGACAGGTGATACACCTAAATAATTAAAGAGGAAGGATATTTGCCGTTCACTTATTTTAGACTGTCTTTGATAGTATGCCATACGTTTCTAGTTAGATTCTAAACATAGGTAAGCAATTATGCTTTAGGTGTTTGATTGTGCTGATCCTATGGTAACTGAATTATTGAACATGACTAATTTTTGAATAGATGTAGGATGAATTATAGTGTGAATCGTGTGTGTGGTTATGTTATTTGTGCGTTATTTTTGTTTGCTTTATGCATCATATTCTTTTTAAATATGATTTTCCTTTGTATTGGATGCTCACATTACAAACATTGTAAATTGGTACAGTAGGGTGGATAAATGGGTGCATGCCTACCACAGATACAGGACTAATTGAATAGCTTATGCTGCCTTCAGAAGTCAGAGTCTTCCTTCACAAGTTATCTGCTTGGAACTAGAATGATAAAAAAATATAATTTTCAAATAAAACAAGTAATGGAACCTTAAGCGCCAATGAATTCAACCTAGGTGTTTGTATGAGAGATGGAAGACAGGAGGCAGGTAAGAAAGTACAATACATGTCAACTTATGAAAGTATCTGGGTTGACTTTGATCAAAGCTGGTGTAAGTGAAGCTTTGTTTTTCATATGCAATTTGGGAGAATGGCTCTTTTCCCCCCTTCTGAAATAAATCTATCAGTAATACCTAATTATTATTGACATGTAAGATGATATTTTATACCCATAAAAATTTCTGTAAATAACCTTCCATTAAGCTGATTTAAAATAAACATTCTCTCTATTTTTAGATTGATGTTTAGGATTTGTTAATTGCTTTTTAGTGGTCTATGCATCCAATTATAAGTATTCCTGAATAAGCATATGTTGTTGTTTTAAAAAAATCTTAAACAACTTTCTCGTGTAGAAAAAATAAATAAATGGAAATAAATAAATGAATGAATGAATGAATAAATAAATAAATGGATATAAAAATGAGATTGTATTGATTGCAATTATAAATTATAAATTAACTTATATTAATTATTTACTAATATTTTTATTGATGTTTGGATCATGGGTGTCTGGCTTCATTGAGTGAAGAGGAATTGTCATGGGATGCATATAAAATATATAATATAGTTAATGTATATAAATCACATAATAATGTTAAAAGTATATGATCTTCTGGGGCTTCGTTACTAGCTGTTCAGGGCCACGTAGGTCCTTTGGACCATAAGTTGACACTGCTTTAGAGTTTAAAAAAGTTAATTGTTTTGAATTGCCTTACAGTGACTAATGTTGCTAAAACACAACATTTCAAATACTTTGTACTGTTAATTTGTAAGATGCTGAGTTGATCTCATGCAGTAGTTGATGACCTCTCCCAGTCTGACAGCGGTATGACTAACCCTGAAAAACATACCTTATGATGCACATTTTCTTTTCCAATATTTCTTTTCAGAATTAAAGCAAAAAGATGAATGTTGGGGTTGCTCACAGTGAAGTCAATCCCAACACGAGGGTCATGAACAGTCGAGGAATGTGGCTCACGTATGCCCTTGGAGTTGGTTTGCTTCATATTGTCTTGCTCAGCATTCCTTTCTTCAGTGTTCCAGTGGCTTGGACCTTAACCAATATTATTCATAATTTGGTGAGCATCCTGAACTGCAGAATGCATATATCTGCCCATCTTAAGCAACTCTGGGTGGTTCCCAATTATAATCATCATTATGTTATAATAATTATATAATTGAATGGTTGGTTGTACAGTCAATCAGGTGTTTAGATTGGATTTGGCATTTTTATCTACATATTGATTTCTTCCCAAGGAGCTGGGGTAGGCAGATGTTGCTTGATGGTATTAAAGATAATTGTTGCAGGAAGTAAGCTGTTCTAATTAAACCTACCATTTGCAATTGACGCTGATTTTGTCAACGCTGATGTTATCAAATGGTGCTTCAAATGTTTTGGAATGGCACCCCAGGCACCTATTAATATTGGTACTATCTTTGATTTCTTTTTTTTTAATTGTCATTGTAAAGGTATACAATTATAATTATTAAAATGCATCGCATTCAAAAGAAACAATAAAAAACTAAAAAAACGAACTAGAACACATTCCATCCAGTAGTCAGTACTTAGCTAGAGATCAACACCAAAAAAGTCAGGCAGAAAATAATAAGGAATTGCCAGGGAGGAAATGACACCTCCACCCAAAACTGGCAGGACAAGCTATTATATGTAAACAGGCAGCAAACCCCACATTCACTTGGTGATATTTTATTAATTCAATTTCTATAGGAGCCCATCTCAACCAAGTGATTTTTATGTAATTGGGTAGTGAAACATCCGCAAGCAAACAAGCAAGTTCAAAGAGCACCAGGAACTCCACAGCTCAGTCCTGAAGTGTACAATTGACCCCAAAATTTCCCTTGTTCAGTGAGACCATTGTTAAGCGAGGTTTGCCCCATTTTTATGACCTTTCTTGCCACAGTTATTAATTGAATCACTACTGTTGTTAAGTTATTGTTAAGTTAGTAAGACAGTTGTAAAATGAATCTGGCTTCCCCATTGATTTGCTTGTCAGAAGGTCACAAAAGATGATCACATGACCTTGGAACACTGCAGCCATCATAAATACAAACCATCATAAATACAAACTAAGCATCTGGATTTTTATCACATAACTGAGAGGATCTGCAATGGTTGAAAGTGTGAAAAATGGTCATAAAGTTATTTTTTTCAGTGCCATTTAGCTTCAACTGGTCACTAAATGAAAGGTTGTAAGTCGAGGACTACCTGTACATGATATTTCATTGTTATCTTCTAATTACAAGAGAGCCATTAGGTGTAGTGGCTAAGGTGCTGGGCTAGAAACAGGTATGAATTTCAGTTCACCTGAAGTAAGGTGACTTGGGCCAGTGACTCTTTTTCAGCTCAAAATCACCTCACATACTTATTATATGGATAGCAGGAAGAGAGGGAGTATTATATACTCTGTTTTGCGTTAGACAAAATTAAAGGTGGGATATAAATATAACAAAATTAGTGTGCTATAGCAATAATAGGAATTGTCTTAAATTAACAGTAATGGGCAAATATGTATTTATAAAGTTACAGGAGCCCTAAAATCATTCACTCTAAAATCTATTAAGGATAACCAATTGTATCTATATTGCTGATAACCAAAGGAGTAGAAAGTTAATCAGATTTCTATTCTCAATTATCACTAAGAGTTGAATGGTCCCTGGTGATTAAAGCATGAGTTTTGATCAAATCACCCATTTTGGATTAAAATAGGATGGAGAGCCTATTAGGATGTTGTTTATCTACAGTTCCCAGAAGTCATAATACGGTAATGTCCATGGGAAAGGATATTCATCTGTTGCAATCCTGTTTCATCTAGAAAGCTTTAAGCTTTCTACTCCTGAATTAGTATGAAACTTGGCATGCACCATACACTTAAGCATATATTTAATCATATTTTTCTGGCATTGGACCAGTGGTACACAAATAATGCTTTCTTGGATGATTGGCAATTTGTTTTAAAGTGAGGGTGGAAACATATCTCAGAAAAGTAGGCAGCTACCCTGTAATGCTCACAATCTTGATTGTGAGATCACTATAGTTCCAATTTTTTTTGTCACAGATTGAGTTTGCAAATTGCTCTATACATTTTAATAAAACAGATGAATAAATTCACATAGACTTTGTTAGCCTTATGAAATCGAAAGCAAGAATCATTGTCTTTATTGGACTTATTTAGAGTTATTGCCTTGTCTTCTGGCTTTACTGAAAAAAGTTGCTAGGTGGAATAACTGAAATTGGGCCAGAATAAAATGTCTAATTGGATTAATCTTTCTATGAGCAACTTTATCTTAGTATTCTTGCTCAAATGTTTTTTAATCTATTGGCAAATCACAACATATTTTTAAAAGTCTAGTGCTTAATATTTCAGATCCTTCACCCAGATTTCATGCATCATGTTAATAATGGAGCATAGCTAACATGTTTTTTGTTTTGGATGGGTTTGTTTTGCTTTTGCAGGGAATGTATGTATTTTTGCATGCAGTAAAAGGAACACCTTTTGAAACGCCTGACCAAGGTAAAGCAAGATTGCTGACACACTGGGAGCAGCTGGATTATGGTGTACAGTTTACATCTTCACGAAAATTCTTCACAATCTCACCGATAATTTTGTAAGTTTTGAAAATTCTACACTGACTGTTCTGACACAGCAGATTTCCAACAGATATTTTATTTGGTGTTACATTAATATTGCAGTGAGCAAATCAGTATTTAAACTGCAAATTATTTAGAATCAATATGTTCTATTTCTGTATGTCTGAATTGGTATGCTTTTAAAAGGAAGAAAAATATGTTTCTGTAAACTACTTCGGAATTTTTATAATGGAAGTGACAGCTTCATGCACAATTATTTGCAGAGATGTACAGAGAAGTATATTGCAGAATTGAAATAGGTGTTTTTTAAAAAAACTGGCATTAATTCAAAACAAGTGTGACATTTCAAAAATACTTTGCAGTTGTCTGTTGAATTCAAAATGCCACAGCCTAACCTTCAATTATTTTATAAATAAGATTTCTCCAACTAACTAAAACTTAATATAATCAATGTTACATGTTTCAATGCTTTAAAAAAAATAATTTTACAACATTCCAGATATTGTGCGCCTTAAATATCCTTCAGCTAAGGTTTCTTAGTTATGATGCTATTTGAAAATAAATTGTCCTAGTATGACTTTCTTGACAATCATATTAAAGAACAGCTTAATAATGTATGGTTGTTGGATACTGTTTTCAGTCACCCCATCTCTTAGGCTGTACATAGATTCTTGCTTATAGGTATGCCTTTACTATATTGTTTTTAAATACCAAAGGAAGACAGTATACTCCTGCATTATCAAAGATTTAATGCTAAGATATTAACCTGTCATCATTGCTGGCTGAGATTGAGTCAGTGTTCTAGAAATAAATCATGTCCAGATATTTTTGTTTTACATTTTTCTCTGTATCCTAAAGTCTGTTCCTATCATGCCTATATAAACATGAGAGTGCTTGCATGGTGAAATAGTCTGGTTGTTGGTTATAGTTATTCTCATAAAATAAACTTATCCTTATGTAATATGAAGTTGAAATCTGTGCTCCAAAACTGCACCAGGTTGTTTATTTTGTTTTATTTTCATACTGCTCAGTTCCCAGTGGATCTCTTGCAACTAACTTCATAAAACATCCAGGAGTCAATTACCAACCTGTTTTCTCCAACTACATTTCAATGCTGCAATTAAAACAGAAACTCTGAACTCTTTTGCGTCTTTCATAGAACATATATAGAATATACAGCCTTAGCATCTAATGAACATCACCTTCTGCTGGGATGGGGGAAGAGAGCCAAAGATATCCAAAGCCTAGATAACAGATAGAATGAAAATCAAGGGACATTGGCAGCTACTAGGGAAAGAATAAAGGAAAGGTACTAAGAAAATGGAAGAGGTGGGGTGAAGGGATTTGTCATATCAAGAGCTGCAGAAGAAGGGAGTGTGACACACCTCAGCACCTCTACGTTGGTTCTTTCTGGTATAATTCCAGATTTTGATTGATTTTACCAAATGTTGGCAGAACCACTGGAGTTTAGTAGTTTGATTGAGGTTGAAAACAACATTTTTCTCATTTTTGTATACTCCTCAAAATACTTTGCCATCAAAATGGGCAAGTTGAATAATCCCTTTTCTAATATAAGCAACTAAGTGCAGATAAATCCTCAATTTATGACCACAGTTGAGCCTAAAATTTATGTTGCTAAATGAGACAGTTGTTAAATGGGTTATGCCCCATTTTACAACATTTCTTGCCACTATGGAATCACTAGCATTGTTAAGTTAGTAAGAAGGTTGTTAAGTGAATCTGGCTTCCCCATTGACTTTGCTTGTCAGAAGGTCACAAAAGTGGATCAGATGAGTCCTGAGACATTGCAACCATCATAAATATGAATCAGTTGCCCACCATCTGAATTTTGATCACGCGACTCTGAGGATGGTGCAATAGTATGAAAAACAGTCATAACTCACGTTTTTCAGTGCCACTGTAACATTGAACAGTCACACTGAATGGTTGTAAATCGAAGACTACCTGTATCTTAAGCAAGGTTATTCCTAATCAGAGATGAAATAATTAGTCACAAAAAAAGACAGAAAACATTTTTCTTTGTTTCAGAAGAACACATTTTGCTCTTCTTTAATTTTTTACTTTTTATTCATTCTGATAATTCTGTTTCTTTTCTTTTTTCTCTTTTCAATGTAGGTATTTCTTGGCAAGCTTCTACACCAAATACGACCCAACACATTTCATTCTGAACACCACTTCTCTTTTAAGTGTGCTTATTCCCAAACTGCCACAGCTGCATGGAGTTAGGATCTTTGGAATCAACAGATATTAAGCAGAAGATCGGCAGTGTGAGCATTCTGATCAAAATATGGCCTGGTTTGATCCTTGTCCTTGACAGAAGGAACAGCCTATACTATGTATTATTAGATAAGTTTCACATCTCTTTGAAGACTCCAGTGCAAAGATGCTGATGCTGTTCTTTACAGGAGAATCAGAGACCATCAGAAGATATACTGATCTTGAAGATACATCTTTGGAGCGCAGTTTTTTTTGTAAATAGCTAGGCAGGCCTAGCTCTCATAAGATAACAGTGTTAACTGGAAGTAAGCTGAAGTAACAAGAGAAGTGAAAAGGGATGCAAAACATTGTAATTGACTCATAGTTGTAATATTTTACAAGTCAGCAACATTAAGGAAGGAATAGAGGGGAGGAAATAGTGTAATTCTTTGTTTTACAGACTTCAATCAGTTATCATATGGGGTCATTTGTTTGGCTAATTTTAGGGCATGATTTTCTACCCAGCTTGAGGTGTTATAAAGTTAATGAGTTGCTGTGATTTTCATGCCTTATCTATTTGTGAGTCTTTTAATCAGAATGACTTTTCCAGTATGAGACTTTTGAACTCTGGGAAATGACATGTCAACCTTTCGTTATATACACTTAAACTGATCGGCATCATATGACTTGTTTTCCAGAAGTAGGTGGTTATTCTAAGTTATCTGAAAAAAACTTTCCTCATAAACAAAAGAAAATTCCTTGTGTCAGAAGCTAGCAGAAGCTACTAAATAAACTGGAATCTCTGACCTATTAGTTCAGAATGAGAGCTGTAATCTGTTAGGAAAATTCTAGGAAAGGTATTCATTTTGAATAGAAACTTTATGTGACCAGAATTTCAAACATCAACCAGAGCATAACTTGTTCTCATTGTGGAGCAGATTTGAAGAAGACTTGGAAGAAGTGCTTTGGGCCTCAGAAATGCAGCACTTCACTCTTCATTATAGCAACCTGAATATTCCAAAGCAAGACTAAAAACATACCTCTGCTTTATGGAATCTGCTCATTAAGTTTAATGCGACTGATAAAGTGATCCATGGGAGAGCAAAAAAGAAGGATGGGCAGCTTTCATAGATAATAGAAAATAGTATGCTTGACTGAGGTCTGCTCATGCTTTTTCCAGATCATTTTCAAAGCATGCACAAGCCACTGTTTCTGCATAGAAAGGAACTTAGTAGGAATTCAGCAGAGTTGTGTTTTTTATTTAGCATTGTGAGTTTTGGAGTCTTTTGATGTCGGGATTTTAAGGTCCTAGTTTCAGAAATGTTCAATCTTGTCTAATGTTGACAGCAAAAGAATAATGGGTTATTGAACATGAATAAGTAGTAGCTTTGCTTAGCTGCTTCTCTACCCACAAAGACCCTTGAAGTTAGAGCAGTGGTGTTTATGTCATCCAAGTAAGAACTGGCTTCTTTCAGGTAATTATAGTTTCTCCCTGATCTTGCTTCTTGAAAATATCTTTTTAAAATCTTCATGTTTTATAATAATAAACTGAATGACTTTGAACTGATCATATGTATGAGTCGTTGTAAGTATAGTTCACTGTGATACACAGCACTGTACAAATTGCCGTTAAACTCTGTAAATAGAATTAGTGATAATGTCGGAATGGTATTTTATTAATTGTATGCAGAACTGAGTAAAAAGCCTTTTCAATAATTAGATAAGACATTGATGTATATCCCTCCCCAATCTGCGGTAGTACCTGATTTTTATGGTTTCCTCCAATTAAAATAATTTGTCCTGAAAAAAATTGAATTTATTTTAAAATCAAATGATGAAATACAGTAATCATTTTATTTTCATTCAGTGAGATATTAAAGCAGATTATACAACACTTAAGAAATACCTAACAGTCAAATCATGCTTGCCTCTGTATGGGAGTTGAAATGCAGTCCCTTGCCTCCCATTTATTTCTATTCCAAGCTCTGAATAATGAAATATTTCCTCAGTAAAAACTGAATTCTGCTAACTGAAATTTATTGCTTATTGGGGGTGATTGAATTATTATATAGCTGTACATAATATAACTCCACTGAAGGTCTGCTTATTTTGGGGTGACTTAAAATACCAAAATACAATTATCATGGAATCCATAGCAGAGTGGAAAATACAGTAGTTTTCCAGATATTGTTGATGATGTTTGTTTGGACTACGGTACCTAGTGCAGGGGTATCAAACTGGTGGCCCACGGGCTGGATGTGTCACATGCAAGCCATGCCCACTCCAGCTCTATGAATGGGAAAATGATACCTGTGACCTAGTACATCCCCTAACGGTAATATGTCCCCAGGACCTTGTGTTTCTCTTTTACCCCACTAATACATCCTACTAATAGAACATTTTTATCAAGTTTGCTTTGAAAATTCTGTTCTTTTTAAGCCAGGTGTCCCCAACTCCTAGACGGAGCATGGCCTGTTCAGAACCAGGCTGCGTAGGTGGCAGGTGCTTGTAGACACATGCACAAAACTCCCCTTGCACAAGCAGCAGCCACTTGCCCTTGAACCTTTCCTTGTGGGAGTGGTGGTCCTCTTGCGCATGAGCACAAAGTTCCCTTCATTCACATGCCCACCACTCACACAAACGGAGCAGTGCATGCTTGTGTGCATCCATCTTCCATTCACAAGGAACTATTCCCTCTCTCCCTCCCACCCCCAGCTGAGTAGCCAAGCCAGAAAGATGGGGGACTGCTGCTTTAGGCCATTCTTTTCCTGTAACTGAAACATGTCCAGGCTTCAGCAGGTTCTGATCAGTTCTGGAGAACCAGTAGCAAAAATTTTAAGTACAACCAGCAAATACCACCTCTGACTGGAGATTTTACAGTATCCTTCACCTGTCGAGGCCACCGAGCCACAACCACAGAATTGGTAGTAAAAAAATTTGAATCCCACCATTGGTCCAGGCTCATAGCTCTTAACCCAGTAATAAATGATAAACCATCATATAATATGTAGATGTAGGAATCACTGTTTTAATAAGTTTCCAAAGGACTCATTTTCTAGTTATTTTTTTAATAATTCCATACATAAATTTGCTTCAAGGTCCAGCAGTTGATTAAATATTGTAGAAAGAGCCAGTCCGAAAACTCTGCCAGGTATGAAATTTCTAAATAGATATTACTGTTCAGAAGTGGTTTCACAACAAGAATACAGGTGGTTCTTGACTTATAACTATTCAGTGATCACTGGTCCTTGCAGTTAGAACTGTCAGTGTCCCCACAGTCATGTAATCAAAATTCAGGTGCTTGGCTACCAATGTATTTATGATGGTTGCACTATCTTGGTATAAATATAATCATAATTTCTATGAGTGCTTCTCACAAGCCAAGTTTATAATGGATGCCAGATTTGCTTGATGGCAGCAAAAGAAATCACCTAGTATCTGCATCACTTAATGATGGAGGTTCTAGTTAATTATGGCCATAAGTTGAGGGCTCTCGATATAATACCAATCAATTATGTCTGCAGCAGAAGAAACCGTTTGGACATCAGATTTTAGCACAAGTGTGAAGAAAAAAGGACAAGAGTTCTAACATTTCATGTATAATTGGCAGATGTCAATGGAATTAAATTGTAGTATTTTGAATAAAACATGAATGATTTCTCATTATAGCTTTTGGTTAATAAAAAGCAATTGGATAGCTATTACACAATACAGGTCATCAACTTAAAACTGGTCACTTAAGTGACTGAAGTTACGAATTTAACTTGGAGTATTGCAGGCTGGCGGGCACCATCAAAAGACCAACCTAACTTTGTCTTGATTATGTATGACAATTCGATATTCTTTTCTTCCAGGAAACTTCTGCTTTTCTGCCTTTAAAAAAACTATGCTCTGATCAACACTACTTGGGGTGCATAGAAGTTTTTATCTTTACTTATCTAAATACCTTGTATCACCAGTAACAATTGTTGTGAATTAAATGCTAGGATGAGATCAAATGACCAAATATTTTTTCAATTCAAGACTTTCTACAGGAAATGTCATTGAGGAACCTTTGTATAAGAGAATATAAGGATTCAAAATCTCATTGGGCAGGCAGCTAGATGCTATCATATGAGTGCTCATCTGGAGCACTTAACAGTGTTGGAAATAACTCAAAGCCAACGAAAGAAACTTGGATCACTGAAAACAGAATTTATTAAAAAAGAAATAATGGGAAGTTTGCAAAGCACTGTTGAGAACCTTTTAGAACCTCAACAAGCAGGTTCAAATCAAAAGCCACACCTTTGAATTCCAAAACATACATTATATATAGCTTCACCTCGATACCCAAGTCCCCTCATTTGGGACTCATTCCCTCCCAACTTTAAACTGGATATGCCATTAGGTGTTGCAGCTAATCCTAGGATATCTCCAGAGAGAATTATCTCCCGTTACATTCTCATACGTAATTCTTAGTTTGGTTGCCCACATGGCATCTTCCCTTAGCTTTAAGGAATGTAGCATCAGTGGTGGTATTCAACCAGTTCTGCCCGGTTCTGGAGAGCTGGTAGGAGCAATGAGCAGCGGAGACCAAATTGGTTCTCTCCACCGCTCTGCTGTTGGGCCCACTTGCCCGCCCAGACTCCCAGACTCGCCTTTATCCTCTGAATTTGAAGCGCAGCTGCTTTGCACGGCACAGAATAGTGCTGCACGGCAGCTGCTGAAGCAACCAGGATCGTGCAGGCTTGCAGGAGGTGAGTTAGAATGCCTCTGGGCCTGCGCAAAGTGCATGTTCGGTGCATGCGTGCACGCAAAGTGTGTGCATGCATGCAAAACGCTCCCATCCAGCTACGCCCACCGAACGGGTGGAAAAAACATTTGAATCCCACCACTTTGTAGCATCCTTTCATCAGGGCCTCTTTTTGGCTTCTGAAAATACAATTTTAAAGCTCATCATATTCTACCATTTTTTCAAAGAGATTATAAGAAAAAAACACCCATAACATAATATAAAAGGCATTATTATACATAAGATAAAAACATAAAAAGGCTTAACAATGGAGCATGTCAAAAGTCTAAAAGCAAAGCATGTAGATATAGGGAGTTTTTCTAGACATAAGCATCTTATATTCCATTTATTTTTGAATTTCCTTATTTCTTACAATAGTTCTATGGAAAGAAACCACGAGGCAGCTTTATGGTTTGTAAACCCTGTGTTATACTTATAAACCTTACACCTATCAACCCAGCTAGTTGTTACTTATTAAACAGATCAGTTTAATATAATATGAAGGTGCTGGAGATTCTAATTTGGATAACTGCATCATAAACCAATCAACCTCATTTTGCCCTAGCATGTTACAGAAATTCGGCACACTTAATGGCTTAATGTAAATTACAATTTAATTAAAATTATATCATGTAAATTTTAAAAATGTGTCAACTGAATAAAACATCTGTAAGGCACTGGCCCACATGTGAAGGTGGCTTGGATGCTGCATATACACCAACACAACTGGCCTTTAATGTTTCAAACATTACAATAGCAGATCACAGACCACTACATAGTGGAAGGAAATCGAAGTTAATCGTATCCACAACAAATCTACTTTTGTGTTTGGCGTGCGAAGGGAAGAGGCAGAGGCAAGAATAAAGCTAACAGGCTTTATTCGTTAAAATATATCTCAGCCGCAGCTAGCTGCTAGCTTGTGGCAGCAGCTGAGAGACAGCTGATCCTGTTTGACAGCTCCTTTTATATGGACAGCTCAGCCAATCAACGGCTTCTCTGGCTCCTGCTCAAAAAAACGGACCAGAATGAAGACTTGCTGGTTGCAACACTCCTTCCCCCTGGAACTGCATGCGTAACTGTCCAGGTAGGCAGGGTGACACTTCACTCGTCCAGATCATCTGAGTCCTGCAGTCGGTGGCAATGGGGACAGACCTGTTGCTGAGCGGGAGTCTTCCACTGGGTGCAGTGTTGTCTCTTCTCCCCAGGCGATCTCAGCTGGCTGTGGCAGGACCTTAGGAGTCAACGGGACCTCCTCAGAAGGTGGCAAACAGGTCTCGGTTGTCGATGGAGTGGCTTATCCAGGTAAGGCCTCTGCAAGAAACTGCTGTTCGGAAGTCGGCCTTCAAGGGACTTTGGTGTTGTCCCACTCAGTGTCCATGGTTTCGGCCACCTTCTGGAACAGACCTGTAGGGGCACTCCAACGGCTCTTTAGTTGGTCCATGTGCCGGCACCACAGTCTACCATCGGGTAGCCTTATTCGATATGATTTAGGGCCCGAGAGTAGACCAGGTCCCCAGGCCTGAATTCTCTCATTCTACTGGATGAGTCAAGGGATGCCCTGGGGGCGTGGGGGGGTGCAGCCTGTCGAGGGGTATCTGTAGTCTCCTTCCTATTAGTAATTCTGCTGGGATGAGATTGGTGGCTGCACTAGGGATGGTATGCTGGGTTAATAAGTACCCGGGTTACCTTGGTAGACAGTCCCCTTCCGCCATTCTTTCCAGGGCTTCTTTAACCAATCTCTCTGCCATCCTGTTAGAAGCTGGGTGAAAAGGGGAAACCAGGGCATGTCTGATGCCCCTTTGGGCTAGGAACAGCTCAAAGGGGGTTGAAGTGAATTGGTCTGTTATCTGAGACCAGTGTGTCTGGGTACCCATGGGATGTGAAAATGTTATCTAAGGCCCTGCTTACTGCTTCTGAAGTGGCTGACTTGAGGAGAACCAGCTCTACCCACATGGAATAAGAGTCTACCAGGATCAGGAATTTTTTCCCTTGCATGGGGCCTGCTAAATCCACATATACTCTGGACCAAGGTGTTTTGGTGTCTTCCCACTCCCCTGGAGTGGCAGCCAGGGGTGCAGGCCTGGACATGTGGCAGGTAGAGCAATTTTGAATGTTATTAGTGACTGCCTCATCTAGTCCTGGCCACCACACAACTCTTGCCAGAACTTTCATTCTACTGATACCTGGGTACCCTTCAGTGGAGTACCTCAATGATGCAAGGATGTAGCTGGTATAGAATCATTATTTGGTTTCCCCACAACAAACACCCCTTCAGCATGCTCAGTTTGGCTTGGTGAGCTTTGAATGGACAAAATTCCACTGGTGGGGTTTTCCTTGGCCACCCGCTCCTCACCCAGTCCATAACTTGGGACAGCTGTGCATCTTTGGAGGAGGAATGTGCAATGTCAACAGCTGTAAGTGGCATTTATAGATCTTCTATCAGGAACACAGGCTGATGGGGCGGGATAAGCAACCAAGGTAGGCAATGGGCATCTGCTCAGGGCATCAGCAGCATGGGCCAAGTGCTTGCCAGGCCTATAAGTTTACTTGGAGTTGTATGCTGCTAAGAAAATAGTCCAGCAAGTCATTCTTGGGGAGAGGATTTGCGGGCTGGGTCTGTCTCCTGCAAGGATGTCCAGCAAAGACTGATGGTCGGTGATGAGCTCAAACTGGTGTCCATATAGGTATTCATGGAACCTTTTGACTGAGGCCACAGCAGCCAACACCTCCTTGTCTATTTGGCTATAATTCCTCTCAGACTTGGAGAATGTTCTTGAAAAATAGGCTATAGGGGCTTCCTGGCCATTTGGTAGCCTATGGCCTAGTACTGCCCCAATCCATAAGGGAAGCATCACAGACCAAGATAAGTGGGACAGCATCACTGAATTGTATAAGTACCTTGTCTGAAGTGAGCAGGGATTTGACTGCTAGCAACGAGGCCTGTTCGATGTCTCCTCCCTTTCAAGGTGTCTTAGAGTCCAAAGTTGCAAGGGTTCTGTGCAAGGGTTCTGCTACAGTGGCCTTGTGGGCAGAAAAGAGCTGTAGAAGTTAAGTCACCCCCCAAAGGCTTGCAGCTCAGTTTTATTCTGAGGTGCAGGGGCTTCCTGAATAGTGCATACTTTGGACTCCACAGGGTGAATTCCCTTGCAGTAAATGTGGTACCCTAGGAAGTCTATCTGGGAGGTTGTGAAAATGCATTTCTTTTTGTTCAGCTTCAGGCCAGTATTCTGACAACACTGGGGTAATTTTTTACAGTTATGCTAAATGTTCTTGTGGGCTATCAGCAGCAATAAGAATGTCATCGAAGTATGGGATGACACCTGGGATATTGTATAGTAAGCATTCCATAATTGATTGGAATATGCCAGGGGCAACGCTGACACCAAATTGCAAACACTTACATTTGAAAGTACCCCTATGAGTGATGATTGTTTGGCCTCCACTGTCTTATTGTCCACTGGGAATTGCTGGTATCCTTGAGTCATGTCCAGCTTGGTAAAGATGAAACTTTTACCCAGGGAATGCAGCAAGTGCTGTATGATTAGCACAGGATATGCATTTGGTTGGAGCCCTTTGTTAATTGTAGACTTGTAGTCAGAGCAAATTCTAATGGAGCCATCTTGTTTTAAAGGAATGATGATAGGGGTTTCCCACTTAGCAAAGCCAATTGGCTCCAAAACCCCTTGGGAAATCAATTTGTCAAGTTGGGCATCCACTTTAGAATGTAGTGCCAATGGCACTCTGCGCAGTTTGAGGTGTGTAGGAGCTATCTGTGGGTCCAAATTAAGGGAAATACACTGCTCAAAAAAATAAAGGGAATACAAAAATAAGACATTCTAGATCTGAATGAATGAAATATTCTTATTAACTACTTTGTTCATTACATAGTTGAATGTGCTAACAACAAAATCACACAAAAATTATCAATGGAAATCAAATTTAGCAATTCTGGACTTGGAATTACACTCAAAATTAAAGTGGAAAAAACTAGTACAGGCTGATCCAACTTTAATGTAATGTCCTTAAAACAAGTCAAAATGAGGCTCAGTAGTATGTGTGGCCTCCACATGCTTGTATGACCTCCCTAAACGCCTGGGCGTGCTCCTGATGAGGTGGCAGATGGTTTCCTGAGGGATCTCCTCCCACACCTGGACTAAAGCATCCCCCAACTCCTAGACAGTCTGTAGTACAATGTGGCGTTGATGATGGAGCGAGACATGATGTCCCAGGTGTGCTCAATTGGATTCAGGTCTGGGGAACGGGCGAGCCAGTCCATAGCATCAATGCCTTCATCTGGCAGGAACTGCTGACACACTCCAGCCACAACAGGTCTAGTATTGTCTTGCATTAGGAGGAACCCAGGGCCAACCGCACCAGTATATGGTCTCACAAGGGATCTGAGGATCTCATCTTGGTACCTAATGACAATCAGGCTACCTCTGGTGAGCACATGGAGGGCTGTGAGGCCCCCTAAAGAAATGGCATCCCACACCATTACTGACCCACTGCCAAACTGGTCATGCAGGAGGATGTTGCAGGTAGCAGAATGTTCTCCATGGTGTCTCCAGACCCTGTCACATCTGTCACATGTGCGCAATGTGAAGCTGCTTTCATCTGTGAAGAGCACAGAGCACCAGTGGCGAATTTGCCAATCTTGGTATTCTCTGGCAAATGCCAAACGTCCTGCACAGTGTTGGGCTATAAGCACAAGCCCCACCTGTGGACATCAGGCCCTCACACCACCCTCATGGAGTCTGTTTCTGACCGTTTCAGCAGCCACATGCACATTTGTGGCCTGCTGGAGGTCATTTTGCAGGGCTCTGGCAGTGCGCCTCCTGTGCCTCCTTGCACAAAGGTGGAGGTAGCAGAACTGATGCTGGGTTGTTGCCCTCCTACGGCCTCCTCCACGTCTCCTGATGGACTGGCCTGTCTCCTGGTAGCACCTCTATGCTTTGGACACTATGCTGACAGACACAGAAAACCTTCTTGCCACAGTTCGCATTGATGTGCCATCCTGGATGAGCTGCACTACCTGAGCCACTTGTGTGGGTTGTAGACTCCGTCTCATGCTACTGCTAGAGTGAAAGCACTGCCAGCATTCAAAAGTGACCAAACCATCAGCCAGAAAGCATAGGAACTGAGAAGTGGTCTGTGGTCACCACCTGCAGAATCACTCCTTTATTGGGGATATCTTGCTAGCTGCCTATGCTTTCCACCTGTTGTCTATTCCATTTACACAACAGCATGTGAAATTGACTGTCAATCAGTGTTGCTACCTAAGTGGACAGTTTGATTTCACAGAAGTGTGATTGACTTGGAGTTACATTGTGTTGTTTAAGTGCTCCCTTTATTTTTTTGAGCAGTGTAGAAGTGCCATTGTAACAGCCAAGTTTGTCATCGAAAACTTCTAAATAATTAGCAAGAAGTTGTTCTAGGTTGTGCAGAGTGACTGCATTTACTCCAGTCACTTGTAGTCCTAGTGAGTGGAACCAGTCCAAACCCAGGAAACTTGGCAGGCTCCCATTTATGATAATTAGTGATAGGTGACCTTCAAAATTGTTGTACTGAATATGGAACTTGCCTGTTCTGAGGACTGGAATGGATTGTCCCTAGTTGTCCCTCAATGTCGGGCTGCAGGGATTCAAATGATTCTTTTTGATGTCTGGCATCAGATTCTTCAAAGTCTTCCAGGAGAGGAGGGATGGTGAGGACCCGGTGTCCACCTCCATCTGACGGGCTGCTCGGAGAAGATCAACATTGATTTTATTAATATTAAAACAATAGGGCAGTGTCAGCTCTTGGGAATGCTTTGCTGATGACATAGCATTCCTCTTTGGGTTTGAAGTTTCTTGGCTAGTTCAGATGCTGAGGTGGCTGGTTTGTATTTCTTAGTGCTTCACAAATCCTCGCCAGGTGACCCTTCTTCTGGCACTTGAGGCAGACTGCATTTCTGAAGTGGCAAGTGGCTCTCAGATGAGGCAAATCAGCTGTGGTGTAAGTTGTCTCTTGTCTGTAGGGAGATTTCTTCTCTGCATGGTTTGAGGTATTTTGAGGCGATTTACTGCTTCTTCCTCTTTGAAGTATTCATATTCATATTCGAAGTAAGTATCTTTGAAGTGAACTGTAGAGCTAGGTTTTACCCCAGGAAGGCTGCTGGTTTTCTGTATTTTGGTTGCGGATAGGTTTGACAGTTTGTCTGCCTGTGCTTCCTTGATAGCTTGTTTTAAGTTGAGGTTGGCTTTTGCCAGCAGCCATCTTTGTAGCCAAAGGTTTCTCACCCTGCAGATGAGCTGGTCCAGCAGCATATCATCCAGGTAGTCTCAGATTCCACACTGGAGGGCAGTGGAACAAAGGGCTGCCATATATTCACTCACAGACTCTCCCTCTGCCTGACTTCTTCGCTGGAAGGCATGGCGGCGGGCAATGTGTGATGGTTTTGGGGCATAGTGGTTTCTGAGCACCTCCTGCAGCTCTTCCCAGGTGACAGGCTTAACTTCTGAGGTGACAGCAAGGTTGTTGCTGTGTCGAAGATGGTTGCCCTGCAGAAGCTCAGGAAATAGGCTTTTTTCCTGTTCGGAGGAATGTCAGATAGGTTCACGGCATCCATGATGCATTTGAATCTGTTAATATAGGATGTCCACATCTTGATGGTTGGCTGAAAAGGCGGGCAATTTGGCGGTGCTGCCATTTCTCCGCTTGTAATGACAGCTCTTAGTGACAGCTCTTAGTAGTGACTTCAGCCTTTTTAAGTGCTCTCTCTTTGCCTCAGTGTTGCCTCAGTTTGCTAACGATCCTATCCTCATCACCAGTTTTGTGTTTGGCGCATGAAAAGAGGCAGAGGCAAGAATAAAGCTAACAGGCTTTATTCATTAAAATGTATCTCAGCCATGGCTAGCCACTAGCTTGCAGCAGTAGCTGAGAAAGAGACAGCTGATCCTGTTTGACAGCTCCTTTTATATGGAGCTGTGAAACAGCTCAGCCAATCAGCGCCTTCTCTGGCTCCCGCTCAAAAAGCAGATTACAACATCTAGTTTGTGCATCTTGGCTCCTCGGCCATGAAAAAACATGCAAGCATCGCCTACAATTATACATCGAAAATGCATGGAACCTCCCCATAACTGCCAAATTCTTTTTGGTTATGGCCTCGTTCAAACTTATCTACTCCCATCAATCATTAATTTTACTATTCCCTCTCCCTTCTCAAAGCAAGCTTCCTACGAAAAGCAAGCAATCTGCCCTCTGTTCCACTTCCACGTTCACCAAGCCGGAAATGTTGGGTGTTTGCTATGCTTAAGCATCCTCTTTACCCTTGCCACCCCTTCTGAAGCTGAGTGTTTTTTTCACTTCTTTCCTCTTGTCAGCTGTTCCATATCTTGCTTGTAATTCAACTGGCTGTTGTCCCACATGAGGTGCTTTCCAAGGCTGGGGACAAGGGTCATCTGCTCATCTGCACTTTGCTGGGGACGAAGGGAAAATTTATTCTGCAGAGGCTGTACAATGGGTAGTACCCCAAGAGTGAGGTAATATGCCAGGGTGTGTGTGGGGGGTATTCAGCCAAGAAAGGCTTCGGAAACAGAGCAAATTATGCTGGGGATGCCACTCTTGTTAATGTAAGCTTATTCCATAGAACACCTTTATTATCCCGTAGGCTTTTTTTTAGCAGAATGTGAACTGAGATCCACAAACACATACGGATTTGTTAGTCTTTAAGACTTAGAATAACTTTATTGTCACTTTGAATGTACACTAATCGGCATACATTAAAATGAAATTTTGTTGCATAGAGCTGTCAAAGGTTCCCCACCACTAATATACACTACATAAACATGACAAATAAATAAATACAAAATTATGCATATATGATACCCACATATATTATATGACATGGAGAAACAAACCAGTTTAGATGCTGTAAAATTGAGATTTCTTATAGCAATAGCATTTATACACCGTTCCATAGTGCTTTTACAGCATTCTTTGGGCAGTTTATAATGTCAACATATTTCATACACACACGCACACACACAATCTGGGTCCTCATTTTACTGACTTTGGAAGGGTGGAAGGCTGACTCAACATCTAGCCCCATGAGGATCAAACTCTAGACTGGGCAGAATTTGACTGCAATCGTGCATTCTAACCATTCGCAATCAGGGTTCCTCTTTATAATTTACATCCTACTACAATTTTGTATGATCTACAATTCTGTTCTGTAAATGAGAAAATGAGTAATTTGTTTAAATGTACATGTATTTTGTATTATTTATTGTAGCCCAGATAATAAGTTGCTTGAACTATTTGCATTTTTCATACTGCTGTTATAACAGCTGCGGATTATATTAGCCCACTTATATTTATCCAGCATAAAGGACACCTGACTCCTGAGCAACCCTTACAAATAACAAACCCAGTAGATATAAAAAGAAATAATCCCTGGAAGAACAATACAGCCAACTATTGAACCAAAGTAGGAATTCCACAACCACTCTACCCAAGGCTGGGAAGATCAGTCAAGCTTATAGTTATTGCCCCACCACTGAGGTAGGAGCTGTACAAACATATCTCGTTCCAGAAAGCAGGCACTTCAATAGAGAAGGCATACTTCCTGGGTCCTGAAAGATACTATTGATAGGACCCATAGTGCATACACCCTGTTTGATTATAACAGGTAGGCTGAAACAATAAGGAGATAAGCAGTCCAGCAGAGAACCAGGCTGTATACCATGAAAGGCTTTGAATTGCACCTGGAGCAAAATATGTTCCCATCACTGCCTGTACTGTTGCATTCTGGACCAACTGTAGCTTCTGTACAGTTTTCAAGGGCAAGCCGCATGTAGAGCAAGTACAAATATCTCAATTGTGAGTGAGTAGGGCAAGAGTTATTATCTGAAGGAACTCCAGGTCCAAGAAAGCACTACTAGCACCCTATCCATATATCCATGGACAGATAAATATAGCTGGTTGGTTTTTGTCATAATTATGTCTGAGTTTGTTCCTGAACATGAAAAGGAATTTCACCTTTCAATACAACAAGACCCAAAACCTAGAACAATATAACAAGACCCAAAACCTAGAATGGCTTTACCAGAAGAAAGATCAAAGTTTTGTTATGGCTCAGCCAGAACCCAGTGGAAATCCAATTGAATCCAATTGAAAATTTGTGGGTGGAGATGCTCTTGCAATTTGATAATCTGGGGTCTTTACATGGAAGAGTGGGCAAAGATTTCCAGGGCAGGATATGCCATGCTGATAGGCTCCTACCTGAAAAGATTGAATGCTATCCTGAAATTAAAAGGTGCTTCAACAAAAAGTATTAAGTGTTTGCATCTTTATGCAACTATATTATATGTTTTATTTCCCCCTCCCTGCAAGATTTCAGTTTGTTTTTCAACTGAATTGTAAAGCTTTAAATTCTGAAGTGATTTATTTTGGTCTGATTTTTCTTTACATTTCAGAAACCTGGTATTTTAGCAGGAGGTGTAGACTTTCTGTATCCACTGTGCACAAGAGTATTTTCTCTCTAGGCTGCCAAATATATAGCAGGAAAATTAGGCTGCCTGACAAGTATAAATAACCCTTGGGTTATGGTAATTCATTCACTGACTTTTCAAAGTTACAACGGTACTGAACAAATGGTACTTAACGATGGGTCCTCCTATTTCTGGCCATTGCAGTGATCATGTGATTATGAGATGGGCACTCAGTCTGCAATTATAATGTTTCATGAACTGTAGTCATGTGATTGTAATTTTCAATGTTCTCCTATAGCTTTTTACAGTCATTGAAGAAGCCAGCAGAAAATGAGAAGTCGTAGTCTTATGAAGTCCTCATTTGACAATGGCAGCTGAGGCTGCCTAAATAAACATCACTAACTGATATGGTCACATGACATCAGCTTTACAACCACATCGCTTAGTGACAGCAATTTTGGTTCCAATTACCATTATAAACTGAAAACTACTAGTACTGTTTAGGCGTAAGGCAACTGTTATTTATTCGATTTTTATTTATTTATCGTATGTCATCTCTCTTAATTGCCCATCTTTTTCAGATCCCTTAATTCTGACATTATTACTTTATAAGTAACTCAAGGCAACAAGTATTCATAATACTCCTTCCGCCTCCTATTTTCCCCCCAACAACCCTGTGAGATGAGTTGGGCTGAGAGCGTGAGTGGCCCAAAATTACCCATCCAAATTTCATGCATAAAGTGGAACTGGAACTCTTGTTTTCTAGCCTGGTGTCTTAACCACTGGTTCTCCACTTAAATTTATATCAGTTTGAAACATTGGATTCAGAAAAAAACTGAGTTCTTTTATAATGTTCCTTGAGGCTTTAGAAACTATGTGAAGCATTGTTTAATATACTTACACATTATGTATTGTCAGCCTCTTGTTTTTCCTTTTTTTCTGCAAACTTGTGATTATTTTTCAGGGTTGCAAGGACAAATAGATAAATATTTTTAAGAACCTGCTTGCTCAGTATTACAGAGGGAAAGTAGTATTATGTTTTGTTTAGGATGCAGATAGAAATAAAAAGAGGCTTGGAACTGGTTTGTTTTTCTCCCTTCCTCCGCATCCTACTTTTTGTTCCACATGTCCTGCTTAGAGTAAACAGTATGACTCACAGAAAAGAAAAAGGAAAAATATGTATTTTAAAAATTGCATTAGTTTTTTAAAAATACATAAATGTATAAAAATACATTATCATAATCCTTTTTTCCTCTTGGTATTGTAGCCTTTTGTTTACATATATCTCTTCTTAAGCTATAAATTAAACCTTGAGTTTCTCGTGCATGTACCTCTGGTTACCATTCTGTTCCTGTGCAGAATATATAATCTTGAAAAATATCAAATCTGACTTTCATACAAATTTCATACAAATTTGGTATGTCCAATTCATTTGGAGGATATCAGGATAAAGAAGGTCCTGTTGAAAAATGGTATTATTATATAGATAATAGTGTACACTCATAGAAATGATAATTCAGTTATTTTTAAAATAAAAAGCAGCATATAGCAATTTAATGATGAGATTGTGATCTTCTAATTACCTTGTTTAAAACTGTTGATGACAGGAAGCCTATGCAAAGATTGTTCAGAGTCGGCTCATGCTCATTAAAACCATTGTTGTCCTGCCATGAAGAAACAAATGTAATATTCCTAGCATGGATAATTCCTGTAGGAAAATTCTAATATTGTGTTTACAAATACCAATCTTGTAATTTTTTTGTTCACTGTAATAAAACTGGACTTTATTGGGAAACAGTTATACAAAAACAATATTGTTGCAACAAATCATACATTTGTTATTTCTGATAATTAAAATTAAGGTGCCCTGAGATTTCTTTGTAGTAGTGTGGTTATATGGAACAGAAACATACAATAAGATGGATTTGAACATGTTAAGGCCCTGTCACACTGCCCAATGGATGCAAAACGGACACAACGGACGAGAATAATGTTCCATCCATTATTATCCACTCTCAGAAGGGGCAAAAATTTGCATAACCGGAGCGGATAACACGGACGCGGGGAGGACACAGGGCGGATGGAAAGCGGATGCGGAACAGAAGCCCAGCGGATGGAAGCGGATGGGAGCGGATGGCACATCCGCAAGGCTTCCGGGGGACCTCAGCAAAGCGGATGCGGAACGGATACAGCGGATGCACAGCGGATGCACAGCGGAAGCCTAGCAGATGCCGAGCGTTAATTGCGCATGCGGGGAGGATGCATTGCGTCAGCCCCGTGGATATAACGGAAGCAGCTCGGAAGCAGGTCGCCATTCAGAGGAAAGACCTGCTTCCAGACACATCGACTGCCTTGCCTGTCCTGCCTGCATGTCTGCCTGCAAGCCTTGCTGCCAGCCTCCCTGCCAGCCTTGCTGTCTGCCTGCCTGCCAGCCTTGCTGCCAGCCAGTCTGCCTGCCAGCCTTGGTTCATGCCTGCCTGTCAGCCTTGGTGCCTGCCTGCCTGCCAGCCTTCCTGCCAGCCTTGGTGCCTGCCTCCCTGCCAGCCTCCCTGCCAGCCTTGGTGCCAGCCTTTCTGCCAGCCTTGGTGCCTGCCTCCCTGCCAGCCTTCCTGCCAGCCTTGGTGCCTGCCTCCCTGCCAGCCTTCTTGCCAGCCTTGGTTCCTGCCAGCCTCCCTGCCAGCCAGCAACCTCACAACCATGCAGAAGCACAGCAAGCCTCAGCCATCTGCTGCCAGCCCTTGCAAGAGGGACAGGGCTACCATCCCGCCCCCTGGCCCTCACTCTGGTTCTGCTGGGGCTTCTGCAGCACGGGCTCGCTCTTCTGGGGCTGGGGCTTCTGCTGCTTCTGCTTTTGGAGGAGCTGATGACAAGCACTCCAGCACCATCCACCTCCACAGCACCTGGACCCTTCACCCCTGAGACTGAGCGACCAAGAGGAGTGCCAGAGACTCATTTTTGTTTTATAGTTTCTTGTTAGTAAAGTCTATTTTTGATTCACACACTTGCTTCGTTTCTTTTTTTTAATAAAGTCTTGGTGGAAACTTTTAGAAATAGTTTAAGCCTTTGCATGCTTGTGGGATGGGTTAAGATAGCAGTGGGATGGGCAGGGATACCTTTGGCATGGGTAATAGCTGTAGATAGATAGATAAACCTCCAGTGCAAGCATAGTGGGACTGTATGGTCCACCCTCCCAGGTGCCACACCTTTGGCCCTTTATTATCAATAACAATGTAAGCATTGATCCACACATTTGAACATAAACACAACTCTTTATTAAATGCCCTGTTCATTGTAGGCCCACCCAACATACATGGCCCAATCTCATCAGTGTGATGAGATAGGCTGAAGGAAGCATCCATTAAGCATCTATCATCCTGTCTTGTCACTCCACTGCTCCAGTGTTTCAGGAGGTTGCGCTGCTTCTTCCCTTCACATGAGGCTCTGTTGGGGCCTTGCACATCCTGAGTGTCTATCAGGTTTCGCCCTTGCCTCCATTCACCAGGCTCCATGACCCCATTGCCTTGTTGGCGGTCCATGAGCCTGTTCTGCAAGACTGGGTAGCAGGTGCGCATGAAATTGTGCAGGATGCAGCAAGCTTCCATGATCCTCCTCACGGTCTCTGGGCGATGCTGCATGGTGGTGAGAAGTACCTGGAACCTGTCGGCCAGGATGCCAAAGGCGTTCTCCACCACCCGCCTTGCCCTGGACAGCGTGTAGTTGAAGATCCTCTCTTCACAGGTGAGGTATTTGGAGGTGTAGGGCTTCATGAGGTAGGTTGTGAGGGAGAAGGCATCATCCCCCACGATGAAGTAGGGCACATCTTGTGTGTCGTTGGGCAGGGGGTCTGGATCTGGGAAGCCCACGATGAGGTTGCGTTCCAGCTCCTTCTTGAGGTGACTGGTGTTGTATACCTGGGCATCTGAAGATGAGCCGTTGCCTGAAGCATCGATGTACATGAACTTGTAGTCAGCATCGACCATGGCGAAGGGGATGATGCTGAAGAAGCCGTTATAATTGAAATAAGTGGACCCCGACTTGGCTGGAGCTTTGCAGGCCACGTGCTTGCCATCTATGGCTCCAACGGTGTGGTGGAAGTTCCACTTCTGATACCACTGCTCTGCAACTTTCTTCCAGCCTTCTTCAGTGGAGGGGCACTGGAGGAGCTCCTCCTTGTATTCTTCGATGATGGCTTGCACCACTTCTCTGACCACAATGCTGATGGTGTTGTGTGGCACCCTCCATCCATACTGCATGCTCCTGTAGGTGGCGCAGAGTGAGTGCCACCTTGAGCCCAGGTTCCAGGCTGGGCCAGAAGTTGGTGCTCTGCTTGGTCAACCTGGGTGTCAGCCGCTGCACAACTTCATCAAACATGGCTGGAGGCATCCTCATGAAGTTCTGGAATGCCCGAGTGTCTTCGTTCCTGAGCTCCACCATCAGCTTGTTGTACAGTCCGTCCTCTGCTCTTCTGGCGATCCATCTTCGGACCCAGACGCTTCTTGACCGCCCCTTTTTCTTCCCGTAGTAGAGTTCACAGAGCCTGTAGATGGCTTCGCACTGTTGCAGAAGGATGGTGGCTGCCAAAAGGACTGTGTTACGATCCACGGTGGACATGTCTGGATGCTGTGGAAGAGGAAGAGTCAGATGAAGGCTGCAGAAGTCTGCAGCAGGGCTGCTGGTCTGAAAGTGAGATCCAGATGTGTTGCTCCCCCTTTTTATAGGCAGTATAGGTGTCCTTTTGCATCCTCTAGGCATCTTGTAGACATCCTTAATATCCGAGATAGGTCCCCTCTGCGGACGTTTTTTCCGTTTTACATGCTTTGTTTCCGTGCTGCATCCGCTAGGCATCCGTTCTGCATCCGTTCCGCGTCTGTTCCACTTCCTCCCTGTGTCCAAGCGGATGCGAGTTGCACGGATGCGCAGCGGATGCCTAGCGGATATAGCGGATGCGTAACGGATGCAGAACGGTTGCCTAGAGGATGTGTAGCAGATGCAGAACGGACGAATTGGATACATTTTCCGCGCAAAAGTTTTGTGCAGCTCAAAACTTTCTGAGTGGATGAAACGTCAATAAACGGATGCTGGACGGATAGAGAGGAAGCAAAATGGAGGCAGTGAGTACATCGCGTTTTCCAACGGATGGCAAGTTTTTTTGTCCGTTTTACATCCTCTTTGCATCCGTTGGTGCAGTGTGACAGGGGCTTTAAGCCAAAATTGATTTGGTATTAGGATATATTTTAAAAGGAATATTTAAATGGTTTTGTGTATTTGTTTTGCAAATCTATAAATTGATGTCCCAAAGACACTTTTTCAAAAGGCAATTGGATTTTCTTTGTTTTGCTTGAAGACAATTCACTTCTCATCCAAGAAGCTTGTTCAGTTCTGAAGAATCTTCTTGGATAAGAAGTGAAACATCTTCAAGTAAAACAAAGGAAATCCAATTGCCTTTTGAAAAAGCACCTTTGGGACAACCATGACCTAGATGATTGAGAACCTCCATAGACATATTCATTGGGTGGTGCTTCAAATCTAAACTATATATACATTTACATCTATTGCGGATAGCAAGGTGGGGTAGACTGTATGATTTTTTTAAAGAATAGAATAGAATAGAATAGAATAGAATAGAATAGAATAGAATAGAATACTTTATTGGCCAAGTGTGGTTGGATACACAAGGAATTTGTCTTGGTACAAATATGGTACTCTCAGTATACATAAAAGAAAATATATATTCATCAACTTTTTGGGACCATTGAATATCAAAAACATATTTTGAGATGGTTAAATGCGTGTTGATTTCAAATATAGAATCAGCATAGTTCTGTCTGCTGAAATTGTTGAATTTGCAATGTGCCAAAATCCAATTCTGTAGGCATAATTTCTACAGGACCATCTTAAAGCATAAAGATAAGACATATAATAATTCAATAATATTGTAGTGGAAGTATTGATTGTAACTGTACCCAAATTACCTGCAGTTCTCTTTGGATTTGCATAGTTGCGAAAATGAGAAATATGGAATTAAGCTATTTAATTCATTTTTCTGGGAAAGAAAATGAGAAATACTATTTTATGTAGATTTCTTATTTCAAATTTTTTCTGTCTTAGGAGACTCAGAAATGCAAAATGTGAATTCAGAAAGTCTGTTCTAAAACCATGGCTTTGGCCCAGATAAAAACATTGTATATTGAGTATTTTTAGTTTATTTTAAATGTTTACCTTATTCAGCTGATCTCAATGCTTTGTTTTTACATCCAGATAGAAATATTTTTCATATGGATGACAGGTTTTATGTATAGGCTGCACTTCATGCAGGGCAGCCAACCCATTTCTAAAAAATAATACAGAATTCATTACAAGCTTAAGGTTTACAAAACAGGGAAAGTTTGTATGGATTTTGTGTTGTATTATTTGTTGCTGTAACAAAAAGGGCACAAGATATGCAGCTCAATTCTTTGCAACACTAGCAATAGCAACCAATGTATTTACTAGGAGGAAGAATTATATTCCAATGACATTAGTACACTTCTGAGTGCAAGGAAATAAAGGAAAATGTTCCATAATTTTGAAAGAAGATATCTTGACTTCTGTTTAATGACTAGAGTAAGGGTAGTTTTTGACTTGCAATCACAATTAAGCTCAACATTTATGTTGCTAAGCAAGCTAATTGAGTTTTGACCTATTTTACATTTTTGTCACAGCTTTTAAGCAAATCACTGCAGTTGTTAAATTAATCTAGCTTCCCCCATTGACTTTGCTTATCTGAGGCTGTGTGGGAAGGTTACAAAAGGTGATCATGTGATCCCAGGACATTGCAGTTGCCAAAAATGCATGCCAGTTGCTAGACGTCTGGATTTTGATCATGAGACCACGGGGATGCTACAACGATCATAAGAATTAAAACTGATGAAAACTTTTTTCTATGCCATTGTAACTTTGAACCATCACTAAATGATTGGTTGTAAGTCAAGGACTATCTTTTCTGTTCTCTCTAAAAGCCCTAATGTATATTATTTATATTATATAAGGTTTAAATAGCAATTCTGCATCCTGGATCCTGACTTATATTTGGGGAAAGAAAATGTAAATTTTATCAGATCGTTTAAAATCTAACTTGAACAGCAGTAAAGTAATAGATTTGATTGAATAGAAATGGACTATTTATTTAACAGATTACATTATCAATACATTAAAACCAATATGTGCTAAATAATGTCCCAATATTATGAAATCATATTAAATGTCATTATTAAAACTGCCTTCTAAAACCTGAGAGCACCCAGATGTATTAGAGTTTGCAACTCCCAAAATTTCTAGCCGCTAGGGTGGAAAACTTCCCTTGTGAAAATGTGAGATACAGTGTTATCCATAGGGATTTTTTCTTCTGTGTGTGCCTTTGAGTCTATAATGATGCCTAGTGATTGCCTGGACTACAGGCTCTTTCATCTTTAGGGAATAGTGGCAGTGGTGGGATTCAAAAATTTTTATTACCGGTTCTGTGGGCGTGGCTTGGTGGTCATGTGATTGGATGGCTGTGGCCAACTTGACATCACTCATGTCAAGTGGTGCCTTGCCTGGCCTCCCCTTGCCTCAGAGATACAATTTCCCTCTCTATTTATTTACTACTACTGAACATCCAAAATATGCTATTTAATCCTATGTATATATGCCATATGTGTGCATACATATTACATGGTATAGTGTGTGTATAGGCACACAAAAAGATACACTATCTACTATATATACTGTGTGTATGTACACACACACACAAAACCACACACAGCTCTTCTAAAACTATATTCATTCAACCTCACTGTTGTATGGAAAAACACACCCATGGTCCACTTTCTGCCACACATTTAACTATAACCTTTGTACATTAGAACATTGCACATGTCTTCAGATTTACTTCCCTCGCCTGCATATGACCATGATACCCAGGAGATGTCATGGATTGAGTAAAATATGGTGAAACTCACTTAACAATGCTCTTGCTTAGCAACCAAAATTTTGGGCTCAATTGTGGTCATAAGTGAAGGACTATCTCTGCCTTCCTCTGCATGGCAGCCTCGTCCTAATAAACTCCTCTGCCAATTTTCCTCTCTGTTAGAGGCTATTTGTTATCTGTTATAGTTATCTATATCTGTTGTTGTTATTGTTATCTGATAGTTAATAGCTATCTGTTAGAATTGCTATTTAAGGTCTGGCAGTACCCTTAAGCCAAAAATGAACCAAAACAAAGATTTAAACAGAGGTTTGCAAATCAAGGAAAGCAGACTTTTATTCTTTGATCAAAATTAAAGACCTGGGAAGAAGTTCCAAGCACATCACAAGAGACAAGAGACATGGGAGGAAAATTCTACAAAATACAGAAAAATGCCCTGTACTTTTAAGATTCTTAGAAGTGGAGTAACTGCATTGTAAAACTCTCTAACTTAGATTTACATTTTTCCTGCAAAAGACAAATCTCTCCCTATCTCTTCTCCTATTGTCCATCTAATTGATCACAATTGACCACTTAAGGAGGCTAGTAACAGCATACTTCAAAGGTGTGGAATAGAGATTTTTACATTCCAAGATAGGTACGTTTCATTCCCATGGGGTGGAATGTATAAATCCAGGAAAACAGATGGATTCAGATGGATTTATATGGGACAATCGTGTCTTAATAGGAGGGGGGTGTAACTCATTGCAGCATGTGTTTATAATTGTTTTACAACAAGTAAAAAGTTAAGGAAATATTTTTTACAACAGCGAGATAACAAATGCCTATAGAGTATCTCTCTACTTAATGCTATAATATATTTACTATATTTCTTTATTTATTAATGTCCCCTTCAGCATCAAAATAATCCAGATTCCAGATGATATAAGGTCTCCTGCTGGAGCAGGGGGTTGGATTAGATGGCCTCCAATGTTCCTTCTAATTCTGCTGTTCTTTGATTCTGTAAGGATTTCCTGCTGGAGCAGGGGGTTGGAGTGGAACAGGGGTCTTCAAAGTTGACAGCTTTAAGACTTGTGAACTTCAACTCCCAGAATTCCTCCTCTGGCCATGTTAGCTCAGGAATTCTGGGAGTTGAAGTCTACAAGTCTTAAACTTGCCAACTTTGAAAACCCTTGGACTGGAAGAAGATCCTTTACAGCCCTAGATTCTTGTCCTATTTCAAAGAGTCTTCTGAAGCTAGGGTTTGTGTCCTTCCTTTCTCTCCTTTTTCCCCCCTCTCCTCCCTCCCTCCTTCCTGCTCTTTCTTTCTCTCCCTTCCTTCCATCCCGTCTTTGTCGATCCCTTTCTTTCTTTCTTTCTTTCTTTCTTTCTTTCTTTCTTTCTTTCTTTC
>BLBF01000011.1:30406906-30443809 GCA_015471245.1 Laticauda colubrina | reverse complement strand
TTCTTTCTTTCTTTCTTTCTTTCTTTCTTTCTTTCTTTCTTTCTTTCCTTTCTTTCTTTTTCTTTCTTTCCCTTTTCTTTCTTGTCTCTTCCTTCTCTCTTTCTCTTTCAATCTCTCTCTTCCCATCCCTTTTTTTCTCTTCCCTTCTCTTTCTATCCTTCCCTTCCCACCTGAAACAAACACACACGCAGACAAACGTTCAAGCACCCGGCAGCGTCGCTCCTTACGAGGGTTCTTCTGGCCACTCTCCTGCCCCGCGTCGCCCGGAAAAGCTGAGAGGCAAGGCTTCCGGGTCTAAACAAAGGGTCCACCCCTTTGAGCCTTCCAAAGACTTCCTCCCCTCCCGCTTTTGGGGAAAGGAAAGGGCCGAGAAGTTCAAGCGAGGCAAGTGCTGCACCGTCGCTCCCTCTTCCCCGCCGGCGGCTCTGGGCTAGAGAGCAGTTTGGCTTTCCTGACTGCCTGAAAGGTGACCTTGGCTCCCTGCACCTGGTGGCAGAGGGAAAGGCAAGCCAGCCAGGTCGGCTCCCTGCCGGTCCCTGATGTGAGTGCACCTTTTGTGGTACATCAGTTATAGCTTCCCTCTAAACCCAAAACAACAGAACGTCGTGATTTCATCAATACGACAGACACACACCTCACTTTAAAATGTGTAAGAAGCAGGCTTTTAGTGGGTATTGTTCTAAATTTCATTTCTATACAGCTTCTTTTTTATTTTCTGAAATCTTTAACAGCGACCAGTTTTGGGAAGAATGTTGAAGACTCCTGTATGTTCTTGGAATAATTATTTCAGAAAGGTCTCCGCTCATGGTGGCAAATCCATTTCTACTAAAATAGTTCTGGGAATAGAAACCAGCTGTGATGATACAGGAGCTGCTGTGGTGGATGAAGCTGGTAGCATTTTAGGAGAAGCATTACATTCTCAAACTGATGTTCATTTAAAGTAAGTAATTCTTATTGTGGGTAAAAATATGTTTCAGTTGCAACAATTTGCCTAGCTGTATTGCTATTTGTGTGTGTGTGTAGTGCATAAATATTGCCATTTTTATGTATTCTATGCATTTCTTCTATGTTTTAGAAATCTGTTCCTTTGCTTTAAAATTAGAGCTTTGAGCCAGGAATAATGCCATAATTACTAAATTACAATTTTAATTGTAATTATTATAATTACAACCATAATTACTAAAGGCATCCAGACAAAACATTTTATTACAACTTAATAAAAAACTATAAAATGTTATAACATGCTTGTAGAGTTCTTCTTTGGGAGCCAAGAATGAATACGGTTTACAATGAAGTTAAAACTTACCAATAAATGGAATATGAACTATTTCATATCACGTTTTATATCTCCATTCATAGATATCTGAAAAATGGCCTGTAGTTCATATTAGCAAATTACATTAGGTTGCTGTTAATCCTGTTCCTGGTTTTCAAAATTGGTAGAACAGGCCACATAGGTCCTTGTATGAAGAAATGGCTGATAAAAATTTTTTACTCACTGGAATTTCTGAACACTCTTGTTTGAAGTCTTGTACCCCCCCCCCCCCAAAAAAAAAAAAAAAAAAAAAAGCAGGTTCTCTAGCAAAACCTCCATGTTATGAGCACTGATGATGATTGTGAGGTTTTCAAACTCTGTGGAAAAAAAAAGGTTTTTGACCAAAAGCATTTCCAAAGAAACTTTTGCATGAATTAAAAGTTGTGAATGGTTCAGTTGCCAGCTTTCCTGAAAGAATAGGAAAGAAAAAGGAGCCCATAGATCTCGAACCCCCGTAGGAAGTTAGAAAAATAGATTTAAATCACAATTTGTTTCTTGCGTTTAACTTTCTTTTTTCCTCCAGAATCTTAAGGAGTTTAGGTATTTTATGAGCAGCTATGTACATTTCTGAATAAATCAGTGATTTTTCTCCCACCCCCAACTTTGCTGTCATAGGAATCCTGCAAGATAGACTTAATTGTAATCACTATAATGTGATTAGTGACGTCAAGAGACTGGAAAGGGTCAGCATTCTCTAATGGCCGATAATTAATCTCAATCTTCATTGCTGTTAGGGAAACTATATAGGTAGTCCTAAACTTATAACCACAATTGATCTCAAAATTTATATTGCTAAGTGAAAAATTTGTTAAATGGGTTTTGCACCTTTTCATGACCTTTCTTGCCACATTTATTAAGTGAATCATTGCAGTTGTTAACTTAATAACGCAGTTATTAAGTGAATCTGGTTGACTTTGCTTGTCAGAAGGTCGCAAAAAGGGATTATGTGACAATGCAACCTTCATGAATATAAGTCAGTTATCAAGCATCCAAATGTAAATCATGTGATGGTCATAAGTGGGGGGGGGGGGAAATCATAAAATTATTTTAATAAGTGTGGAAAATGGTCATAACTTTCTTTCTTCAGTGCTGTTGTAACTTTGAACAGTCACTAAATGAATTGTTCTAAGTCAAGGATTATCTGTACTGGCAGGATCTGTCAGTGGTGTTAAGATTGTATTGCAGAACAGTCAGGCAAGACAGGTGGGAGGAAAAAAGGAGAGACAGTGTTAGGGTGGCAGGACATCAATCCACCTGTATTTTTATGTATGTATGTATGGTATTCAGCTTTGTTCAGGTATTTTCCCACATCATTATAGTTGTACTTTTAAAGTTGTAGCGACATTTCGGCAGAATCTCATCTTCCATCATCAGGCTTCTGTATTGACTCAATACAGACGAACTCAATACAGAAGCAGATGAGATTCTGCCGAAACGTTGCTACAACTTTAAAAGCACAACTCCAATGACATGGGATAAAACCCGAAGGAAGCTGAACAGCATACATGTAAGTACCCGTGAAAGCTTAAAAAAACATATATATAAACAGGTTGCTGTAATTACAATGTTACATGTAAATTCTTATCAGTAATATGTTAAGATGATATAGTATATACTGTGATGTTACAAAATTATTACAATCTGGCCAATGGATTTCACAGGTGTCTATTTCTAATTAGAACAGGTGGCATTATTCCTCCAGTAGCACAACAGCTTCACCAAGAAAATATCGCAAGGGTGGTACAACATGCAGTCTCATCCAGTGGCGTCAGTATGGAGGATATCTCGGCTGTTGCAACAACTGTGATGCCAGGACTTGCGTTAAGCCTTGGAATTGGATTGAAATATAGTTTAGAACTAGTGAAGAAGCATCAGAAACCCTTTATCCCTATCCATCATATGGAAGCACATGCTCTCACTGTCCGACTGACGGACCTCGTACCATTTCCTTTTCTTGTCCTTTTACTCTCTGGGGGTCATTGTATACTGGCAGTAGCACAAGGAGTTTCAGATTTTCTTCTTCTTGGACAAACAAAGGACATTGCACCAGGGGACATGCTTGACAAGGTGATTCATTTTAATATAGATTATTGACGTATAAATATTTTAAAGCCAAAATCCTCTGAGTAATATACTGAGGCACCATCCAAAAGTTGAGTAGGGCTGGTACACAAACTTAATGTTTAAAAAGATGAAATTACTCTTCATGTTCTCAATAATTTCCCACTTCTATAGGATTAAACATTATATTTCGGTGGCAACTTCTAGAGGTTTTCACATTTGGAGGTCCTCCACGTATGGATTGTTTTAAGCAAGTGTAGATTGTCCTGCATGTGTTTCTCCAACATTTTATTTCCACTCACTGATTTCTATTTTACCTTTTAAAAAAGCCCCGTTTGAGTTTTGAAGGGAATTGATTTTCTCATTAAACTTTTCCACCTCTAAAACATCCAGAAAACAGGCCAAAAAGCTCCATTTACTCTGGAAATGGCAGGGTAACATAAACCAAACTGCCTGCAACACCCATATAACACAAAGGCAAAAATGCAGGTCCCCAAGCTTGATTCCTTCAAGTGGTCTGAGTGATAAAATCAACCTAAAACCTATTCCCCATAATATCAGTAAGGTAATGAAAGCTTGGAACCGGAGTCATTTCAGCCACATTCTCATTTACCTGAAAAAGTATGTTAGTTGTATACATTACAGGTGGTCCTTAACTTCCAACAGTTCACTTAGTGACCATTCAAAGTTAGAATGACACTGAAAAAGTGACTTTTATTATCATTTTTCACACTTAATGACTGTTGCAACATCCCCATGGTCACGTAATCAAAATTCAGATGCTTGGCAACTGATTCATATTTATGACAGTTGCAGTGTTCCAGGCTCATGTGATTCCCTTTTGTGACCTGCCTATAAACAGTCAGTGGGGAAACCAGATTCATTTAACAACTCTGTTTTTAACTTAACAACACTAGTGATTCACTTAACAACTGTAGCAAGAAAAGTCGTAAATGGGCAAATTAAAAAATGTTTCTCTTAGAAACAGAAATGTTGGGCTCAGCTATGGTCGTAAGTCGAGGACTACTTGTACTCACATTTAAGGTATCCCATGGGGCAACACATATTTTTAGGGGAAAAATTAGTTTCTTTAAATAGGATTACAATCTATCCATTTCATTTTTTAAAAAAACATGATTGATATAAGTCAGCACACCTCATTAATGTATGAAGCATATTCCCTTGTTCTGCATCATGAAAATCCACATTACTTGTTTTGTCAAAAATACACATTGGATAAACTAATAAGAAAGATTGCTTTAAAAAAATTAATGTTGTAAACTTGAAATGAGATATTTCTTGAATCTGTTGTGAATGTATTTTTTTTCTTTTCCTTTACTTTTTTTTTAAAGGTAGCGAGAAGTCTTTCTTTACATAATCATCCAGAGTGCTGTGGCATGACTGGTGGGAGAGCAATAGAAATCTTGGCTCAGCAGGGTAACATTTTGCGATACAAATTCACAGTCCCAATGCAGCGATACCGTGATTGCACCTTCTCTTTTGCTGGTCTGCGAAGTGAAATCACTAGAAAGATTTCAAAAGAAGAAAAGGCAGAAGGTATTTGCCTAAAGAGTCACAAACTGTATGGGTGTGTTTTGCTGCATGTCTGCTTTGAAAATATATGTGTCTGTGTGATTTCTGCAGGCCTTCAGGAAGGGCAACATCTCTCTTGTCTTCCGGATCTTGCTGCGGCTGCCCTGTACACAATGACTGTTCACATTGCTGAGCGAACTCATCGAGCTATTCTCTTCTGCAAAGAGAAAGGAATCATACCCCCAGGAAAGGAAACCTTGGTAAGTTCTGTGTGAAGATTACACTTTTCATTATTACTTCAGATTCCAAGACTGACTGCTTCTTGATCATGGAAATGGTGAACTACCCAAGGGACAAACTCCAAGTAAGTCCAGGCTGACTGCTTCTTGATCATGGAAATGGTGAACTACCCAAGGGACAAACTCCAAGTAAGTCCAGGCTTTGTTACCATGAAGGAACTAAAATATTCCAAGACTGAACTCTGCTTACAATTGGGAGAAATTAGCTGAAAGAGAGACTGTGTCCACCTGTTTGGCTGCCAGATATTCCTTAATTGCACCCTAGGCATTACAGCCTTGTTCTCATTGCTCTGCATCCCTTGTTCACAAGCATTCATTGCCTGTGTAGGAATATCAATTGACATTTTTCATTCCTATTTTAGGTTCATTTGAAATCAAGTATCTTTTTTTAAAAAAAAACCTCCTAATGTAGAAGCTACCATATTGGTTATGATATTTAAAAAACCTTCCAGAGGTTTCATTTAAGAAATAATTTCTTTTCTACATTAATGAGATTAATTCAGATTATCTGTTAGGAAGTTCTTATTTTAGAGGCTTCATTTCTCTTTTGGGGAAAATTGTTTAAGCAATAAATCCTAACAAGGATCAAAATTAAGACATCAAAATTTCATTTTTTTAAAATGTGTGCTGGTGTGTTCACAGAAAAAATCTACAAAGATTATCCTGTCCTGTCTTAATATTCAAAGAATTTTTAAAAGATTCAGCCATGGCTAGAGCATCAAAAAAAATCATGGAGAATCACCCTTATTGTTTTATTGAGACTTTCAGGGGAAATGATCATTTAAAGCAAAAGCTCATCCATTTTTTATCTGCTCCAAGAGGCTAAAGTAGTTGATTTACAGCTATTTGAAGAGACCACCACTAAACCAAGCATTATTGATTTGTGAAGCTTTGGCTATTTCCATCATCTAGGGTTTGATGAATTAGTACATTTGTCATTATATAGCTCCAGACTACAGTTATTAAAATACATCAAGTGAAGAGCATTTGAATAAGTATTCCTCCTCAATAAAACAGAACAATCACCTTCTATGGAATCATGTATGTTGATGATTAGAATTTTTCTTCATTTAGGAAGAGAATATCAGACATACCTGCACATTGGAAAGGAAATAAAGAGTTTTTAATTAAAAAATGAATACTAAGGTCTTGATCTCCAAGGAAATTTTGTAGGACTTTAACAGGACTGGATTAGAAAGAGTTGTGTAATCCAGATGCGAGTAAAGGAGAATAGATCTCTAGACAATCCAGTAAATAAATGGCTGATATTTTTACATAATTGCCAAATCTCCTTGCAGTTCAGCAATCTTTTCTCTCCAAGAACTTGAGCAATCTCATAGAACAGCACTGAATTCTTTAAAAGATGATTTCAGCAATTTAAATGTATATCTGCTGAGTTTCATAATTATTGTCGCAACTGGGCTACCAAGTAATGAGGATTTACGTTACAGCATAAAAGTTACATTTTTTTCTCTATCATATTTAATTCTGAAAGATATGCACTAATAGAATTGCAGTATGCAACAATGTAATATTATGGGGTTTCTCTTTCAACTTTGCTTTCAGGTTGTTTCAGGAGGTGTCGCAAGTAATCAATATATCCGTAGATCTCTGCAACTTCTAGCAGATGCTACCAATTTCACATTGGTTTGTCCACCTCCAAGACTTTGCACTGACAATGGTGTTATGATTGCATGGTAAGGAAATATTTTTTTCACTTTTGAAGGAGATGCATTATTGCAAAATGTTATTAATTTCCAAAATATATGTATAAGTCATACAAGTTGGGCAATATGCACTTTTTATAGTGTATATACATTATATGTCTTTGGGGCACAGATAGTCTTCTAGATAGTACTGTAATTTCATCACATGTCATGACAATCTTTAGATGAAATGTCTCACCTAAAAAAAACCCCGCCCCACAATCCTTGCTGTCTTCAATGAATCATTAAACTGTTAAGTGGAGTGTGGGCTATCTCCTGGTTGGGGAAGCAGTTGTAGGCCCAGGCACATCTTCCCTGACTCTCCCAAGGCGTCCCCCACTTTTGAGATGCCAATGCTCCATTTCTTGCTCCTTGAGTCCTGACAGGTCTTTTCCCACTCCCACCCCTCCACCATCTTAGGCCTGATTCCCTCCCTCCTAGGCCAAACATCCTTCTCCTCACTTACCTTTTGAAGAGTTCCAAGGCCTCTGGGAACTTGCTTCTTTGTGCAGCCAGCTGATTTTCAAAGTGGCTGCCATTTTTTCTCACCCACAAAGTGGCAGCTACATTTATGTAACTGCCACATGGCTCAGGGACAAACTGCTTCATTTTGCTACCTTAGCAAGCTCTGGACAGTGCTGTAAAAGCTTTCAGCAGTGGTCAAAATCTTCAGCACTCTACAGACCTGTAAAGCACTTTGTCTGGCAGCTGCCATTTTGCCACAAGCAGGCAGGGCAAAATGGCAGCCATATTTGGATTGCCACTGTGCATAAAATGAGGTCCAGAGATTTCAGAAGGTAAGTGTGGTGCATGATGAGTTTGTGAGGTTCTGGATGGATGGAGTAGGGAAGGGGCAGGTGCAGAAGTGTCCTGTTCTGACCCAGCCGGGTTCCCAGAGAGCAAACACAGACAAACTCAGTTATTCAAACCTTCACAGCTTTAATCTCGAAATAAACTTCTTTGTAGATAAAAGATGGCTTGCAGCCAATTGGTCCAACCAGAAAAACCTTGACAGTCTCTACACACAATGCTGAGTCCTTCAAACGTTTTTGCCTTCTACAGAGCAAAAACCCTTTGAAACCAAGCTTATATTCCCTGGAGGGAGGGGCCATTACTTAGCATTCTTACTCCCGAGTTGCTGTGCTGCTCCAGCTGTTTTCTTCTAGGAATCATCCTGTGCTCACTTGCACTTAGCACAGGCTCCTTGGGAACCTCCTCACTGCTGCCGGCTAACCACAACATGTCCCTGTAGTGGGTTTTAAGGGTAAATGACTGCAAGGCTGCTGAAACTAAATATTTAAAATTGGCAAATATCTATAATTCATTACATACCAAGGCCTCTCTAGCATCATAGTTTTCCAAAAAATGAGTGCTGCCTTTGCCTTTTTTGATAAAAAAAATGTGAAGAAATCAGAGGTTTATATTGCAAGAAAGATGCCCTCAGGTTCCTTAGAGTGAAAATAATTAGATCAACAAGAATAATATGTAATGGAAAATAAGGCAGTATGTTTGAAGACTCTGCCAATAATTTTTTGTAATCAATGTGATAAATGCTTTGTATTCATTGTAAAATAACAGAGAAATAAAATTGTTTTACTTACCTGCATAAATATTTCCTTTATAGGAATGGAATTGAAAAGCTTTCTGCAGGATTAGATATCTTTTATAATGTAGAACATTTCCGGTATGAACCAAAGTAAGTAGTTAATTAGTTTATTGAACTTTTCTTGGTGTATTTTATTGTCTATATGTTGCTCAAAATTATAGGAGGAAAAATTAGAGTAAAAAAGGTGATATACTGTTTATTGAATGATTTAAATATATACCTTCAACCCTTTCCCACTTGGAATCTCCAAGCTATTTCGGAACTCAATTTCCAGCATTTCTTTTGCCATTGCACATCTACAAAGCATGAGACTGGAGAAGGCTAAGATATTTTTTTTCCCCTACCAGAGAAGGCCTGTTCAGGGTTACACATAAATTGCTATCCTTTTCCAGATATACGTATTGTTTTGAATGTGGTTTATTCAATCATATAAATTACTGATTTTATAGTAATTTTCATTATATGTAGAAGGGTCTTAGAGAAGCCACATATGCATGTATTGTTCTACATTCTTGAAGTTGTATTATATGTTTAATTATAGTTTTGTGATACCATTTAGAGCTCCACTTGGAACTAATATCTCAGAACAAGTAAAAGAAGCTTTCATCAAAGTGCCAGCGCTAAATCTAGCAGTATAATGTTTGGTATTTTTCAATTGTTTGGAACAAAGTGAATGTGTCATTTTTAAAAAGTTTTTTAATGGGGACTCCCATTAAAAGTGGAAGCAATACCTGCTCACCTGGACCGGTTGTGTGACATTGCCGAGTAATTTAATTATAAGCGGACAAAAAATTTAGATGTGAAAATGAAAAAACAGGACATTTGTTTTTAGTCACTGTAAATGAGAAAGGTGTTTCCAAGCATTTTATTGTTTGTAAATTTGGATATATGTTCCATTATCTAATAAATTTCAAGGCTGGTGTTTTTCAGTGGTTTAATGAATTATTTGCAGAAGTAAAAGGAATGGATGTTATGCACATTGGGTCCGAATTGAAAATAATACCCTCAGAAAAGAAAGGGGTGGAGGAATAAGTGAGTATCCAGCTTCCCCACTGAAGTAATCTTGGTTTGCAAATTTCAGCTGAAATATCTTCAATATTCTTTCACCCAATGTAAGTGAACACATGTCAGTTCTTTACATCTGTTCATATATCTATGTAGGTGGATATAACTGCCAGAAGCTACTTTCCAGAAAATGTAGAGGTAGGACCAAAAAAAGGTCACTTTGGTTCAATTTAATAACTACTAATTACCGTTGCTTACAAAATAACGTCTCTGTATCAAATCCCATCAATATATACCTACCATTCTTTCTCTTAAATGCAGCACACAGAAATATACAAGGTATGCACAAATATTTCTTTCCCTTCTTCAGCAAAAATGCTAAAAAGTAAGGGGAATAAAAGGAAGGAAATAGTAAGGGGAATAAAAGGAAGGAAAAATGAATAGCTACAATGGTGAGAAGAGGGAAAATAGATGGAGATGTGAGTACAGATAATCCTTGACTTATAGCCATTTGTTTAGTGACCAAAGTTACACCAATAAAGTTACACTGAAAAAAGTGACTTGTTACCATTTTTCACATTTATGACTGTAGCACCAGCCCTGTGGTCACATGATCAAAATTCAGATGCTTGGCAACTGGCATGTATTTATGACAGTTGCAGTGCCTTGGACTCGGGTAATTATCTTTTGTGACCTTTTGACAAACAAAGTCAGTGGGGAAGCCAGATTCACTTAACAATTGTTACTAACCTAACAATGCAGTGATTCCCTTCATAACTGTGGCAAGTAAATGGGATTGTAAAATGGGACAAAACTCAATAATGGTCTTGCTTAACAACAGAAATTTTGGGCTCAACTGTGATCGTAAGTTGAGGACTACCTGTAGCAGAAACAACAGGAGAATGAAGGAAACAATAATGTGAGTTTAAAGAAAACATGGAATTCATAGGTAAACAGCAGCTAATCTTATCCAAGTTTTGCAGCAATATCTTTACAGCCATTTGTCTTGTGCAGAATGCTTGTTTTCAAGAGCTTATCAGTGAATGTATAGTATTAATATTTCATGTCACCTTTTTTGCAGTGCTTTATTATTTGAAATAAAGATATATTTTAATTTACCTTGATTCTTCCTGTTAGTTGCTTTTCACACATGAAGTCATATCTGATTGCCAGTGTTTTTATTTCTTATTTCTGTATCAATTTCTTGCAGTTGTTTTCTTCCCAATTTGGAACAAATACATCAAAACCAGTACAAAGGCAATCATATTTTTATTTGCACGAAACTGCATGGTAACATCTTTTCTGCTACCACAATATAGACATTTAAGTTTTCTCTACAGACAAAGTATATTTGAGTGCCTCGACATTAACAATTCTTGGTCTTGAAACCTGAATAAGGTCAGAAATTGTTGTGTGTGGAAATTGATAGTGTCCAGATGCTGGAATGTGAGGTTTCTCCGGAGTTTTTAATCTTCCCATTATATGTGAAGTTGGAGGAATTAAAAAGAGAGAATCCTTCGGACGAAACTTTGCTTTGTATACTTTAACACCAGTACCTCGAAATTTTTCTAGAAAACAAAACACTGCTTTTACTACAATCAGTTACCTGCAGAATATTTCAGACTGTTCAGCAAAATAATGTTACAACATGAGTAGGACTACTTGTGGGCCAGTTATTTTACCTGGTTCATTTGAACAGCTAGAAGTGGAGTGAGTAGCTGCATTGGAGAATGGTTCCTGCCACCTTGAAAATGATGGCAGTGTGTGCCCTCCTTGTCAGGCCACCTCTTAATCCAACCATGCTACACAATTAATGAGCCATGGTGACACAGTGGTTAGAATGCAGTACTGCAGGCTACTTCTGCTGACTGCTGGCTGCCTGCAATTTGGCAGTTCAAATCTCATAAGGCTCAAGGTTGACTCAGTCCTCCATCCTTCCATGTACGGTAAAACGAGAACCCAGATTGTTGGGGGCAATATGCTGACTCTCTAAACAGCTTAGAGAGGGCTGTAAAGCACTTTGAAGTGGTATATAAGTCTAAGTGCTATTGCTACTGTCTGTCATCCAACCTTCCTTTTTTTGGGAGGGGAAGTCTGGAGAAGGTATTTGGGGAAGCAGATCGTCAGATCCAGACATGGAATAGAAACAGCATTGGTCACTCTTAATGGAAGGAACCTGGATATAGGAGTAGATAGCTCCTTATCTTTTTAAATCACTTTTTAAAGTGTTTTTAAAAAACACTTTTTAAAGTGTTTTTCAAACTTGGCAACTTAAAAGAGATGTGGACTGCAACACCCAGAATTCACCAGCCAGCATACCACTGGCTTCCAAGTATGCATTTTAAAGCTGCTTTAGATCAGCCATCTCACAAAGCTCATGAGTCTTCAAGAACAACACTTTGAATTATAAGAAATTTCTGGTGGAAAGCAACATTAGAAGGGTCTACCCACATCACAAGTTTTATTAGATAATGAATTTTTTAATATATATGCCCAGCACAATTTTATATATATACTGCACATAAATCTATCTGGGTTAGGCTGCATATTTAACCTTTTATATATTTTGTGTGAAAGCATCAAATGCTTTCTTGATTTGTGCATTATATCTATTAGATAGGCATAAATTACCTCGTATATGTACAGGGACAGCAGGTGGTCCTCCATTTATCTCCAGGCTGAAAATAAAAACCAATTTTTAAGTTTGGATGCAGACAACTGTGAAGCCTCTCTGTAAAGTACTTTCATTAAAGTCCTGAAACTATTCTTAAATAATGTAGTTTGAAAATTCTGTTAACCATTATTTTTTCCCCATGTTTAACAATTAAGCTTAATATAACCATTCTATGTTTCTAAATTGGTTTGTTTACTTTCATTGAGATTCTCAATTATTTATAATTTGATTCAGCTGACAGTGATGCTTCAGGACTCTTGTTTTGTCTGCTTTATTAGTTGGCTATCCTTCTCCTTAAATTTGATAATTATTACATGATAGCAAGTTTATGAATCCATGGTTGATGAAAGTTAAACATTCACAGTATTTATGGAAATATTTAACATCAGTCCTGATGTAAGATCTCAGGCTTTCTAGTATTCTGTGCTTAGTAAGATATGTATATTAAACTGAATTAAACTGAACGACTGCTGTTCTATAACATTTAATTACAATTTATTAAAAATACCATAATTTCCTAATAAGTTCAAGAAAATTATGAAAACACAAACAACATTTTAAAAATTATATAAAATGATATAAAACCTATTGCTATAAATGCTATAAAACCCAGAAGCAAATAGAAAAAGAAAATATGTTGTGGAATCCAGTAAATTCAAGCTAGCTAATAATTTTCCTCGGGTAGGGAAATGGAATTAAAAGCATAAGTATTTGTAAATTGTAAACATGAAAGGGTTTATACTTCAAACATGCTTTCTAAAACATTTAAAGGTAATTTTTCAAAAAGCCAAGTGGTTTTGTTCTGGAATAAAGTCCTACTTCCAGCCGGAAATACTTTCACCAAGTACATATCAGGGCATTCATTGTATATAAATAAATATCTTTCATTTTCTCAGTTTTTGGGTAAAGTCTCAAACCTCCATATTTTGAATGTTTATTTCCCAAACATTCACGTGATTCATCCTTTCAAATAGAAATAATTTTATTCTAAAACTGATGTGTACAGTATTCTAAAACTGATGTGCACAGTATTCACTAAAATTTTAAATACTGTTCATACCTGAGAGATGGGAGCCCAACTTTTTTCTGCCTCCTAAATTCCTTTACAAAATCTGAATTTATTTTTGCATCTTTGCTGAGATTTACTATTAGTCTCTTGAACAACTTGGGCTTATTCCTACATTGCACCAATAGATGGCGATATGCAGTTCGGTTAAAAGTTAGATAGCCAAGAGCACATGCCACAGCTGAACGAACCTAGAAGACATCCACATTGTAGGAATGCAGTTTATTAATTTTGTTTAGGATCAGTGAATCAGATTATCCAACAAAGCAAGAGAACTATTAAAATTAAAATAAAAGTTCTGGATTGCCCTGAAAAAAATCCTTGCAGAAAACAGGACTTCTATGTATGTCGCTTCCATCCATTATTTGGAGATATCTTTCCCTGTTGCCCAATTTTGTATTTTTGGGAGTTTGTGAGTACTGTATTACATTTTTAATGGACTGGGATGAGTTTGATATCTGAAAATCACAGTCTAAAGATACTAGAGCCACTAACAGGTCCAAGAAAGCAAAGAGGATCTAAGAGCTCAGAATAAAATGAACATATAATAGTACAAGACAAAACAGTACTACATGATATGGTGCTCCACTGACATCAAATGGGGAGGGAGAGATTCTGGTCTCTACTCAACAGTAAGAAAACTTACCAGAATTTTAAATTCCTACCTCCTCTTCCTTTGCATATAAATGATAACAAAGACGTTGGACCGTTCCCAAGCTTGTGATTGCTTCTGGAATGCCTGCCCTTGTGTGGGCCAAGCTCGCTAATAATTTTCCTAGGAGTAGGGAAATGGAATTAAGGCATAAATATTTGTAAATTATGCAAGTACATTATATCCAACACAACTCCATACAACTAGAACTTGCAAAGTGTGTTTCTCAAATTGTGAGCCAGAATGCCCTATCATGGGGTAATAGCCACTTAAAATGGATTTGGTTTTCATTTTTTGAAAACCTTGCCTAGTGCAGACAAAATGGAAGACTGAAAATATGATTTGGGCTTTGCTTCTTCCTTTGCCTGCATTCTCCTAGTAGGCAATTGTGGAACCTGTAAGATATAAACATTAAATTATTAAAAGTAGCATTTTTATTTCCTGCTCCATTTTAATCTCAATACTAATGGAAATCATACACATTCGTTTATCATTTTATGGAGTCCAAGCATTGCAAAATCTGAAAAATTCTGGTATCAGTCAATTGTGATTTCTTAAATATTTTAATGAAACAAGACTTTTAATATACTATAGCTCAAATTTCATTATTTTTGTTTCTCTTTTTTTGGTATGCTCAGCTAGGTAAAAAGTTAAGTATATTTGAATTCAGTAACGACTTCAACAGGTAGAGAAGTGCACAGGTATGTCTATGAAGGAATCAAACACCTTAATTGAAATTGACTAAAATCTTAATTAAAATCTTTGCTTATTTCAGAGATACTTTCCAGAAAATTGTGATGTAAGCTCTAGTGCAGGGCTCTCAAACTCGCAGCCTGCTGGCTGGATGCATCATGTGCAGGCCACGCCCATGCCCAATTTAGTGAAGGGAAAAAGTCCCGATATGTCATGTGATGACGCAAGTTTGACACCCCTGTTCTAGTGGATTATCAGCCATATAGTTACTTCAGTGATATAACTTAGGCACCAGCAAAGCAATGGGCTTAAATTTATATGTAGGCTTTGTTTCAAAATAATAGAAGCAAACATTAATTCAGACCATTGTTGTTACACCAAAAAAAATATTTATTTCTTAGATTTTTTTAGTCTTGCCTTTATTATTTTTTAAAATAACTCAAGGGAATGAACATACTTAATACTGGTAATCTTATTTTCCCCATAACAATCACTTTCTGAGATGGGCTGGACTGGCCCAAAAATCACTCACCCAGTTGGCATTCATACCTAAAGCAGGATTAAAACTTAACAGTGTCCTGGTTTTTAGGCCAGTGTTTTAAAACTGGCTGTCTATTTTTAATATATTTTTATTGTTTTTATATTTTTAGTATATTCCAATTAATTATTTTCAATGAAAGTATCATAATCTCTTCCACCACCATCCCTTTTCGCCTAGAAATTCTCCCCTTCCCTTCCCTTCCCTTCCCTTCCCTGAAGTTGTTGTTTGACCCCAAAGATGGCAAATGATACCCTTTGGCTGAAAGGAGAAGGAAAAGAAGAAGAAAGGAGACAGTTAAATACTATATTGGTTATTATTTAAAAAGGAAAAAAAACTTGACCATGAAGATAGCATGTTTTACATCCTATCTAATATGATCTAGATGAGTGTTTCTTTTTCTTCTCAGGATTCTTTCTCAGATTTAATAATTATGGCGGTACCAAAGGAGTTTTGTTTGTAGGGTTATATTTACTGATATCATATTAAAAATTAAAATGGATGTCTTCATTGCTGCTACTGCTTCTCATGATTGTTTGACAGTTAATATGGTATTATTTTTCAACATAAGCTAGCAAATAATTTTGATCTGAAAATCCTGAGAGGGTGTTGGAAATCTCCAAGGCTCCTAGAACCCTACTTTAAGAAACACTGGTCTAGATGACGACCTAATTTTTTCTTCCTTTCATACTTCTTTCAAAGTCAGTATGGAGTGATGTTTTTTTCTGCATATACTGTATGAACACAATCACATGAAGCCTTCTGAGACTCTTGAAGAAGGATACAGGGACCACTTTAGCAATAGCCGCAGTACTTACACTTATATACCACTTCATAGTGTTTTATAGCTCTTTATAGAATCAGCATATTACCCCCAGCAATCTGGCTCCTCATTTTACCAATGTTGGAGCGATGAAAGGCTGAGTCAACTTTGAACCGGTCAGGATTGAACTTCTGGCAGTTGGTAGAGTTAGCCTGCAATACTGCATTCTAACCACTGTACCACCACAGATTAGCCCTGTTTCCTTCATTAAATCTTCACTCTTAGGCATCACATTATAGTTAATAAGAGTTTGTCACTGCAGTGATACTGCACAGTATTTTAGTATTTTATATAGTACCTGTTAACACTAAAGTGGCTGATTTTTCTGAACATAGTAGGTCAACCAAGGTAGAAATTCCTCTTGCAGACAAACTAACTTGATCCATATCAATTATAATTTTTGCTAATACTACTATCTGAAATAGAAGATACTTTTTGACACAACAGGTAAAACAGATTGCCTATAATTTTGCAATTTTTTTTTTTCATTTCTTATTTTTCACAATATAATAGTATAATCATTTTAGTGACAGTATTAAATACATATACTACTGGGAATTTTATAAATACAAAATCAGTAGTAGGAGAAAAAATATTTGCATTAGTTAAGGTTGCTGTCAGGATTCCAGTAATCACTCTAAATCATGATTCTGGAGCCGAACTTCAAAAAACTTCAAAGGATTCATTAGAGGCAAAATAACTGGTACTGCCCTGTATAAAGCCAACTCTGGCATATGTAATTTACAGACACCTGTGACCCTGTTTCCCCCTCCCCTCTGGGTGTCTCATAAACCAGATTCTCCAATTGAGCACATTCACAGGCTGGGTGACATCATTCACGTACTCCAATTAAATATATTCACGGGCAAAACTGGTATTTTAGTTACAATCTTTTAAAGATAAGATTTGGAATGTACTTTCACTTTTAACTGCTCTTCTAGATTTCCTTCTTCCTCTCCCCTCCCCTCCCCCCTTTTTAATTGCAACTACTAAAACAGGCATAGGAATGCTTTATGAGTTGACAGTTGCGGGTAAAGCATTTTAAATTATCACCATCACTCCCTTCCGCATTTTGATTCATTGGAATATTGCTAGATTCATTTTGCTTCAAATTTAAATATACTAATTTTATGTAATGTAGTCCATTTTAATTCTATATAGACTTGCAGAAAATCACAGCATAACAAGATAAAAGCCTACAACTCTAGTAAAAGGACTCAAAGTGTCCAATAATGCCTAAGAACAAACCAGGAATGGGGAACAAAATAGGCAGAATGTTCTCAAAATATTAATTAATCTCCTAGAAATATCTGAAGAGGTTTGAATCAGCCATCAAACTCCTCAAAGATTTTCTGAAAAATTAAGATTTTAACAGACCAACAAGAAGTAGAAACAAGACTCATCAGAAAAGGCTGCCTGTAGAGTGTTTTTCAAAACATTTGTACAATGACATAAAAGCCCTTGCTTTTTGTCATATCTGGCTACACCACTTTCTACAGCAGATCATTCAAAAAGAATATCAATGCATCATGCACCCCATCAATCTAGCCTGCCTCAATATGTGGAAAGCCTTCTATTAGAAAAAGTTATTTTAGAAAGGCTTTCTGTTGCAATCCAGTTATTAACCCGATTTGTGGAAATTGAGGGGAATTAAGCACCTGAAATTTCTAGAGAACAGCATTTAGGAAATCTGGCTTCTGGTCATAATCTTTCCATATTCAGATATTATGGAGGCCTACTTTTTTTGGATTCCAACAGAATCTTCCCAACAGGGAAATTCAAGTTCTATATGGCAACTCTATTTTTCCAAAATGCTTATTGATAATTGTGCAGAAATAATTCTGAACCAACTATACATGCAACACCTAATTTTGTACCTGAAAGGCAGCCATTGCTCTATCTGTCTCTACATCTGAGCCCAGGAGAGGTTCAAATACATGGATTGATATGGGTCCAGCCTCTAAAATCAGTATCTGCTGAGAAGGATTATTGTAAGCAAAAATTGCAATAGCATATCCTGCTCGTAAACGGATATCCTAACAAAAAGAAAATAGTAACATGTAAACATTGTTCACATTTAGATATTGAGATTTTTCAAACAAACCAAGCCACCATATCTACTTTGAATTCCAGAAGAGTAAAAGGATTTAATTTCTTTTTTACACTATTCATTTAAAGTTTTGATTGTGTTCTTTCTCTGGAAAAACATTCAGGACAGTTTAAGTAATTTAGCATTCCTGCCTTCAGAATTATAAGAAATAATAGAAAAAGATGGAAGAGAAAAAGAAAAGATAATAAAAAGACCTCTAATAAAAAGAAAAGATGTTGTCAGAGTGAATGCTATGTTATCAAATATTACTAAATTGGCAAGAGGATATCCATGTATATAAAATGTGTATAATTACTTCCAATACATGTAGATATTTAATTGTCACCAGTTAACACATTGCAAACAAATTTCATTATTTACTTAAGTGACAAAGGTTATTTTTTGTGCTCTGAGCTAACTCCAACCATTTTTGTGCATCCTAAAAATTCCAAATGTATGTACTCACAGCTCTAGATGCTGAAGATTCTTAATTTATTATTTGATTTTATAATTTGAATACCAAATATTTTACTAAAGTCATTACCTTATCTGGTGCATAAAAAAGCTTAAGGACATCCAAATAACCAAAACCTTCTTTCTCTTGTAATACAGACTGCAGATTGCTATTCTTTAGAACAATACAAGCCAAGGAAAATGCAACTTCAACCTAAAAATTTATTAGAATTGGAAAAATTCTAATTAAAAAAATAATACCTGGTAAAGCATGAAAAGAATTGTTATGAGTTGAGGAAATCTATTTTTGGTGCCTAAAAATATTTCCTTCAGGGAAGGAAAGATTCTCTTTCACAGCAAAAAAAAAAAAAAAGTAAAATTGTTATATATCTTTGCTGCTATTTAATGGTTGTCCAGAGTTTTGCAGCAGAGATCTGGTGCTGTAACTCTATCAGAATGTGACAACTATATTTGTGTCTCAACCTTTTATATCATTACATTTTAGAAGAAAATAATAAAAGGAGTTACACTATATATCAGTGTGATTTATGATTTTAGTGCTGGGGTGAAATAGAGGGCCCACTAGGCCAGGATTGATCTACCCTAGGCTTTCAAAGTTAAGGCTAGGTCACAACCTAAAACAACAGAAAGGAACAGACGTGGGGAGGATGTAGCGGGGATGTAAAGCGGATGTTCGTAGGAAGCCTAGCGGATGAAAGAGGATGGAAGCGGATCACACATCCACAGGGCTTCCGGGGGAGAATAGCGAAGCGGACGCGTAGTGGAAGGAGTGGGTGCGTAGCAGATGATGCGGATGCATCACGGACGCCTATAGGATGCATAGCGGATGCCAAGCGGATGCGTAGCGGATGCAAAGCATTCACTGCGCATGCGGGGAGGATGAATTGCATCAGCTCCGCGGATATAAAAGGATGCAGCTCGCAAGCAGTCAGCATTCAAAGGAAAGACCTGCTTCCAGAGACATCTTGAGAAAACACCATAGGGAAGAAGAGGAAGCCTGTGCCTACTCCTGCCAGCCCTGGCAAGAAGGACAGAACCACCATCCCATCCCCTGGCGCTGACTCTGAAGCTGCTGGTGCTTCTGCTGCTGCTGTTGGTACTCCTGGTGTTGCTGCTGGTGGTGCTTCTCCTGCTGGAGCTGCTGGTGCTTCTCCTGCTGGTGCTGCTGGTGCTTCTGCTGGTGCTGCTGGTGCTTCTGCTGCTGCTGGTGCTTCTCTTGCTGCTGCTGGTGCTTCTCCTCCTGCTGCTACTGCTGTGATGGACCAGCCCCAAGGCCCTCAAAGCCCTGCTGCTGAAGGCCCTGAAGCCTCTGCCAGAGGGAGGAAGAGGCAAGGCAAGGAGAAGGGAGAGAGGAAACAGTACTCCATTTCCGAAGACCATGAGGAGGAGGTGCTGGAATAGCTGAGGGAGAACGAGTACCTGTGGAGGAAGGGCCACAGGCTCTATCGCGACACCAAGAGAAAGCAGGCAGCTTGGAGAGAGAAGGCAGAGAGCCTGGGCTACACTTCAGATGTACTCCTGGGATGGTGGAAGCACATGCACACCTGGTATGGCAAGCTGCACCTGAAGAAATCCGGGCAGGCCGCTGTGAAGCTCACTGACCGGGAGACCTATGTCATGGCCAGATGCAGCTTCCTGGAGGGTGAGATCCACCACCGAGGAGCAGCCCCTCTGTCAACCCTCTCCCTCAGACAGCCCACAGAGAGCCACTCCTCTTCCAGCCAGGAGACAGCTACCATGTCCAGGCAGGTGTCTTTGGAGGGCCCCATGACAGAGACCCCCCCGACAGCTGCACTCCCCATGCTGGAGGACATGGAGGATCCCCTGTCTCAGATGGAGCAAGAAGAAGCAGCCACCAGAGACCAAGCCACACCCACACCCAGCTCCACCTCCACAGAAAGCAGGCATAGAGGCAGACCGGAGGGACAGAGCCACACTGTCCTCTTGGAGATCAGGGACACAATCAAAGCCAGCACAAATCTTCTCTCCCAGCTGGTCCACTTCAACATACCTTCCTTGAACCGCAAGCCCTTCATCACCTACGTGAGCCAGACCCTCATGGACATGCCCGAGGCCCAGTACCAGGTGATGAAGGAGAGGATCACAGCTCTTCTGCACCACCCTCCAGGCCCAGCTGAACCTGCTCCTACCCACTCCAGGTCTGCTCCTCCACCCCAGGCGATGTCACAGCCCTTCCACGGATTTCAACAGCTCCTCACCTACCAAGCCTACCACTACAAGGACTTCCCACAGCAGAGGCAGCCCTTCCCAGTCCAGGCCCAGGTTCCTTGGACGCCACAGATGCATCACCTGACCCAGCTGCAGACCAGACAGCCCCACTATATTCCTCCTTCCTCCACCCCACAGCCAAGCCCTTCCTCAGAACATCTATCATCAGTCTTGGGCCTCACATCCCAGGTACTTGATGAAGGGCCTCTCAACCTCATGGGACTGAGTCAGCTCTCTGAGAACTTCCTGCACACACCATCTCCTGTTGTACTCTCAACCTGCACAATCTCATGCACACCCGCTACCCAGTGTTGCAGAACAAGCTCGTGGACCTCCAACAAGGCAATGGGGACATGGAGCCTGGTGAATGGAGGCAAGGGCGAAACCTGATAGACACTCAGGATGTGCAAGGCCCCAACAGAGCCTCACGTGAAGGGAAGAAGCAGCGCAACCTCCTGAGACACTGGTGCAACTCCCCAGCTGGAGCAGTGGAGTGGCAAGACAGGATGATAGATGATTAATGGGTGCTTCCTTCAGCCTGTCTCATCACACGGATGAGATTGGGCCATGTATGTTGGGTGGGCCTACAATGAACAGGGCATTTAATAAAGAGTTGTGTTTATGTTCAAATGTGTGGATCAATGCTTACTAATGAAGGGCCAAAGGTGTGGCACCTGGGAGGGTGGACCATACAGTCCCACTATGCTTGCACTGGAGGTTTATCTATCCCACAGCTATTACCCATCCCAAAGGTATCCCTGCCCATCCCACAGCTATTACCCATACCAAAGGTATCCCTGCCCATCCCACTGCTATCTTAACCCATCCCACAAGCATGCAAAGGCTTAAACCATTTCTAAAAGTTTCCACCAAGACTTTATTGACAAAAATAAATGAAGCAAGTGTGTGAAGCAAAGATAATCTTTATTAATAACAAGCTGTAAAAGAAAAATGACCCAAGTCAAGTGTCCAAAGCAAAAATAAAGTCAACAGTTAGCCACCCAGTCTCTGGCACTCTTCTTGGTCACTCTGAGACGTGCCCAGTCTCAGGGGTGAAGGGTCCAGGTGCTGTGGAGGTGGCTGCTGCTGGAGTGCTGGTCTGAAGTGCCACTGGGGTGCCTGGCCCCGAGAGGACAACAGGGGACGGTGTGTTGAGGAAGCTTTCAGACAGCTGGCTCAGTCCTGTGATGTTGAGAGCCCTTTCCTCCAGGACATGGGGTGTCAGCCTCAATACCGATGACAGATGTACTGAGGCCGGGCTTGGCTGTGGGATGGAGGAAGGAGCAGTGTAGTGGGGCTGTCTGGTCTGCAGCTGGGTGAGGACTGGCGTCGGTGGCATCGGTTGCGTGGGTGATATCGGTGGCGTGGGTGGCATCGGTGGCATCAGTGGCACTGGTGGCATCCGATGTACCTGTGCCTGGACTGGGAAGGGCTGCCTGTGCTGCTGGACCTCCTGGTAGCCGCAGCCTTGGTAGGAGAGGGCCTGTGGAAAGCCTTGGAAGGGCAGTGACATCACCTGGGGTGGAGGAGCAGACCTGGACTGGGTGGGAGCAGGTTCATCTTGGTCTGGAGGGTTGTGAAGAAGATCGGTGATCCTGTCCTTCACCACCTGGTACTGGGGTTCCGCCATGTTCATGAGGGTCTGGGTGACATAGGTGAGGAAGGGCTTGCGGTTGGAGGATTGGGCGTCAATGTGTATCAGCTGAGAGAGGAGATCTATGCTGCTCCTGATGGTGTCTCTTATCTCCAGCAGGACAGTGTGGCTCTGTCCCTCCGGTTTTCCTCTCTGCCTTTCTGTGGAGGTGGAGCTGGGGGTGGATGCGGGTTGGGCTGTGGTGGAAGTGCCGTCTCCTTTCTCCCACTGCGTCAGGGGGTACTCCACGCACTCTGCCACGGGTAGTACAGCTGTCGGGGGAGTCTCCATCGTGGCACGCTCCACAGATACCTGCCTGGAGACAGGAGCTGACTCTGCCAGAAGAGGACTGGCTCTCAGCAGGCTGCCTGAGAGAGAGGGTTGTGAGAGGGGCTGCTCCTCAGTGGCGGATCTCACCCTCCAAGAAGCTGCACTTGGCCATCATGTAGGTCTCTCTGTCCGTCAGCTTGACCGCGGCCTGGCCAGATTTCTTGAGGTGCAGCTTCCCGTATCAGGTGTGCATGTGCTTCCACCAGCCGAGGAGCACCTCCGAAGTGTAGCCCAGGCTCTCTGCCTTCTCTCTCCAAGCAGCCTGCTTCCTTTTGGTGTCGCGATAGAGCCTGTGTCCCTTCCGCCATAGATACCCGTTCTCCCTCAGCCACTCCAGCACCTCATCCTCATGTTCCTCTTCTATATTGTATTGCCTCCTCTCCCGTTCTCGCGTCTGCCTCTTCCTCCCTTTGGCAGGGCCATATGGGCCCTCATCAGAGGGGCTTCGAGGCTGTAGGGGCTGCTCCTCCACACCACCACCACCAGCAGCAGCAACAACAGTAGCAGCAAAAGCAGGACCAGCAGCACCAGCAGCAGTACTAGCAGCACCAGCAGGACCAGGACCAGTACCAGGAGCACCACCAGGACCACCAGGACCAGGCGCATGAGCAGGACCATGAGCACGAGCAGGACCAGCAGGACCAGGAGCAGCGCCAGCAGAGTAAGAACCAGCAGAAGCACCAGCAGCAGGAGCAGCACCAGCAGAGTAAGCACCAGCAGAAGCACCAGCACCAGGAGCAGCGCCAGCAGAGTAAGCACCAGCAGAAGCACCACCACCAGGACAGTGCCAGCAGAGTAAGCACCAGCAGAAGCACCACCACCAGAAGCAGCATCAGCAGAAGCACCACCACCAGAAGCAGCATCAGCAGAGTAAGCACCAGCAGAAGCACCACCTCCAGAAGCAGCATCAGCAGAAGCACCACCTCCAGAAGCAGCATCCCTTTATATCCGTGGGGGTGACACAATGCATCCTCCCCACATGCGCAGTGAACGCTAGGCATCCGCTAGGCATCCGCTAGGCATCCGCTAGGCATCCGCTTCATCCGCTCGGCGTCTGCTCTGCATCCGCTCTTTCCGTTCTGCGTCCGCTTTGCTGTGCTCCCCCGGAAGCCTTGTGGATGTGCCATCCGCTCTCATCCGCTTCCATCTGCTAGGCTTCCGTGGAGCATCCACTTTTCATCCGCCCTACGTCCTCCCCCCATCCGTTCCTTTCCGTGTTGTCCACTCTGGTTATGCAAATTTTTGCCCCTTTTGAGAGCGGATAACAACGGATGGAACATTTTTCTTGTCCTCTGTGTCCTTTTTACAAACGTTTTGCATCCGTCAGCCAGTGTGACAGGGCCTTTAGATCTGTATGACAAACATTTAAAACCCACCTTTATCTGAAGCGATGGATGAGTTTTAAGCAAATGAACAAGTATTGGCAAGGCCCCTTCATCCACGACATTCTCTTGACTAACTGGATTGCTTATATGAGCTTCACCTAGATGTTTGATGTCAGGCAAAGAGATCCATACAAATAAAAAAACAGGGAGGGGAAGGAAAGTTAGCACAAGCAAAATATGACCCCTTAACTGTTCTTTACTTTTAAGCAAGCATATGCTAAACGCTGAAGCTCAAATCAGCGGAAAGTCCTCATGAAGCAAAATCTGGTAAAGCCCTTTGGGTCCAGAAACGAGGCATGTTTTTCTGTCCACGTATAAACAATACATAAGAGACCCAATTTGGTGTAGTGGCTAAGGCACTAGAAAATGGAAAACTGGGAGTTCTAGCCCCACTTTAGGTATCAAGCCAGCAGGGTTACTTTAGGGCAGTCACTCCCTCTCAGCTCTAGGAAGGGGGCAAGCGCAAACCACTTCTAAAAAAATCTTGTCAAAAAAATCTGGAAGGATTTGCCCAGGCAGTTGTTATGAATCAAAATTGGCACGAAGATAAATAAATAAAATCTAACAACTCCCCAAATTAGGAAACAATCTTCTGAAAAGTAGAATTAGGATAACTTTTAAAGTTTTAAAATGCTAGATAAAGAGATTTTTAGATTCCCAGACATTAAAAATATTTTAGGATGTTTATCACTTACCATTATTTTACTACTGATTTTTAGTATGTCATTACATACTTAATCATTGCATTGATTTTACCTCACAAAGCTAATTTTATTTTGGCTTTCTTATTAGACCTTGGTAGAATCCTGGGTTAAAAAAGGGTTAGATAGCAGATTAAGTCTGCAGCTGACATCTGTACAATATAGTAGTGTCAGAGTACTGTATTCTGTACTGAGGTAGAAGGATATATAATCTGATATCACTGGAAATGATTGTATTAAGGTCTATTCTTGGACAAGGTCTTCTAGAAAAACGGGGGCTAAATATAAGTTGCTAGTAATAATTTCATTCCATCTATTCTGATGATTTCTTTGGACTTACTTTTTAAAACCAAGCCAACTATAGCCTCAAAAGCTTATACCAGGAAGTTCGGAAAAAGAAGGAACTAAATTCTGACTGGGCTATAATTGGCTTTGTGAGTCACAAACTGCAGGTATAAGATTGCAGCTATTTTGAGAATGCATCTGCTTTGTGAAGAGGATTGCTGTAGAGGGGAAAATGGACTGCTATAGCTCTCAAACCTGTCTAATATTGTAGAATATTAAGACTACTCTTTCCTAGGCCCTTTCATGGTCTTTACTCAAAAGCTTTAACATTGTTATACTTGGGGAGGAAGAGAAAAGGAACTACAGACCGACACACATTGTGCCTAAGGCTTTGATCACACTGAGGAGGGTGCCTTCTGCTATCCTTCCACTTCTTAACAGCCGGACCAAAGGGGCGATTCCATTCCCTTCGCATATTTGGTTCTGGTGAATTTCACTGTCCTTGCTAAGAGCTATGACAGCTTCTCCTCCTTCCAAAACAACAAAAGTAACAGATACATTTAAGAATTTTTGAACTCCTATATGAGTTTGTGCCTGAACAACAGTGACTTACCAACACACTGCATTTTATCAGATGGTGATAGAAGCATGTCTATAATTAAATTGTATCCAATTTGTTCTGCCATGAATTTCTGCTGCTTCAGGGTTTGTCCAGCTAGAGCCCAGAGGGTTACAGCTCCTTGTTCTTTCACTTTCAAGTGAAAGGCCTGGAAGTTGAACCAAAAAGAGAAAGCTATATATGAAAGCTTATGAGCATAAGCATATTTTCTCTATTAGAAGAATATTGATGCTTTTGAACTTTGCTGTTGAAGATTTCTGATAATACCATGGAGAGCCAAGAAAACTAGCCAATGGACCATCAAACAAACCAATCCAGATGTCACTCGAAGCACAAATAACCAGGCTGAAATTATTCTACTTTAAGCCTTTATGTGAAGGCCCAGCTTTCTGGAGAAGTCTCTAATTTGGGGGAAAAGGAAAGGAAAGGACCACAGCAGCCAGATGGGTGAACTCAGTTATTGTTGGGAAACCTGAAGGACCAGGTTAGGGACAGATAATCATGGGAAAGTCTAGCTATGTAATCTCTAAGAATTGACAGTACTTGATGACATATCATCGTCATCATGATCATAATCATCATCATCCCTTATACAATGACTTGGGTATGATGTCCCACTAAAAAAATGAAACACTTGCCTTCAGGAGCTTCAGAAGGAACTTGGTCACAGATTTGGATAGAAATCTCATCTGGATAATAGTGTTCCCTTCACAGAGAGCCTCAATTGCTGTTGCTCCTTTAACCTGGACACCAATTTTCCTTCCTCTGAGAAGTTGAATTAGAGGATCAATAACATTTGCTGCCATGATAGCATTCTGCATTTCCATATTCCCACGAGAAATTTCTGCAATCACTGCTGAGGCCACTGCCACCAGGACATCTTTAAGCAGAAAAAAATACAGATATAAAAGCCAGATATGTGTAGAATCTGTTCTAATATTTTAATGACTCTCATTACTTATAGTAATAATGACAATTTGAAGATTGAATATTTCCTTTTGAATAATTTTTTTAACTTCTCTAACCAATGATAAATCATCTCAAATTCACCAATGAATCCCCAAATGGTAATTACTATTATACCTAGCATTTTGAAATTATCATTAACTGTATACCCTTCATGCAATGTACCAAGTTTAAGCTATAACAGGTTATCCTCTTTATATTGGTATTGATGTGTCAAGAGTATATGTTTTCAATGTTAATGGAAAACTTATGGATAAAAAATAATATACATAAATAAGAGACATAAACTATAGAAGTTAGATTTTTAAAAAATATTAGGGTGTATCCTCTTATTTTATACTTTGCAAAATCTATTTCCTGACTAAAAATTACACTAAAATGCTTGACAAAGACTTGTTGCTATAATGATAATGATGCTACATTTTCCCCCTTCAAAGTATTAAATATTTCTAGCACTTGTAAAGCAAAATATTCTTTAATGGGCCATACAAATGAATGATAGAACCAGGAATAGAAGACAATTTCTGGTTTGCAAGGCTTCGGCGGCGGCTGGAATCTGCGATCGTGCACGGTTCCTGCTGCGCTCGCCACTGGAGTGCCCCCGATCCAGCTGGTTTTGGGGGCTATAGTTACCCCAAAGAGGTAAATGAAGATAGGGGAGACACAGCAGGGGTCCGGTGGAATTGCAACCCCCTCTCCTCAGCTGGCTTAACTCCCTTTTCTGAGAGTGGTGGAGTGGCGGTCAGTAATGGCTGCCACAAAGAAGCTTTCAGCTGGATAAGAATGTGCAGGAGGAAGCTGAGAAAGTGAAAGTTTTTGGCTAACCGGGATGACAAGTAATATTTAAATACCTTGGAATTCAAGTTTATTAAAGATACATCGTTCCTTATGAAGATGGAAGAAGCGGCGAATGAAAGTAAAAAGGGAAAGTTTGTTTTTTCTCACTCTCCTTCCTTATGGTGATAGCAAATGAGTGGATAAATCGGAAAAATCCGTTTTGGCATCAGCAGGTAATTAAATTGAAAATTGAAGCTAAGGGGACAATAAAGATTTCTGAGCATTGAAAAAAAAAACTTTTTTTTTGCTATAAGTGGGAAGGGAGAGGAAAAGAACTAACATTAAGATTTTCTTGGAGGAGGCTGCTTGGAATTTATAAGATGAGAGCGAAATTGTAACAAAACTTTTAAAAGATATATTTCAACTGGAGCTTTATAACTGAACTATAACCCCAGGAAGAAAAAATATAAAAAGAAGAAAGTGCTAAATGAAACAGACTGTGTGTATTTGGATTCCTTGGTAACTTTGGGACTTTTGGAAATTATTTGAAAGACTAAAAATATTTGGGTTGCTTAAAAAAACTTTCTGCAATGGCACTACTTGTTGATGAACTGAAAATTGAATTTAAAAAGCTAAAAGAAGAGGATCAAGAAGGGAAGAGCTCTTCTGAATCTGTTTTCCATTTTTTAGAAATGGCAATTTATACCTACCAGAAACTACAAGAACAAGAAGATTGGGATGAAGAAGAAGCCATCTTTAATGAACAAACAATTTTAGCCAGGGAAGAGAAGGGAAAGAGGGGAAAGAGAATGGAGAATTTAAGACTTAAAAAACAACAACCAAAAAAGGCAAAAATAAGATGAAAAATCGATATCATGTTAGAAAGTAGCAGAAAAGAGAAACACAGAAGAAGGTGGAGATCAAGAAGGTGGAGATTAAGAGACAAGGGGGTAAAAAGACAGGACTGGAGAAGAAAGGAAGGGAAAAAGGGAACAGAAGTTACAAAGGTTTAAAACAAGATGTAAAGAAACAAGATCTATTCAGACATAGTGAGTAAAAATATGATTAAAAAAGAGATTCTGCAAAGTACATAAGATTGTATTGTTGTATTTATATTTGAAATAATGTTAGAAAATTGGATTTAATAATAGAGCTTAATTTGCTATGGATTATTGTTTTAATTATATTATAAACTTATTATTCTTTTTTATTTTATAATATAGTAAGTAGTTTCAGAATGTACTAAGCAGAACCAGAATGAAAAGTATACATTATTTTAAGTGTTAAATATAAGGGAAAGATTTAAAGGTGTTATACTTTAATCTGTGATTACAGGAGAAATTTTGTGTTTATGAGAAAAGATAATAGAAAATTGAAATAGAACAGACAAAAGATATCCTAGGAGACAAGGGGGTAAAGGCAGGATTGGAGAGGAAAAGAAGGGACAAAGGGAAGAGAAGTTACAAGATGTAAAGAAACAAGATCTATTTAGTGATACTGGGTAAAAATATGATTAAAAAAGAAAAGTACACAAGATTGTATTGTTGTATTTATATTTGAAATAATGTTAGAAAATTGGATTTAATAATAGCTTAATTTGCTATGGATTATTGTTTTAATTATATTATAAACTCATTATTCTTTTTTATTTTATAATATAGTAAGTAACTTCAGAATGCACTAAGTAGAATCAGAATGAAAAGTATATATTATTCTAAGTATTAAATTTAGTGGAAAGATTTAAAGGTATTATATTTCAATCTGTGATTACAGGAGAAACTTTGTGTTAATGAGAAAAGATAAATAGAAAACTGAAATAGAATAGATAAAAGATATACTAAGAAATAAGGAGGTAAAGGTAAGATTAGAGAAGAAAGGAAGGGAAAAAGGGAAGAGAAGTTAAAAAAGTTTAAAATAAGATGTAAAGAAACAAGATTTATTCAAAAATAGTGGGTAAAAATATGATTTAAAAAAAGAGACTCTGCAAAAGTACATAAGATTATATTGTTGTATTTATACCTGAAATTATGTTAGAAAACTGAATTTAATAATAGAGTTCAATTTGCTATGGATTATTATTGTAATTATATGAAACTTATTATTCTTTTTTATTCTATAATATAGTAAGTAGCTTTAGAATGTACTAAGCAGAATCAGAATGAAAAGTATATATTATTTTAAGTGTTAAATTTAGGGGAAAGATTTGAAGGCGTCATACTTCAATCAGTGATTACAGGAGAAATTTTGTGTTAATGAGAAAAGATAATAGAAAATTGAAACAGAACAGACAAGAGATATGTATAATGATTTAAATTGAGATGAAATAAATAAAATAGAATTAAGAGAGTGAAAAGAGGGGAGAAGCTATATAGAAAATGTAGAATGGTAAATAAGATATGAAACTGGGGAAAAAGTGAGCATGAATTTTGAATTTATGTCTGTATAAAAAGATGTAACCCAGGACTAAGCTGCTTTCCAAAAAGAAGTTTTATGTTTTGATGTTTTGTGTTTTGTTTGTGTATGTTTGTTTATTGAAAACTAATAAAAATTTTGGGAAAAAAAAAGAACCAGGAATAGAAGATAAACATTTCCTAGTAAATGTATCTACGCCCCTTGGCACTGAGACTTCTAAGGCTGCACTTTATTGTTGAGTCTAACTATATCTGTCTATTAGAGAATAGATACTGCTGGTGAAACAGATGTCTTCTCCTGCAAGTCCCATCACCCCAGAACTAAAATAATCTAGAAAGTTAAATGATTAGTAAGCTATGTCATTCCCTTTAAACCAGTTATGCTATTTTTGTTTTTACCTGAATCTGAACGTAAGAACTGGACAAGTGGTTCAATACCCATCATTTCTTTCACTTTCAACTGATTCTCTTTATTATTCTTGCATAATACTCGGATACAGCTCATTACATTCACAAGCAGATCTTGTAAGTCATATTGTAACAGATTGATGAGAGCAGGAATTCCATCCTACATTTAAAAAGTTATAACATAGGTAAAACATAAGCAAAAATAGAATGAATAAGACCCAAAAAATACAATGGGCTGAATCTAACAAAAATCTCAATTTTTCACAGGGTGGAAAGGCAATCTTTCCTAATTTTCTCCTTTTCTCCACAGTTCTTGAGATCTCCTCGAATATGTGGTGAGAGGAGAAGGGTTTGTGGTATCTTCCTTAGCCTTGATGGGCCGGTGGGATAAAAAAAAGGGAAAATTAAGTGAGGATCACTTTCCTTTTTTCCACCAACAGCTCATCACATGGCCATTTTTTAAGCACAAGGACATTTTTTAAAACAAATCAGTGTTTTTGTTGTCCAAAGATGTAATTTTAAATTTTCATATTTTAAGTCAAGCACAATCCCAATGATCAAGATTAACCTTAACTACAATTAAATTTAGTTCAGGATATAGCTCAGCAATCGTTAAGATTGGGGCAGAAATTCATTTCAGAAGCTAGTGTAAAAAGAAAGGGTTACAGACAACAGGCATGTTCCTTATTTCTCAAACCCAGTCAACAACAACAACAACATAGTCACAGTTATGGCTGCAAGGTGAAAGCAGAACTCAGAAGTGGCCTTATCCACTCAGACATGCCTCTACTTTATAATATTTGTAAATGTCAAACAAATCTGAATAATGTCACAAATAATAAAAGATATGTTTCTTACCATGGAAAGGCATGCCCATCATCTTATTCTAATTAATTTATTGAAGAAGGATGACCGCAAAAGTGAAGATTTCACCACCATCACCACCCCCGATTAGATTTACCAGTTCAGCAATGATGACTTGGTTATTATCCAGCTGGGAAATATCATATAAAAACACTGCACAACGAGACAGCAATTCGGGTTCTTCCATAGACAAGAGCCTAATTAACACAGGTATGCCTCCAGCTTCTACAAAGGCTCTGACAATTGAGTCATGGGTGGAGATGTTACTCAGTACTCCCAGAGTGAGGCATTCCAATTTGATGTCTTCGCTCTTCAACAAGCTGATTAATGATGGTATGGTACCTGCCACCAAGAACAAAAACAACCCAGCAGTTACAGAAATGCAACATGCTCTGAATCTCTCCAAGGCTCTGACTTCTTTAGGTGACTGTGGCAGAAATAATTTGGTTAAGAATTTCTGAGCAACTGAGAAAAGCAGGAGGGAAATTCAGTGAAATCTGAAGGAGGAATGACTGGCACTATATATAGGGCCATTATATATATTTGTGCAGACAAGTAAGCCTCACAGAATATGCAAATCCTTGAACCTTGCTTGCTATTTTCTTCCACCGAACCAAATAAGATAAAAAGCCTTTTATGCTTTTGCCATAGGAAAGCATGCAATATAGTAATAAGCAATATTTTCCTCTGTTCTTCCCTTTTTATTAATCCATGCTCCTCCATTTTCAATGAATTAATATTTGTATATCAATATCAATTTCTTGAAAGACACATTTTTGTTTTAAAAATGTGCAAATATACAATTTTTTTCAGATAATTGTTTTAATTAGGTCTTTTGGTAAGTTATTTCCAGAAATATTTTTAATATTTGTATAAACTTTTCCCGAACATAAATTTGTTTTATTGGGAAAATTATCAAATGTAATGACAGGGCTATGGGGAATAGATGATCTGTATTCCCTACATTCTTCTTCAATCAGAACTCATCTAAGTGCCTCTGTCTCAGATAAAAAAGCCCAGTTGAAATGAATCAAAATAATATTACACAGGTATGTCTGCAGCTGTAAAATTATTACCTTTTCCTTTATCTTTTCCAGAAATGAAACACTTAAGACTATGCTGTTAAATGCAGTAACTTCCCCCAATAAAGGAAGAGTATCTTTTCATAAAGCTTTGAGAAATGCTTCTTTTAGGCAATTTAGTTGGATCACTTTAAGTAACATTCCTCCCTCCCCCTTGTCCGTTCCTGCCAAGGCTAGGAATTATATTGTCTAGAAAGATGATAAAAGGGTCACGTGAAGCTCCTCTACATCAACACTTTTATTCAAAGAAAACATCACACCTAATCAGCTCTGTTTTGTGTATGGTTATGGTCATAATGGAGAACATTAAATCCTCAGCCACTTCCTGGTAGGGAATTTCAGAATGGATATTAAAGTGCCTTAGGACATGAATTTTAGATAACCACAAGTCATGCCAACCATCTCAGGAAGTCAAACTGTTAGGTTACAGATAAATAGTGCACTAGAACAGCACCCCCCACCTTTGGGGCACCAGGAACCAATTCCATGGAGGGCAGTTTTTCTGCAGACCAGGGGGCATGGTTTCACATGCAGCACAGATCAAGCTTTGCTCACTTGCATAACTTGATTTCTGGTGGGCTGCGGCCCAGGGATTGAGGATCTCTGTTCGAGAAGATGGAGAAGCCAGTTTGATCTCTTTCACTATGTTCATTATTATTAAATAACTTCTAGCAGAAAAAGTGACAAACAGTACACATGACAACTCACCTGCCTGCAATATACATTTCCAGTAATGCTCTTTGGCAAGACAAAGTACTTCTAAACACTGTATTGCCATTCGTTTCCTAATATAGGATTCGCAAGTCAGCATACCTGTTAAGATTTTTGACAATAATTTGTTAACATTTAATGGTTGCACTAAACATGGGCAACCCCATGCATTTGCCTTAATTCTGGCTTACAACAGTATTTTTCTTTATAGTCTAACAAGAAAGTTAATGATGAATTCAAGGCTTGTGGTTCTCTTATTACAGAGATTTTACAACTGTGGGCTAGATTATTAGCAAATTTGAGGAAGAAATTCACATTGGGTTGTGTGTGTTCTGCTAACAAGCTTCATCATTCTTAAAACTTGCTTCTGCTTTACTGGACAAACCAACAGCCAGCTTACTCAAGCCCTAAGTAAACTTGACAAGGTCCTACTATAACTTTGGGTTACAAGCCTCACAGCACATGCGTGTGTCTTGGCTTATTGTCATGCTGGCCATATAATCATGGAAGTGTCTTCAGACAATGCTGGCTCCCTTAAGCGTCAATGTTGGCTAAGAAAGAGAAATGAACTCTATCTCCTAGAGCTGAACACAACTGGACAAAGGAAACCTTTACATTTTGAATCACACTGAAACTTTTCAGTGATTTAATCAGAATTACTACATTATATAGGGTACTTACCAACAAGAGTTTTCCAAACTGGGAGAACAGGGTTATTTAACTCAATTAGATGCTTTAAAACTTCTGTGTGGAAGTTCAATGCAGCCAAATGTATTATGTTATTTCCTTCACTGTCTTTTTTTAGCCAGTCGGCTTTAAGACAAAACAAATACTTGATACTATCTAGTGCTCCAGATACAGCTGCAAGCAAAAGTGGTGTGGAATGGTATCTATTGACAGGAGGGGGGGAAACAAAATACTGTGATATGAAACAAAGTGGAACAAATTGAAAGGGATACACTGGATTTTATTTCATGTACAGGTGTTCCTTGACTTAGACTAGTTGCTTAGCAATCACTCAAAATTACAATGGGATCCCCCAAATGTACTTATGACCCAGTTCCAAAGTTCCAACGGTTGCTGCTGCCCCCAGTCACGAGACTACTTGTTGGGCACAAGGAAACTGGCCTGCGTTTACAGCCATTTGCAGTGTCCTCCAGTCACGTGGTTGCATTTTACTATATTTTTGTTGAAAACAATTGTTTTCAAATATGTCAATGGTCATAAGTGTGAAAATGATCATAAGTCATTTTTTAGTGCCTTTGTAACTTTGAATGGTCACTAAACAAACTGTTGCAAGTTGAGGACTACCTGTATAAGCATATATATTCATTGACTGGACCCCACTCTATCTGCCCAGATTCCTGACTATCATGCCTTAGAATCATTGTTCCATGTTTGATGACCAGTTGCCAAAATTCTTGCTACCACCCTCTTCCTAAGTCTCTGTTCCGGCTTTCTTTCTACTGAAGCTCCAATCCAGAGCCAATTCAGTGTAGGTAGCTGCTGACAACTACATCCAATACTGTATAGAGTAAACCACCAAATAAATAAATATCACAGGTCTTCTCATTCTGGCCTCCCTTCTGGCTTCACAACAATCCAGAGCCAACCCAATCATTCCAACCAACCACTCCTTCATTCTCAAATCTACCAGCTTCTTAAGCCACCAAGCAACCTGTCCCTGGTTCCCCACTCCCCCCACAAACATTCTTCCTGGACACCCCCTTCTGCTTACTCACAAAGATTGAGTTTCCACCTCTAACAGCTCTGGGTCTTTTCGGTAGAGGACTGTGATACAGGCCACGTTGTCATAATAGGCAGCAAAATGGATCGGCAACCATCCTTGGTCATCAGGTATTTGGTAATCTGCTCTTAAAGCCAGAAGGAAATGAAGCGCTTCAAGGGAACCACACTGGGCTGCTAGATGCAAAGCTGTGGGTCCCCAAGCTGATAGACAACAAGAGGCAAGAGTGACCACTGGCCTTGAGGAAGGAAAGCAAAAGCTCTATAGAGTGGAATGATTATGAGCTAGTTATTATCAGTGCTCTGTTCATCCTTTGTTTTTGCATAATTAATATTAAAGTTATGCTTCTCAAAGCTGTACTTGTTATTATTGCTGCAACTCTTGATGTCAGAAAAGCAGCACAGACAGATAAGCCTAAAATGAACTGCATTCCAGTACTTAATAACTCAAAACAAAAATAAACCTTCTGCAAATGATGGACCAAATATAAACATTATATATTTGTAAATTTAGAACTGATGTCTTTTTTACAGTCTGATAAAAATGTAAAATACTTTTTGGCAGACTTTCCTAGCTGAGGGTTCCACTGGCAAAATAGGGATGACAGTCCAAAAAGTTGGCAGATGGTGGGACTAGCACAAAATGGAGTCAACATGGAATGGAGACAGGTTGAAAAAAAAAATGTTGATTTCAGAGTGAGAAGACCTGTGGTATTTATTTGTTTTCAATATTTACCCATTCCATGTTGACTCTGTTCAGGTCCCACCATCTGCCTATTTTAATTTTAAAAAGTGAATTTGAATTCATGAAATATATTTAATGGTTTTCACTTTGCGTCGTATAAAACAGATCTCAAGTGGCACTAGGAGCTATGGTACATGGCTTCTTTCTTAGATTTTATTTTATTTTTACATGTACAATTTGGAAACATAGAAATTCACATATATTCATATGTATCTCAGGGCCTGATATTTTGTAGTTAAAATGGCATTGGATGATTAGCACCCTTAATATGCACAAGCAAAATATCAATGTCAATGTTAAGTATGTTTAATTCTTACACATAATTTTAAAGGGACAGCTGAGAATGCATAATGTTATTAAATTCTTTCCTTTGAAATAAATGGATTTGGATCAACATGCTTCATTTGAATGGATTGTACTCAAGATTTCTTGAAATAGAATAGAAAGGGCAGTCAAATGTGAAAGCAAGAGAAATAGCTGTTTGCATTTGATATCAAGCCAGATCTTGTGCAACTAACTTACCTTTCACAGGGTGCCAGTTTAGATAATTTTAATGCAATCAAAAAAACCTAAATTACTTCGTTATCATGTTCTAATTGTATGATATTTAAAAACAAACAAACTTAGAAGTCATCTCTCATTTTCATTTTTTGGATCTCAAAAAAGAAGATTATAGAACTGGAGAAAACAACACTGCAGTGTATACAGGATAGAAGCATGGGAATCATTATTAATATGTCATATCCAAGGGTACATTCTGTATTGCTATGTAAGAAAAAGCATTATCCTGCTATTCCATGATTCTCCTCTTAACATACACTTCCACACAGTGGAAGCAACTGCAAGAATATAAAGGAAAATTGCAAATGGGAAACGATTACCAGTATCCTCTGTAAAAAAAAGACAGTGTTTGAAATAAGGCAGTTGTACACAAAAAAATGTGTAGCAAATATCTTGAATAGATACAATGTTAATCCTGCATTTATTTACAACTCACAACTTCTTTCTCCAATCATGACATCTTTTTCTATAAAGGCAGGTGTTCCTGAAAATAAAAAGATTCATTTTCAGGTCACAGTTATAATTTGTACAGGTAGTCCTTGACTTACATTCTTACAATCATTCTTTTAGTGACCATTCAAATGTATAAAGGCACTGAAAAAAAATGACTTGTGATCAATTTTTACATATTACACCATCCCCATATTCACCTAGTCAAAATTCAGTTGCTTGGTAGCTGGCTCATAAGACAGCTGGAGGGCCCCCCCGAGTCATATCATCACCTTTTGCCACCTTCTGACAAGCAGACTCAATAAGGAAGCCTGATTCAGTTAACAACTGTGACAAGAAAGGTTGTAAAATGGAGCAACTTAGCAACTGTCTGGCTTAGCAACAGACATTTGGGCCTCAATTGTGGTGATAAGTCAAAGTCTATCTATCTATCTATCTATCTATCTATCTATCTATCTATCTATCT